>SJYT01000684.1:210047-305023 GCA_006410635.1 Cephalophus harveyi | reverse complement strand
TGTGGTACATAACTTAATATCATTAAGTAAGATATCTTAATAGCATTAAAAAAAAAAAACACCTAGGTATGTATCTATGCTTTTGGCAGCATATAATCTTTCCCATGAAAGGGCTTAAAAGTCTGACTTACTAAACTAGTAGTTTTCAAATTTTTTTATTTCAAGAGACTTTTACTCTTAAAAATTATTGAGGACCTCAAAGGGCTTTTGTTTATATAGATTATATCTATTAATAATTACCCTATAGAAATTAAAACAGCACATTTGAAAGTATTTACTTGTTTATAAAAACAATAGCAATAAATTCATTACATGTGACTTTAAATAATATTAGTATGGAAAATAAGTGCTAGTGTTTTACCTTTTTGAAAATCCCTTTAACATCTGGCTTAAGAGAAAACAGCTGCATTTTCATATCTGCTTCAGCATAAAATGCATGATGGTATCTTGTTTTGATTAAAATAAACGTAGAAAACCTGGCCTCACACAGATACGTAGTGAAAACAGAATTATTTTAATAGCTTTTTAAGATAATTTTGAATATTCTTCTTATACTTGTAAGATAATGTAGGTATTATACTACATTGGACAAACAATGGTTTCACTTAAGGGTTAGCTGCAAAATGAAATTGGAAACCATACGAGTGAACGTTCCCTACTCTGTCAAATGAAAATCCATTAGTCTATTTTGCACATTGAATAGATTTTTCATCTATGTATGATTTTATAATAAGCACTGATCATTTTGAGAACAGTTTACTTTGTTATTGCAGATCTTCCACATATTGACATATTTCATTATACAATATCAAAATCACATTTTTCAATATCACTAATCTTATTAGAAAAGTCTCTAAGGATTCAGGCTTCAAGCTTATGGAGAGGAATACAAGACTTCCAAAATTCTAATTTTTTCTTGAAAGCCTGAATTTTATTATTGGTAATAAATGTATATTTTCCTTAGAAAGTGACAGGTTCACTTCACTTAGTTCTGATAAAAAGTCTACCAAAAGTCAAGTCTAAATAGCCATATTTGGTCCTGAATCATTCTGTAAAGTAAAAAATCACACAGGCATTCTCTTGCGAAAAGAAAACATATATTATTTTATTAATAATAAAATTAATACCTTTTGCTAATTTATCAGGGGACACCAGCATTTTTTAATTGAGTTCATTATAGTAAAGAATACAGTCACTGTCAGTAGAGTTGGTGTGCTCCTGCCGCGACCTGTGCTGCCGCCAGTCTCCTTCACTGTCACTTCCATAACACTGGTGTGCAAAGGTTAACAGTAAGTGAAGCAGCAAAAAAAAGAAAAAAGAAAAGGACAATTTTATCATGAAAACTATTCTGATCTCATTCTCATAGGCTCCCTCAAATGTGTCTCAGGGACCCAGGGGCTCAGAGACTACACTCTGAGAACCTGTCTACCAAACCAAACCTGCTAATACTAATCCACTCAACTAAGTTGGTTTCATTTTTGCTCTGAGTAAACAAATAGAGATACCAAAGGACAAACGAAGCATGGCCTAGTATTTTCAGTATTACAGAGTAAACACTTTCCTTTTCTCACCCTCTGGGCCAGCTGTTCCCAGTAACCTGGACAACAGCATCTGGGCAAGATTTTGAAAGACTAATTTCTCATAGAGTCATGAATGACTGCTAGCGGCAAATGGAGGCTATCCCCTCACCTGCACTTGCTGCAATCACTTCTCATGTCTCAGTCATTCTCTTTGATTCATCATATATTTACCGCATCTTTATTTACTCTTTCTTGTATTGCTATTAGGAGCATTTAAGGCTATAAACTTCTCTCTAAGAATCTCTTTGGCTGCATATTACTGGTTTTCATATGTCAACTTTTAATTACCATTCAGTCCTAAATATCTTCTTCGACCTTTGAGGCATTTGGAAGAGTTCTCCTTATCGATGCTACTGCTAAGTCACTTCAGTCGTGTCCGACTCTGTGCGACCCCACAGACGGCAGCCCACTGGGTTCCGCCATCCCTGGGATTCTCCAGGCAAGCACACTAGAGTGGGTTGCCATTTCCTTCTCCAATGCATGAAAGTGAAAAGTGAAAGTGAAGTCGCTCAGTCATGTCTGACTCAGCGACCCCATGGACTACAGCCCACCAGGCTCCTCCGTCCATGGGAGTTTCCAGGCAAGAGTACTGGAGTGGGGTGCCATAGCCTTCTCCCCTCCTTATCGATAAAAGACTAGAAAGTCTTTCTAGTTTTCTTCTAGATTAATATTGGATTGGCCAAAAAGTTCATTCAGATTTTCCTGTCACACTCTTATGGAGAAACGCAAATGAGCATTTTGGCCAACCCAATAACTTTTTGATGAAAGAATACAGCTGTATGATAACTCAGAGAAGGAAATGGCAACCCACTCCAGTGTTCTTGCCTGGAGAATCCCAGGGACGGTGGAGCCTGGTGGGCTGCCGTCTATGGGGTCGCACAGAGTCGGACACGACTGAAGCAACTCAGCAGTATGATAGCTAACCCTTTGAAGTTTGGTAACACTTGATTGCTAGCCTATTATTCTATATCACAAAGCAGCTGGATACAACAATCCACATAATTCAATCAAGTTTGTTAATTGTGTTGGTCAAATATTTTATAGTTTAATTATTTTGAGCAGGAGGAACATCTGGTGATTTTATCAATTATTGAGATATGTTGAAATCCTTTATTGAAAGGTAGATTTGTCCATATTTCCTTGTGTTTCTATCAATTTTTTCTTGATAGATTTTGAAGTTATATTATTAAAAGCATGACAGTTTAGAATTTATCATCCTTTGTCTGATATTATCATATTCTATCAGCTTATTCCAGGGTGGTCTTTACATGTAATAACTTCTACATTAACTTTCATAATTTTCCTTTTTTTTTTTTTGGTCTCTCCCTATGTATTTTGGAAAATCCCTTTAGATTTCTCTTCCATTTCATTTATTCTCCCTTCAGCTAGGTCCAATCTGCTCTTAAACTCATCCATTTTAATTTTTAGCTTTAAACACTCAACTTTTTCCTTTCTAAAAACGGTTTCTTTTTCATAGCTGTCGTCATCTTTCTCTAGTCTCTTGATCTTTGCTCATGTTTTTCAATTCCTTTTTTATTTCTTAAACATATAAACTAAGTGTATAATAATTCTATTTTCTAAAGCTGTACTGTTCCATATATTAAAGAAGTCACTAGCTATATGGCTACCTAAATTAAATTAAAAATTCAGTTTCTTAGTTAAGTGATCAAGAGTCACATACATATAAGGACTACCACCATGCTGGATAATACATATAATAATGCTGATTTCAAGACCGTGGTGTCTGACTCAACTGAATCTACTAACTATGGGGCCATGTTTTCTTGTGCGTTATGCTTTTCCTTCTTTACTATTAGTGCCTATTTCTTCTGTTTATTTATGGAAATTCTCTGAGACCTATTTTAGAGGCAGCGCTTCCAGACAGAATTTGTCTTTGCTTTTGTCATGTGCCGAAGTTAGGATAAATGACAACAGAAGTAATCAAAACTGTAATTTAACAGTTTCTTAACATATTCATCTCCTTAATTTTTATACTTAGGGGAAAAAATGAGATGGACAGTGCCATTCATTTACTTCATCATTTGCTGATTTGTGTATACGTGGCTCTATTTTAGAGGCTAATCATATAAAGGTGGCCCCTGTCCTGAAGAATCTGTGCACAGTCTATCTAATAAGAGGAAGGAAGGAGATGTAAACTAATAACTTTCAATACAATGTGTAAAATGTTGTGAGGCATGAATTAACAAAAAACAATTCTACACGAGTAATTAAGGCCACCTAGGGCCCAAGAAGGGCCTCTCAGGAGAGATGATGTGTGAGCTGGTAGGAGTTTTCCCTGTGTGGGAGGGGGCACTTTAGCAGAAAGAATAACAAATGGAAACCTGGGAGAGACCAGCCCCTGCACTTTGGACACTTCCCATTTGACAGGGTGATTCTCTGGATTACATTTCAGCAGGGCTCCTGAGGTTATTTCAGAGTCCTCTAAACTTGGGGGACTAGTAAGGGAATGAAAGACATCTAAAAACTACTTACTTCATTTATAAAGTTGTATACCTAAGGAAATGCTGACCACAGCAAGACGGCTATATACATTGCTGAGGTCATTATCTTGTGAACCTCCAGAGAGAGGCTGAAGAGGGCTGGAGAAGTCAGGGTAGAGAGAAGCCAGCACAGAGGTTCATTATTTACAACTGCCATTGTACTTGTATACATTTTATGGTCTCTTCTCCATGCAACTGAAAACCACCCACCAATCTACCTCAGGGACAACGGGCAGTCTCCTGAACTGGTCTTACAGTATATTTCACGTACTAGAACAGAGCATGTATTGTAGCCACGTCTCACTTATTTAAGCAGAAAATGTACTGTAGTATTTCTGCCACTGTAAGGAATCAGAGATTTTAGGAATATAAATACACAGAGGAAAAAAGGAAGTCACAGAGAGCTTATGGATATATGGAGTATAACTTGTCAAGACAGTAAAGGATGAACAGCGGGAAATAGAAATTCAAAGTCTCAAATGTTTGAGGCCAGGCAAAGAGAATGAGGCCAAGGACTGGGCGCCGGTCCTTGCATCCCCTTTTCCAGCGCTTTAGACCATGGCTCCGAATCTTCTCTGCAGGGTCCAGTGCTAGACATTTCAGTTCCACAAGTCCTATTTCTTTCTCTCTCCAGATACTGAAAGTCTGCTGCTGTAACACATGCAGAGTGCTGCTGCTGCTGCTAAGTCGCTTCAGTCGTGCCCGACTCTGTGCGACCCCATAGACGGAAGCCCACCAGGCTCCTCTGTCCCTGGGATTCTCCAGGCAAGAACACTGGAGTGGGTTGCCATTTCCTTCTCCAATGCATGAAAGTGAAAAGTGAAAGTGAAGTCGCTCAGTCGTGTCCAACTCTTAGGGACCCCATGGACTGTAGCCTACGAGGCTCCTCCATCCATGGGATTTCCCAGGCAAGAGTACTAGAGTGGGGTGCCATTGCCTTCTCCGACATGCAGAGTATGTTTTCATAAAATATGACTGTTGGGGGAAAAACAGCAAGTAAATTACATATAGTTCTCAAGAGGGGTAGTAGTCTCAAAAAGAAATATACATGCAAACCCCAAAATAAAAGTGACAAATATTCAGTGGTTGTGGAGTTCCCACAAAAGGACCTCTTAGTAATGGAGAGTCCAGCAGTCAGGACTTTCAGAAAGATCTTTAGTTTTGCTCTTCAAAGACAAGTTAGAGGTTCAATAAAAACGACAAAGAAGATAAAACTGGAACAAGAGCTCCTAAATGTCAATATTAACAATATAAGCAAAATTATTTTATTGTCATTGAAAAAAAACCTGTAACCATAAAAGCTTGACAAGAAATCTGTCACTCATAGAAAAGCAATGTGGGATTCAAATATCAAGGAAAAAAAAAAAAGAGGGTGTATTTTTCTTTAAGGATAAATTGATGTGACTGAAAGTAAGGAGTTGGAACTTTTTTTGCCCTTTGGAAAGACATTACTTATCTTTTTAATTGAGCTGATTTACAATATAGTGTCAGCTTTAGGTGTATAGCATAAAGATTCTGTTTTTTTGCAGATTTTGTTTTTTTCCATCATGCGTTATTAAAAGATATTGGGCATAATTCTCTGTTATACAACAAGTCCTTATAGCTTATCTAGTTTATGTATAGTAGTTTAATTCTGTATTCCTAATTCATCCCCTTTAGTAACCATAAATTTTCTAAAATAACTTATTTTAAGGTTGACTTTAAACTGTCCTTTTCTAAATTGTGAAATATTTTTACCTAGAAAATAGTTTTAAATATACAACACCCGTTCTTATTGAAAGGCTGTGTCTGTGTGCATTAGTCACTCAGTAGTGTCTGACTCTTTGCAACCCTATGGACTGTAGCCAGCCAGGCTCCTCTGTCCATGGGATTCTCCAGGCAAGAATACTGGAATGGGTAGTCTTTCCCTCTCCAGGGAATCTTCCTAACTGAGGGATTGAACCCAGGCCTTCACATTGCAGGCAGATTCATTACTGTCTGAGCCATAAGGGATAAATATCTAAACAGATACGATCACAAAAATGTCAAAAAATATACTTTTGTGTACATGGGCAAGGACTAGAAAATAGAAAAGATCACAAATAATGAAAGAGCTATTTATTAGGATAGTAAGGCTATGTATGAATCAGTTCATTTGATTTCCTGTGCTGTTGCTTTAAGATATATTAAAAATAAAAGAGGAAAAGACCTCATAAAAACATCTATCATAAATGGTTGTTTGTAGCAATCAAATAAATATCACAGATAAAATAAACGAAACCGTCCCACACTACAAAATCATAGGCATCACTTTTACTTCAGAAAAGAAGGCCAGGGAAAACCCCAAAGAGCATCCACCAGGCACCATCTTCACCACTCTCTCTGTCCCACCTTCTGTTTCTGTCCTTTCTCCAATTCCTGACATCATCAAACCTGCTACCCTCAAGGGCAGAAGAAAAGAATACAGAAAATCCAGTTTCCCTGAACACCCTGCAGGATCTGGGCCACTGAACAGTCTCTCTGACCTATATAGAACTCTGGTCAGTTCCAACCAGCTCACCAGAATGAGACAGAAGAACACTAAATCTTTCCATTCCCAAGAACCAGTGGTCAGTTAGAACGTTTCCTTTGCCTCCAGCATTATAACAGCACTAGAATTCCAAAGAAAATTATAATTTTGGAGGAAAGAGTATCTCTGAATCATAGTTTCTCTAAGCTTCAGAGCCATAATTTTTTTTCTTTTTGGTAAAGAGTAGGTTAGAAGCTCAAACCATGTATAGACTGCATGAATGTTGAATGCTTTGTTCTCAAAAACATGGTCATTCAAGAATAAAGGAGAGGCAGAAGAAGAGAGAACAACACAAGTGAAATAACTCTTCTCAAATTCCGAGAAAATTTCAGATATAGAACAAAAACCCTGCCCTGGGTATTTCATTTAAAACAAATGACAAAGCTATCTTTGGTAGTTCTTCTCACTCTTCATAAGTCTATCTGACAACAAAATGTTTCCAGTTAATTCAGGGTCATATCTTGGTATCTGAATTTTTTAAATGAAGTTAGAAATACACTATTTTATTTTATATTATTAAAAGCTAGTTGCAAATATCCTAGATAAAAAATGTTATATCAATATTGTTGTTGTTCATTCGTGTCTGACTCTTTGCGACCCCAGGGACTCTAGCCCACCAGGCTCCACTGTCCATGGAATTTTCCAGGCAACGATACTGGAGTGGGTTGCCAGTTCCTTCTCCAGGGGATCTTCCTGACCCAGGGACTGAACCCAGGAATCTGCATTGCAGGAAGACTCTTTATCATCTGAGCCACCTGGGAAGCTCCGATATCAATATTACTAGGGTATAATCCCAGGAATCACGTTGTGTATTCTTTAAACAATTTTCTTAGCCTGACTGAAGTACCAATAATAAATGGTAACAACTTAGGAAAGAAACACTGTCCTCTTAAACCATGTAATGGGTAGCAGTGCTATTCAAAGTGAATAGTCACTGAGGTAGTCAATAGTGATTCTATTTTTCATTTCTTTTTTCCATAACATCATCACTACCAAGATCACTTTAAAATACTTCCTTCACTTCCCTTTGCATTCCAGGATGAGTTGAAATAGCCCTTTAAATCCCTCCCTTCATACAAGAACTTTTAGATCAGCAGCTGGAATTTAGTTTAAAAAAAGAGGAATGACAGCCTGTAACACAGGTGACCAGAACCAATGATTAAGAATGCTTATATGATTCTCTTTAAAAGAAGCCATTAGGAGCTTGACAGATAACTATCTACCTGGATAATGTTGATGAGATCCTTAAAGGCACAAGAAGGCTCTCTATGTTGACAGTCCTACGATGCAGTGTTATTAGCCTATGATTACATTATTAACTGTTTACAGTTCATCAAAAGGCTTTCTAGTTAATTTGCTATGAAGTGAAAATAACATGTTCTATTCCCTGACTTCCCAAGTTGCTTCCTGGAGCTTAGGCTAGTCCTTAACCAACAAAGAAAAAAAATGAATAAGGTACACATATTTTTTTGTGCTAAACAGGATGAAACATGGTGGTGGGAGGTGCTGTATAGAAACAGTTTTTTCTAACTTAAACCACTCAAAAGTACGTAGGCAATGCCTACACGATTATGCAAGAGGCATCACAAAAACACGCTTCCGTATATCACTAGACATAATTTCGGCCAAAAGAAAGGCATCTGCAAGCACTGTCAACTCTTGAGCAACAATATCAAAGTCAGTCTCCACAAACTGCCTGAATGATCTAAGAGGAGGTTATGGAAAACCTACTCATGAGCCCCTAGTCTCGGTAGCTTTCTGTCACAAGGCAATTCATGCTATTTGTCACCAGTATGGCTTTTGTGAGGCATGGGCTCTTTGAGAACATAAAATAAAAATTCAGAATTTCTGACAGGCTGAAAATCAGACAAAATGCTGCCCTTGGGCAGCTGACCATATAGTGTAAATCATATTTTATAATAAAAAGCTTAAAATGTAAAAAGTTCTCAGTAAAATGGGTATGATGATTAAACAAAGGGATTTTTTTTTTTTTTTTTTTTGCAAACCACACAAGAAATCAAGACGATTTCTTTGTAGTTCAGCAAGTGCAACTAACACGATGTTAGGATTTAGGTCAACTTGGAGGGAGACTGCAAATACAAGTTCAAAGTTTCTATTGATTACCTGGATGAGGATCTAATTAGGCAATGGGGTTGAGAAAGTCAGGAATCCAAAATATTGCAGGACTCAACTGACGCGTCTATTTGAGCAAGATGAAATTTAACAAGGATAAATAAGTTAAGGCACTTGGGTCCAACATTGATTTTACATCCAAAAGTAGGTGAAACATGTAATCTAGCATTCTGGCTCATATACTGCCTTGGTCCTCTCTTGTCAGTGCTATATCCCCACTGACAGTCTAGAGACAACTGCTTTCCCAGTGGAGAGATAACTGTTCCTTCCTCTGAGCCAGGAATACTAGCCCATCTGTACCCCAAAGTCCTACCTGTCCTAAAAGTACACTCTTTCCAATGAGCCTTTTCTCGGTGTCTCAGTTACAATTCCTTTACTCCCCCCATACTCTCCCTTCTCTATTTGGGTTTCATTTACAGCCCCTTTGAAATAGCTACTCCACACAGAATAACCTGGGCCTAGACTGCAGGCACCATGGGCCCCCCAGGTGTTTCTGTCATGGCAATTCAGTACTGCTTACTGAATTAGCATGCACCAGAATCACCTGGAGGGCTTAATAAAACACGGAGTTCGGGACCTCATCTGACAGAGTTCCCAGCAGACCTGAGATGGGAACAGAGATTTGCTTTTTTCTAAGAAACTCCCAGGGGATGGTGATGCTGCTGATCCCCAGACCCCACTTTGAGAAGGTCTGGGTCAGATCAACCTCATGAAACAGGAGTTTATCATATAACTTTTATTTCGAATTTAAACTTTACAACGACTATCTCATTTTAAGTAATCATGAGACATAAGTAATAAATATGTAAAGCAATTATGAGCTTCTCTGTCATTAGGTGCTGGCACTCTGGCATGCAGGATTGGAAGACTTTATAGGTCCAGTTTCCTACTCATAAAACTCCCTTGACAACATTTTTAAGACATGGTTGCACAGCCCCTCCCCACTGCTGCCACGAATGACCTCAGTGCTAGAGATGTCATCATGTTGGAAAATAGTACCAGTTTACTGCCAAGTATATGAGAAAGTCTTCCCTAAGCTAGACTGGTATTCTTCTAAAATTTTTATGTACTCTTTGGTACAGGTCCACAATCTATCTAAAACCCTTGGGATCATATGTTTTATAACTCAATTTTTCAGATTCTAGAAAGGTAAAATGGGACACACACCACATATCATGTACGTCCTCAGTGGGGCCCAGGGCAATGCTCTATAATCAAACATGTTTTTATCTGTGCAGTGAGGCACATGAATATTCACACTCAGTAAAATAAAGATTATAAATAACTTCATATCAATTAACAGTCAGATTTACCAAATTTACCAAAACACTCAATTTGTAGGTATTTTTCAATTCCAAATTTATGAATAAAGGACTGTGGACTTGTATAAGTTTGTCCTTTATGATTACACAAAGTAAGTCTACTTTCTTTTCCATACTCCTCAACTATCTGAAGACTGCTATCACACCACTCCTTCCTACCCACTATGTTTCCTCCTATGCCACCTTTCTTCCAAATTATCAACTGATAAATTAATCCAGTGTAATGAAAAGAGGCCTAGGTAGCAGGTCAACCACTCATCCAAAGTTCTTTATTTAAGGTTCAAATGTGCAGTAATACAGAGCACCAGAGGAACAGTCAAAAGCAGTCTTCAATCCTAGAAAAGAGAAGACTTGTGAAACTGATGGGGAGACAATGAATCAGTTAATCCAAGACATAAGGATGGAGGATTAAACTTTATGATTCCATAGCCAAAGCAATCTTGAGAAAGATGAAAGGAACTGGAGGAATCAACCTGCCTGACTTCAGACTATACCACAAAGCTACAGTCATCAAGACAGTATGGTACAGGCACAAAGAAATATAGATCAACGGAACAAAATAGAAAGCCCAGAGACAAATCCACACACCTATAGACATCTTACCTTTGACAAAGGAGGCAAAAATATACAAGAGAAAAGACACAAGAAAAGACTATACAGAGAAAAGACAATCTCTTTAACAAGTGATGCTGGGAAAACTTATCAACCACCTATAAAAGAATGAAACTAGAACACTTTCTAACACCACACACAAAAAGAAACTAAAAATGGATTAAAGATCTAAACGTAAGACGAGAAACTATAAAACTCCTAGAGGAAAATATAGGCAGAACACTCTGACACAAATCACAGCAAGATTCTCTATGACCCACCTCCCAGAGGAATGGAAATAAAAGCAAAAATAAACAAATGGAACCTAATTAAACTTAAAAGCTTTTGCACAATGAAGGAAACTATAAGCAAGGTAAAAAGACAGCCTTCAGAATGGGAGAAAACAATAGCAAATGAAACAACTGACAGAATTAATCTCCAAAATATAAACAAACAGTTCATGCAGCTCAATGCCAGAAAAAAAAAAAAAAGACCCAATCAAAAAATGAGCTGAAGAACTAAACAGACATTTCTCCAAAGAAGATATACAGATGGTTAACAAACACATGAAAAGATGCTCAATATCACTCATTCTCAGAGAAATGCAAATCAAAACCACAATGAGGTACCATCTCACGTCAGTCAGAATGGCTGCCATCAAAAAGTCTACAAATAAATGCTGAAGAGGGTGTGGAGAAAAGGGAACCCTCTTACACTGTTGGTGGGAATGCAAACTAGTACAGCCACTATGGAGAACAGTGTGGAGATTCCTTAAAAATACACAAAAAGAAACTAAAAATGGATTAAAGATCTAAACGTAAGACGAGAAACTATAAAACTCCTAGAGGAAAATATAGGCAGAACACTCTGACACAAATCACAGCAAGATTCTCTATGACCCACCTCCCAGAGGAATGGAAATAAAAGCAAAAATAAACAAATGGAACCTAATTAAACTTAAAAGCTTTTGCACAATGAAGGAAACTATAAGCAAGGTAAAAAGACAGCCTTCAGAATGGGAGAAAACAATAGCAAATGAAACAACTGACAGAATTAATCTCCAAAATATAAACAAACAGTTCATGCAGCTCAATGCCAGAAAAAAAAAAAAAAGACCCAATCAAAAAATGAGCTGAAGAACTAAACAGACATTTCTCCAAAGAAGATATACAGATGGTTAACAAACACATGAAAAGATGCTCAATATCACTCATTCTCAGAGAAATGCAAATCAAAACCACAATGAGGTACCATCTCACGTCAGTCAGAATGGCTGCCATCAAAAAGTCTACAAATAAATGCTGAAGAGGGTGTGGAGAAAAGGGAACCCTCTTACACTGTTGGTGGGAATGCAAACTAGTACAGCCACTATGGAGAACAGTGTGGAGATTCCTTAAAAAACTGGAAATAGAACTGCCATATGACCCAGCAATCCCACTGCTGGGCATACACACCGAGGAAACCAGAATTAAAAGAGACACGTGTACCCTAATGTTCATCGCAGCACTGTTTATAATAGCCAGGACATGGAAGCAACCTAGATGCCCATCAGCAGACGAATGGATCAGAAAGTTGTGATACATATACACAATGAAACATTACTCAGCTATAAAAAAAAAGAACACATTTGAGGCAGATGAACCTGGAGCCTATTATACAGAGTGAAGTAAGTCAGAAAGAAAAATATCAATACATTAATGCATATACATGGAATTTAGAAAGATAGTAACAACAACCCTACATGCAAGACAGCAAAAGAGACACAAATGTAAAGAACAGACTTTTGGACTCTGTGGGATAAGGTGACAGTGGGATGATCCGAGAGAACAACACTGAAACATGTATATTACCATATGTGAAATAGATGACCAGCCCAAGTTCGATGCATGAAGCAGGGCACTCAAAGCTGGTGCACTGGGACAACCCAGAGGGATCGGATGAGAAGGGAGGTGGGGGGGGGGGTTCAGGGAGGGGGGACACATGTACACCCATGGCTGACTCATGTCAATGTATGGCAAAAACCACCACAATATTGTAAAGTAATTAGCCTCCAATTAAAATTAAATTAATTAAAAAGAAAAACTTTATGATTCCAAAGCACAGGAAAAAAGGAAAACTAATCTTTGCTGACCACTACTATGTGCCAAGTACTGTGTTTGATAATTGACATACATGATCTCCAATCTTCACAACTGTTCTATCAAGTGGTATCACCACTTTACATATAAGGAAATTAACATCTTGAGAAGTTAACTGCTCAAGGTCACAGTGCAAGCCAAAACTAAAAGTAGGATTCTTACCTGCTTCCAAAGTCCAAGCAAGATCCTTCCAAAATACCCAAAGGGTACTGATGAATGGCTCGGTACGTCTGTTCTTAGCCCTGTCTCCACACACAATTTAAATCAATGACTTAAAGAAAATGAAGATGCTTGCCTTTCAAATTTCAAAAGGACAAGAAAATAGCAAATGTAAAAAACACTGTCACTGAATCCAAAATGATCCCAAACGGCTAGAAATGACTAAGTAACACTGAGGAGAGAGGCTTTAATATGGATTAATATGATGGGTCCATATACCAACATGTTGGAAGAAGAGAGGAATTTTAGTTGCCCCAAATTAACTTTGAGTCCAGATGTCAAGAAATGACTAAAACCTATGGTTGCATTGCTGTTCACTGTTCAGTTGCTAAGTCATGTCCAGGGACTGCAGCACACCAGGCTTCCCTGTCCTTCACTATCTCCCAGAGTTTGTTCAAACTCATTGCCATTGAATGGGTGATGTCATCCAACCATCTCATCCTCTGTCGCCCTCTTCTCCTCCTGCCTTCAATCTTTTCCAGTATCAGGGTTTTTCCAATGAGCTGGCTCTTTGCAACAGGTGGCCAAACTATTGGAGCTTCAGTATTAGTCCTTCCAGTGAATATTTCAGAGTTGATTTCCTTTAGGATTGACCGGTTTGATCTCCCTGCTGCCCAAGGGATTCTTCAAGAGTCTTCCCCAGCATCACAGCTCAAAATCATCAATTCTTCTGTGCTCAGCCTTCTTTATGGTCCAACTCTCATAAACGTACATGACTACTGGAAAAACCATAGTTTTCACTATACGGAATTTTGTTGGTAAAGTGATGTCTCTGCTTTTTAATATGCTGTAAAGGTTTGTCACAGCTTTTCTTCCAAGGAGCAAGTGTTTTTTAATTCCAAGGGTAGAGTCACCATCTGCAGTGATTATGGAGCCCCCCAAAATAAAATCTGTCACTGTTTCCACTTTTTCCCCATCTATTTGCCATGAAGTGATGGAACTAGATGCCATGAACTTAGTTTTTTGAATGCTGAGTTTCAAGCCAACTTTTTCACTCTCCTCTTTCACCCTTATTAAGAAGCTCTTTAGTTCCTCTTCGCTTTTGGCCATTAGAGTGGTATTATTTGCATATTTGAGGTTGCTGATATTTCTAACAGCTTGATTCCAGCTTTTGATTCATCTGGCCCAGAATTTTGCATAATGTACTATGAATATAAGTTAAATAAGCAGGGTGACAACATACAGCCTTGGTGTATTCTTTTCCCAGGTCTGAACCAGTCTGTTGTTCCATGCCAGTTCTGTTGCTTCTTGATCGGCATTCAGGTTTCTCAGGAGGCAGTTGAGGTGGTCTAGTATTTCTACCTCTTTAAGAATTTTCTACAGTTTGTTGTGATCAACACAGTTAAAGGCTTTAGCATAGTCAGTGAAGCACAAGTAGATATTTTCCTGGAATTCTCTTGCTTTTTCTATGATCCAACAGATGTTGGCAATTTGATCTCTGGTCCTTCTGCCTTTTCTAAATTCAGTTTGTACATCTGGAAGTCCTCGGTTCATGTACTGCTGAAGCCTAGCTTGAAGGATTTTGAGTATTACTTTGCTAGCATGTGAAATGAGTGCAATTGTACAGTAGTTTGAACATTCTTTGGTATTGCCTTTCTTTGGGATTGTAATGAAAACTTTTCTAATCCTGTGGCTACTGCTGAGTTTCCCAAATTAATGGTTGCATTAAAAGAACTCTAATGCCTAGAATGAAGAACCCCACATACCAGCTATATGCTGCAGTGGTCAGACCCAATCTGAAGCACTGAGGCATTAAAACCTCAAGCCTTTATTGAACCAGAACCAAAGCATGTAACGAGGAGGGGGGCCAGAACAGCAATAGTTCTAAAAGCAGAGGCTTAGAGAAACTAAGAACGTTCAGCCTGAAAATGGGGAAAAGAGTGAGAGGAAGGCAAATGACAGTGGTCTCAAATACACATGCAAGAGTGATTCCATTTATCCTCAGTGATGGCCCTAAAAGGTAGGTGCCTCTCCCTGTGGGGTGAGAGATGGTGGGATAGTGAGAGATGATGGAGTTACTCTTGCAGAGGGCTGGGCCCCACCAGGGGAGAGGCGTAAAGCTCGTCCAGCAGCCAGAATGTTAGACCATCCTACCTCTAAGGTGCTCCCCATCCCTGGTGTCTGGGTTAAGGGCAGAGATTAGGGGCCTGAGGCAGCAGCACCGCTGCTCTGTCTGTAAAGAACCTCTAATAGTGGGAATTGGGAGCAAGTAGGTTGGCTGAGTGACACTTCAATGGGCTGCCAGCAGGGGAGAGATTTTTAGGCAAGCAGAGACTTGTAGGCCTCCTCAAGCCCTATAGTGTAGATAATTATCCACTCTGAAGCCTTCAGGGGCTAACCCTACTTGGAGCCTCCCACTCACACCACAGGCTGGCTCCAAAATATCTCTTCTTTTTGGCTTCATCACTGCCCTTCACCCCCCTACCCAAATGTACATCAAATGGTATGTGTGATTAAGTACATCCTTTTAAAATTCCTTAGGTTGACTTCTTCCTTACCATTCATAAAGAAAATCAATTACTAAGTTATTAGACAAATAGGCCAACTGAACAAAAACCAGTCTCATTTTACCTGAAAGCAGTAGCCACTCAGAGGAAGATGATGATGTGGAGTGAAAAGCAAATCTTTCAAAGGTTAAAATTCAGGTAGGAAAACAAAACAAAACACGGCAAACAAGAAAAAAAGAAACACCTCTAATTTAAATGCAAAATGATTTCCTGAAGATGACATTAAAAACTCTAAAATTCTAAGGCACAGTTTATCTTTTCTAAGACACACAGGAAAACACTATGTGCTCAAGTTCTTTGAAGAATCCTTACCTTTTAAATTTCAATGTCATGTTGATTGAGCATTTTCTACAATTTATAAATTATCTTTCTGTCTGCTTTGTCCTTCTACTATATATATATCCCCCCAAACTTTCAATACTTCAGTTGTACTGGTTATTCAACCAAATATTCCAAAATCAAAGCATTAATCTCAATAGAAATACGTATGCTAAATTGCCAGTTCAGTACTTCTAATGAAATAACGCACATCTCCTTAACTTCCTTTTTTATTTTTATTTTTTAAACTTTAGATGCCTATGTTGCATAGTAACATTCCAACTCTGGAAAATCCACTCAAATCTGGAAAGCAACACATAGGGTCAAATGCCAAAAGTTTGCCTTTTAGGAGTCTTATATCAGCAAAGCTAGAGGCAAGATTTACATGTTTCATAAAACTCGCTTTTTAATTCTGAGCAGGCCTGAAGAGTCACACAAAACCATTTAGGGTCATGTGCCCTCCAGTAAGATTTGTAGTTTTCTTTCAAAAGCATAAATGTTTGTGATTGTTTACCCTGCTATGCTTGTAAGATTTTGAAAGAATGTTCTAACTCCGAATAGCCAAGAATAAAATGGGAGATACTGGCCAGTAACTTTTGTGAAGTCGCTACATAAGTACATAATCACTGAAAATTAAATGACTGCAATTAAGAGCTCTAAGTGTTCCTTTAAAATTCTGAGTTGACTAAAACATCATTTTTTGTATACCTTTAGTATATACAAGTTTAATTTGTCAATTATACCTCAAACAAATTGGAAAAAAATTGAGAGATTGTCTGTTCCTTTCTGCTAAGGATAAAGCTATTTACTCACACTAAGTTTGTTTGACTTGTTAAAAATTCAAAGGTTTTATTTCAAATATTTTTAAACTTATTTTAATTAACATTAATTAAAATACACTTTTGTGCCCTTCTCCTGAACCATTATTCTTCTAACAATACAGAATTTTGAAGCTAAAAGGAGTCAAATTGTTACAGAAGTTAACTTCAATGGTTTTTACGAAAACAACACAAATCACCAAAATTGGAGATTTCCTATTAAAACAGAGTGTCCAAGTAATATTTTAAATATCATATGGGTATCTTCACACTGCAACTGAGATTTAAAATTCTGGACTTTGTGTGTGATAAAGCTGCCCTCAAAGACCTGAAAGGAGGAAGGTGAAGCCACGTGACGATGGCTGGCTTGATGGTAGGAGGCCGTGTGCGCTGGCAGGCAAGGAGCAGGCTGAACGGAGGAAGGACAGATAGTTGTTACCGTGCTGCTCAGACTCTGCTTGTAGCCGGGAGGATTTACAGTCATCCAGTAACCGGAATCCTATTTGTTTCATCCACCAAATCCCTAAATATTATAAATTTTACATCTTTAACCCATTTTTCACTTGTATCTCAAAATATTTGAATATGGCTCTCCTTTTCACCACTCTAAATGCAAGTGAATGCTATATGCATAGACTCTGTAGAAGAACTTAACACCATCCTATGGAATATAATCCAACTAACAAATATAGGATGTGATGCATAGACTCTGTAGAAGAACTTAACACCATCCTACGGAATATAATCCAACTAACAAATATAGGATGTGAAAATATAACATTTATGTGGTTAAATTTTTTTCCTTTGAAAGAGATAAGCTATTTCAAAAAGGCTAGGAAAATGTGAATTATGATTGTTTTCCTCAACTCCAAATTATGAAACTTAAGAGTTAAATATAATATTAACCATATATTTTCTCCCATGATTATGCAGTTCTCAGGATCATTACAACAAAACCCCTCATTATTGCATCTTCAACAGACATTCAAGCTTAGATGAAACATGCTGGACTCCACACTTCCCTCCACAGCCTGGGGTCTACTCTGGGAGTGGGTCATAAAGAAATTCAAATATCAAAAATGCATAAATAGATAAAACATCTCAACAATGAGCAGCAAACTGCACATGTTTTGACTGAGTGAGGAACTCAGGAGCCACCAACGCAGTACCTGAATGTCACCAATGCTTTGCATCTGCATCACCCTTACAGAGTCCCCACAGCAGTTACTACTATCACTCCCATTATGCAGACAAGGAAAGGAAGGGCTAAAACATTTAAAGTAGCTCCCTTGAGGTCTCAGCCATGATGTGGTGGAGCTGGGATTCAAGTGCAGGCAATCTAACTCGTCAGCTTGAAACACTGCATTACATGTACACGTATGTGTGTGTATACACACACACAGGGGAAGATCCCTGACAATTTACCTAGCGTGTACATTTCTACATAAAAGGAGCGTAGGGACAACAATCTAGCTGGAAGAAGGGATTAGAGGTTCTAGCTTGAAGAATGCTTTTACTTAGCATAGGTGTTTATCTGGGGAGGCTGAGGATATTGAAGGAGATTAGCGGGTATAGTCCACCCTTGCCCCGGCCAATCCCCTGGAGCCACTACTGCCACTACTACTGTGTGAGAGTAAAAGCTCTGAGCTCAGTGTTCAGGGCTGGGATTACAGGAATTCAGAGGTTCTCCCGGCTGGGACAGACCAGACTTTGCTAGAGCACGGAACCCACGCGCTGCATGTGCATAACCCTGACCCGTTTCCCCCAGTCTTCTTTCTTTCTGCGCGTGTAAACGTGAAGACACTTACAACAACATCTGCTAAGTAGCCTGGAAGGATGACAAGATGGGATTAAGGGTAGGAAATGGAAGAGAGAGACTAGAGTAGAAATGGAAGCCAAATCTAGCCTGAAGGAGAGTCAGAGGACAAAGGCCTAAAAATATAGACTGCAATTCTCGAGGATAGCTTAATTACAAGAAACTAAAAAGAAACTTCACTTTTTCTCTCAGGGCCTACAGCACATAGTCCCTAGCTTCAACGTTTATAATAAAGTACATTCATTAAATAGTTCAAGAAAACTGTAAGCCTTAGATGTGTGGAAATGGCTCTGCCATTTTTCTGCTCATTAACTCTATACTAGGAAATAAAAGTTGCAACCCGCAGTGTGTGGTTGTTTTCCATTTGAGTTTATTTAATTTTCAAAACAGTGAGTCATCTGAACTATGCAAATGAAAGCTATGATGATTGTACTCAAGTGATTAACTACAGGTTATATATAGAACATGTTTCTTTAAATAGCAGGGCATCCAGTTCTATACAGCCAAACTACCTTTTTCTCTCTTGAGATTTAGAGACTTACTACCCTGCAAGGGACAGGCCAGGCTCTAAGTGGTTAAGGCGATGAGTGTGGCGGCTCCCTGGGCAGAAGCTCAGGGGCACTATTACTGAGGAAATAAAGGGAAGCCAAAGGGGAAGGTAAAAAGAGAATCTGCACTGCCATTTATTAAAGACCTTTAGGGAAGTTAATGAAGGAACTGATTTCAGAAATGTTTACAGCTATAAAATTAGTGAGCAAATAGGTTCAGTCTTCTGTAATACCTAAAAATATAAGCCTTTTAAACTCTAACTTGGGTTCATAAAAATACGTGCTGGCTCATATATCAAAATGCTGGCCAAACGGCTTCAGAAAGATAGTTAAAGTTAATCTCCAAAAATATCTGACATTACCCACAAAAAACAGAGGAAAAACACAGATTTCTTACCTCAAAAAGAATTCATGGGGGCTTTCCAGCTCTCCTTAGTAATTTGGCTTGAAGAAAGAATACACACTGTAGAGATCTGCCTTACTTTTCATGTAAATCTATAGCTTTCAATAAACATTAAAAAAAAAAAAACTTCTCAATTTATATTCGAAATATCAAGGGATTATTGAAACCCCTAATTTGCTGTTGAAGTCTGTGGCGAGTTTTATACCTTGAGTGAAAAGCAGTCTAATTCCTATGTGGTTATATTTAAAGGGGGAGAGGGAGGGAAGCAACCTTGTAAAAGCCAATGCTCCAGGCAGCCCTGGAGCAAGCAGACTGGATCCAGTTTGAAAAGAACTGGCAACCCTAAAACTTTTTGATAAGATAAAAATTCATTGATGTTGGCTCACACGAGGCCCACTTCAACTCTGCACTTGTCCTCCGAGTTTCCTTGGCATATCTACTCCTTTCCTCTATCTGCTTTAGCATAACTTTATTTTTCTCTTTTATCTTTTGATAACTGCACCCAGGGACCGGAGGGGATTGATTTTTTTGTTTTGACTTATTGTTTGAAGATCTGTAACTCAAAGCAGCTCTCACGCCTCTGATGTCTAAGCTGGAGCAGCATGAAAGGTAAACCCAGGCCTGGGTAGCAAGCTGAGCAGCAGCAATACCATTTTATAATCAGCCATCTAGGTTTTCGTCTTATTTTTGCCTTTTCCCGCCCTTTAGCTGGGCTAGCTGGCAAAGTGTGAAGTTACTCCTAAGCCTTTGTTAGGTGACAAGAGCAAGTTAAAATAAAAATAAATGCCTCGACAGCTCTGCATGTCAGGGCTCTGAGATTAAATATACTGCTACTTAAAGCAGAAAGCTATTTCCTACCTAGAAAAAAGGTCCTGTTTTTATTCACAATGAAAGGAAACTTCCAACACATTTCAGAAGCCTGCTTTAGAAAAATAACATGTGAAAACAAGGGAAGACAGAACAACTGACAAAATCATTTTCCCAAAGGGTTTAAATTAAGATGAAAAAAACAAAAGGCTTTTTTTGAGGCAGATTACCAAATTCAAAACAAAAATGTTCCTCAAACTAGAACATGTTTAAAGTCAGGCTCACATATATTAGGTTAGGAACTTAGTTGTGTGTTTTCAGAGTTTGGTGTCAGCAGTATAAATTCCAAATTAGCAAATGTAATAACCCAAAGTTTACTTTCTCTTTTCCAGCCTAATTCTCAAATTATTAGGATGACTTTTGTCTTAATTCAGCTAATATCACACTCACATGCCAGTATACACACATATAAATACCCACAAGAGTTTCGGAGGGTCTGTTCCCTGAAGTTGTTCGGCTTGCTGAAATATGGTTACATATGCAAACATTATCTCCCAATTGTAACCTCATTTTCTGCTCTGCTGGACAGCGTGACCAGCATTTGTCATCGTGCCTCCCCCGCCTGCCACATCATTCATATGTCTATAATTGTCATAGAGATGTGGCATGTCAGCAGGACTCCAGTGTTCTCTGCTCCCTGTCTCCACACAGTCACTCAGGTAACAAACCCGTAATCTCGTCCTGTTTTCATGATGGTTGAATTACACATAATTGTTTCTGCACAGTGATTGATTTCTGCCTGAATAGAGACCTCTGCCTTTTTTCAATGCAAGCGAGTGGCAGCCAAGTCTCTCCATCTAGGAGGAGGCAGCAGCCTTTGAAGAGATCAAAGCCAAGGCCGCAAGCAGTTGTGCGCCCTGGGAATATGGAAAGCCTTTATGCTCTCAACCCCATTTCCAGCACCATGTTGGATTGCAGCTGCATTGCAGTCTGCCAGCATTCTTAATGCTTTTAGTATTGACTCTGACATCACCGAGAGCTGTTTTAAAGTAACAAAAGCCGAAAGATGACTTATTTTCACAACTCTGTAATTGGAACATGCAAAGATGGGGGTGGGGAATCAAGAATGAAGGGGAGGGAAGTACATTTGCTTTTAATTTAAAGCAGCACAAAAGAAAGCCCAGGCCCCCCCCCAAAAAAATTTATATAAGTTTCCACAAATGAAAAACATGTTTTTCATATGGAAAAACCAGCAGGGGCATTTTTATAACTCAGACCACACAAAATGAACTGATGGCTAAATACACACTTCCTCAAGCCTAAAGAGTAAAATGAAAACGATGGGGTAAGTGATTCCAATTGGGAAAGGGACCCTAACGTGCATTGCGTCTAAAGACTTTGCAGACACCTGATGCAAGGTGAACCTTGCAGCTTAAGAACTGCCTCTTCCCCACTCCAGTTTATATTTAAGAGAACTTAAATTTGCATCAGTGATAAATCACATGTTCATTTGGAAAACTGTAAATGCATAATTCTTTACTACTAAGAGAAGAAAAACAGAAAAGTCAGCAGAAGTTTTTCAGTTCTGGCTCCAGATACGCAGACACACATCAGTCTGCCATGATTACACCTTGACATTTCAATTAAAACCTGAAGCCACCAAATGGCAGAAAAATTCTTAAGGATACAGCAACCAAAACGTATCAACACTAATATTCTAAGCTTTCTTATGCTGGCAAATAAGAGTGAACGTATTTCTGATTTTTTTTTTTAATTAAGGCATTTTAAGGCAACTTTTATCAAGCACACTGTGGGAATATCCATTACCACATTTAAAATCAACACAGAAAACAAGTAACTCAACCATAAGTCATTATACTGTATCTCCAGAGTTACACACAGTGTTATGCATGTCCAGTAATCTCTACTCATTGGCTACCAAAAAACCCCCATGTCTTCCAATACTTAAATTTCTGCTTTTGAAGATATCTGCCCCAATTTATATCTATAAAGAAGCTCCAAACGTCATACAGGATGAGACTTTAGGATAGAGAAAGTGGAAAAGCAGAACTTTTACAAAGCTTACAAAAATGAATGCATCTCCTTTATTAAAATCCCCTTTTCAAAAAGATTTAATATAGTTTATGTAGCTATTAGTCATGAACCATGAGTCTTTTGCTTTTTCAAGTCTGTGAAGTTCTAAAACATACTGACATTGAAGAAATGATCATCAAATAACTGCGTCCTTTCATTCTGTACAAAATCTCTTAGTTTTGAAACACCAAGTAATTGATGAACAAAAGCTGCCTCTGTGTGTTTGACAGGATTTTGAATCAACAGGCATAGCTGAAAGGTCCCCAACTGTAAATCTTCTCTGAAAAATTTGTATCAAACTTTGTTGAACTGGAAAATTCTACCTCACTTTACTGGGTTACAGTTTTGATGCTTATTTGGAGTTTATTTTTTGTTTGGTTTTGTGCTTGGGAAAGGGGTACAAACTAAATGAACTTAGAATTGCAACAACGAAGTTCAGCAAGAAAACATGAATAATGAATGACATTTCAAAATACAGACCTTCTTCTCTTGGAAAAATGCTATCTTTCCTGAATTTTACCATTTTCAGAAATTGCCAGACGTAAGTTTCAGTTATTTTTTCTATGTTGAATTCCTAATAAGCTTATCACATTTTCTAGACCTCAAGGCCCCAGTCTAACTTCCGATTACCAGAAAAAAGCATTTATTTTATGATTCTATCACTGGCCTTCTCCAGCAAACGATCAAGCCGAACAGCCACTGGAAGCATCCCCCGCTTCTCATTCATACCTGAGGGACAGTCAATGCAGGCTAACTGAACCCAGACCCTCGCTCACGGCCAAGCAGCCTACGCTTCCTAGGCTCTTCCTAGTGAGTCCAATATTCTTCAAGGCTCTCTTCAGAGAAATCTTGAATTTCAGAATTTCAGTCACCTGAACAGGATGTGAGATGATCAAGCACGATTTGCTCAGCCAGCAGCTTTCAGAGCAACACCTCCGTGGCTAAGCAGAGACACACTGAGAGCAAGGAAATCTCAGGAGCCAGGGGCTCACACACTCCTAAGACTGCCCCTCAGCAAAAATTGCCATAATTGAGAGTTGGGGTGGCAACACTATAATAATACACAGGAGACTCGTTATATAGCATAATCTATATGCTGGCCTATTTATTTTTCCCTTCAGGAAGGACTATAATCTCTTGGAGGACCTGGAGGGTTTGCATGCTGCTGACAGAAAAGAAAATACAACTGCCTCAGAGGTGAAGAGTGGGGAGGCAAGGTGCATGAGGCCCAGGAAGAGGCACAGCCCACCGTCTGGATCCCTCTAGGTGAGGCATTTAAATCACTTCATACAAACATTTATTCTTAAAACCTTTCAATAATCAGATTCCATGCTTCTCCTTTGATAAACCATTCCAGTGTTTATTAATCCCTCCCTCTGAAGTAAGTAATTCTTCCAACCTAAATTCTTTCAACAGTTTAAGCCCATTTTCTTTGGATATTTCTTCAGTGAAGAACAAAGCTGGTCACAAACTTGTTTTGAAGAAACAGTCTTATACCCAGAGATGATTTCAAGCGGCCTCCCTGCCTTGTCCCAGTCAAACGACCAGCTTCTTACTGGGCATGTCCTCTGGGGACTAGCAGAGAGATCTACCATTGAGAGCCACATCAATATGTCAAGGGTTGGACGGTTCCCAATTTCCAGTGTGCTCAGGAATGACTGAGGGCTGTCTCAGATAGCAGAGGGCTTTCTTTTCAAGCAGTTTCATCACTTGCACACACTGTACATTTTTGGTTTAAAATAGCAAACAGCCCAGCACAGACATCTAATCTCTGGGAAGGCAGCAGGATTCCCACAGGGCTGCTAGAGGGCAGGGCCACAGGGACAAGCAGGAGATTCTGCACCACTGGCACAAGGTATCTTAGTGGGGCTACGGCAGAGTCACACACAGCCTCAGCCCCCAACCCAGGGTGCAGCAAGCCCAGGGGATTCTGAGCCATCTGCAAGTGACCTACACCGAAAAGAACCTCTCTAACAGGCCAAAAAGAGGAAGACTTTTTTTTTTCTCACATGTGTGCAGAATGTGCCTGTCTCATAAAAAAACCTTCACAGGAAACACAGCAGCCAGCTTGTCAGAAATACCTCATTGGCTCAAACAGGCCCTTTACTTTTCCCACCAGTCTAGAACAGTGGGCTACAATGTAGCACAGGAAGAGCACCCAGCATCAGCCATGGAGGTGCAGGAAGAAAACGTCGCAGTGTCAACACTCACATTTACATCAAAACATTTAAGCCTTACAAAATATCTTTAATATAC
Source organism: Cephalophus harveyi (assembly GCA_006410635.1). Lineage (NCBI taxonomy): Eukaryota > Metazoa > Chordata > Mammalia > Artiodactyla > Bovidae > Cephalophus > Cephalophus harveyi. The sequence continues at coordinate 280,424 of SJYT01000684.1, read as the reverse complement.
AGACTGTCTCAGAAAAGGCCTGCCTTTACTCTGTATGTCAGATGGGCAAGAGTACCAAGGGCACTGAAGATGCTAATAATGAAAACACAAGGAAACTCAAGAAAATGGCAAAGCTGACAGTTACCTTACTTCTAATAACAACTCTTGAAGAGCCTGCCTTAGTGCTAAAATCTATGATGAGATCTAACAAGAAGCTAACCGAAATAACGAGAGATTATTTTATTTGAAAGAAGAATCTGCAGCTTCCATCAATGACTATAAACAGTACCCTAAGTGTATACTCTGAGTTATTAGATAAATGTGTAATTTATGTATGTAATTCATAAATAATTACAGTGGTCAAATGTTTTAACTGGGAACTGCAATCAAAAATATTCTCTCATCACTGATGTATATATATGTATCTGATTTTTATATATATATATTATATTTATATATATATATCTGTCATATCAACTGACTTTACCTTTCCCCCTTCCCCAGATAGACTAAACTAACTCATCTTCTCTCTGTATCGATGCTCATACCTGTGTCAGGGAAAGTATCCAACCTCTGTAAGGGGAGATGCAGCCATGAAAAGCCAGAGGGTAAAAGGAATGAAGTAGTGATAATATGCTACAACATGAATGAACCTTAAAAATACTCTGCTAAGTCAAAGGAGCAAGTGACAAAGGGCTGCCTATTACAATTCCGTTCTTATGGAGACACACACACAAAAAAACAAGATTAACTGGTTGCTCAGACCTGGGGTGGTGGGGTAAGGGAATAGAGAGAGGGGTTGTGACAGCTGAAGGGCGTGGGACTACTTTCCGTGGTGATGAGAACGCTCTAAAACTGGCTGTGGTGGTGATCACACACATCTGTGAATATGTTAAAAGCCATTAACTACACCCTTCAAATGGCTGAATTGTACTACACATGAACTACATCTCAGCAAAGCTATTCAGAATAAATAATCATTGAATAAATACTAAATATATGAGTAAATTCCTCCTCTCCAATTGAAAAAAAAAAAGGTAGAGGCTAAAACCCTCCCAGACATGTTCTCCCTGCGTCAAAGTGCTGTGTGGCTTAATCCTTGTCCGCAGGGCTACCCTGTGACTTTAAAATGACAAAACGCTTGCTTGTGAAGTGCAGTGTCTGGGTGATAACTGTGAGCAAGGAATTCTAGGAATATATTGGGCTGTGAGAAAAGGAAAAGCAGAAAGAGGTATGAGTTGGTTCTCTGAAGGCAGACCTTTAACAATCAGCAACTCAACTGCATGGAACTATCCAAATTAGACGCCCAGATCTCATTTGCATGGTTAGTCTGCACTGGGGGTGCTCCCAGAACTTACTAATGGACAACAGGATGCCTTCCCAGAGCCAGGCAAAAGCAGCACTGGGTCAGTTTTCTCCAGTTCTCATACCATCAGACCTTACTGTACTCCTAGAACAAGAAAACTCCTTTGCCAAAGCACTGGTGTTGGTTCTGATGCTTTCAATATTGATAAAGCAGTGCAAGAGAGAGACGCGAATATGATGCAGCTCAGGGGTCTGGCACCCAGAAGCCCAGGGGCTTTCAGACAAAGTAAGCACATGGATGTGACTGTGCCTCGCTCAGTCCACGCCATCCCCACTTGTTACCACTTCTAGACAAGAAAACCAAGACTCGAAAGTGCTAGGAGCTCCTTCAAAGACCAATAGCCAGTAAATGCCTTGCCTAACTTCTTGTCAATACTACCCCCACCCAGTTCCCATGAAATTAGCAACAGAACTTAAAGAAAAAATTAAAAGCCTTTTAAAATTTATTTTTCCACAAGTAGACAACTATTTTCAAATTTCTCATTGCATATACATTACTGAATTTATTCTGAAACTATTCAGACAACCAATAAACATTACATACACACCTCACATGTCCCTGAATTATGAACCAGTTTCTCAGTTGTAGGCTAAATGTCACATTTTTCTTGTTCTTTGCATCTTGGGAGGAAACATTTCCTTTTGAAAAATTTACTAATTTCCCCAATTAGATATATGAGACTGTCTCAAAAATCTTATTAACTAGATTTTTGAGGCAGTCTCATAGTCCCTTGGACTGCAAGGAGATCCAACCAGTCCATTCTGAAGGAGATCAACCCTGGGATTTCTTTGGAAGGAATGATGCTAAAGCTGAAACTCCAGTACTTTGGCCACCTCATGCCAAGAGTTGACTCATTGGAAAAGACTCTGATGCTGGGAGGGATTGGGGGCAGGAGGAGAAGGGGACGACCGAGGATGAGATGGTTGGATGGCATCACGGACTCGATGGACGTGAGTCTGAGTGAACTCCGAGAGATGGTTATGAACAGGGAGGCCTGGCGTGCTGCGATTCATGGGGTCGCAAAGAGTCGGACATGACTGAGCGACCGAACTGAACTGAAATGTGGTTTTAGTTTAGAATTATTTAATAAATAGTATGGAAGACATGAAAACAAACATCCCCAGGCCTTTAATTCACAGATCTATCCTGATACCTATTCCTTGCAGGTAGATTCCCTGCCATGGATTTTGACAAATATTTAATATATGTGATAACTAAGTAACACCATTTTCAAAGCAATAGTTTCCTGCTGTGTTTCCAACTATTAGGAAAATCTTCAAACTGTGAGTAAAGAAACAGAGACAGAGAGGTAAAAGTAATCTGCCCACTGGACAGCCGGCAAGTAGCTGATCCTGGATATGGGTTCAGGCATTCAAGATCCAGGGCACGTGTTCTGAGCCCCACGTGATATAAGCAAATGTAAACTTGTCTACCTTCCTGAGATCCTGTTTCCCTAATTCTAACTGTGGTCAAGTCCGAAAATAACTCTTTAAAATGTGGTTAGAGAGTACACAGAGTAAATGTAAAGGTTCCTGGTGATGGTGCTAATGAAACAGAGACACAGTACCAACAACTGCACAGAGGAGGTCTGACTCCTAGCCTTCGTTCTTACCAACCACTAGTGAACTTGGCAGCCATGTTGATAAACTTGCCAATTTAAAATGCTTTATGATGGATGTCCTAACTTATTTTACATTAAAAATAAAACAAAATGCTCTATAAATTATTGATTTCTTAAGTCTTAGATTACTTACTATGCATAACCTTTTAATTTTAAAAAGTGTTTATTAAAGCAACTTTCCTGGCCCAACCCAAATAGAGCTATCTCCGTAACCATTTTAAAACAAGTAAATCAAATACTCTCTATCATATTTCCGATGGTCCACACTGAACTGAAAGCAGGTCAAGAGAGGCTGGCACATACAAAAACTGTCTTCAGGAACTGCTGTCATGTACTAACAACGGGCTCAGCACAATGACTTTCAAAATAAGTACTTTCAGTGAATATTTATGAGATGAATGAAAAATCATTCCTCAAATAAGCATTCTTTGGTGTTTGTCTTCATCCTACCATGAAACTCGTTTAACCCTAGACTTGAGGGCTAATTCAGAGACTGCTACAACAGGTAACAACTTCTGATAGTGAAAGGAAACAAAATGTTTTTTCTGGTTACTGTACCATCCTACAAGAGTCAAAAGAGGGTCTTTCTTCTGAAATAAATTGAACTGAACCAAGCTAAGGCTGGAAGGCATTTTCTTGTTATCAAAATGGTTAATATGTTTTATATATAAACATGCGTTATTTGCTTAGTTACGTCTGACTTTTTGTGACCCACTGGTCTATAGCCCACCAAACTTCTCTGTCCATGGGATTTTTCAGACAAGAATAATGGAGTGGTCACCATTTCCTTCTCCAGGGGATCTTCTTGACCCAGGGAGCTGAACCCATGTCTCCTCTGTCTCCTGCACTGCAGGCAGATTCTTTATCTGCTGAGCCATATATATATTTATATATAAAAAGCTCGCATAAATCAAGAAAGATATGATCCAGTGATTCAGATAAACATAAATACGCAAAAACACATTTACCTGAAGTCTATTTAAAATAGACTTATTTCTATAATCTATTTAATTCTGTATAACTTATAAAAATAGATTATAAATATGTATTTTTAACAAGGTTTTATTTTAGCATTGTTCAAAATAAGAAAAACAAAAAGCACCCATAATTGAGGATAAAATCAATAAACTAAAATACTCTTATAAGTGGGTAGTATCCAGTCATGGCAACAGATGATGATATAGATCTTTACTTATTCATATGGGAAGATGAGCAACAACATTTTTTTGGTGAAAAATTTTAACAGTAACCTTATGAGCTCTCTTATTAAAAAAAGCTTGTATTATACGTAGAGTTGGAGAAAGAAAATTTAAGAAAAACATAAATGAAACCATTATATGAGTGACAGAAGGCACTTGCATTTTTTTTCTGTTCTTTAATGAATTTTCCCCTAACTTTAAAAATATATATATTACCTTAAAACAACAACAAAGACATTTCCTTTTGAGAGAAAGAAGATTGTTTCTAATAATTATCTTCTTGCCAAAAAAGATTTTTTTTTAAGGAAACTCACTGTTGTGACTTCTCAGTAATGATCACAATTCCAGTTAATTCTAAGCTAATTTCTCTTAATTAACCTAATATCGTGATACCACAAAAATCACTACAAACAGCTCCTAGAAACAAAGCACCTACCACATTTTAATTGCTTATTGTGCAAAGAACACTCTTTGGCAGCAGATTTTTGCCTATAATACTTAGTTCTTATGGAATAAGGTGGCAACATCATTCACCAAGGAGATTCCAAAAATGACAAAAACCTCTGGCCACACTGCTATTTGATTAATCTGTTGAGTCCTTAAGATTTGTGGACATTGGGGCCCTAGAATTAAGGAATAGGAATTCCCATAAAAATTAAGCATTTATCAAAATGTGACTGATACACCCAAGAAGCAAATATTTCCTGGGAATTTTCAAGAACACATTGAACAATTACATGATTATGTGTTGAATAAACCTGAAGACAATTTTCAAGTATTCTGAGAACTTATTTAAGCCACCACTAGAGCCGAACCACTTACATTGTTTAATAAAACACAAATATAACAGATGTTTTTAATCTTCAATGTAATTTACTGACACTAAGGATTATTCTTTAGAGGGAGGAACTAGTCTATAAAATGGGTCCCAGCTTCTAAATCAGGGCTATGTGGCTTTGAATCCAAGTTCTCCCACTTACTAAACTCTGAGACTACAGTAAACAATGTAACCTGTGTGTGTGTCACTATCTTGAATGAAAAGATGGGAAAACTGGTAGTGTTCCTTTCATAGTGATGTAGTGAGTATTTAATAAGAAAAATGCAGGTAAAGTGAATTCATTAGATATTATACAGTAGTATATTAATACTATTCCTTCCTTACCTGTGGTCAGTATGCACTTCTACTTTTTATAATCACACAGAGGCTTCTAAACAAGGTTCAGGCAGCATTAGAGGGAAGTGAAGTGATTCTTATGAGGCATGGCTGACTTAGGTAAATTATAGACCAAAATGATGTCTATAATGTAAAATGCTGGGTTGCAGATATGGGTTAATTTTTTGTTTCTTAACATAGAAGAGAAAACAGAATAGTTCTTAAGTCAGACTCATGTATGTCTGTCCTAAAACTTGCTCCTCTTTCTAAATTTATTGTTTCCACTAACACTGCCCCTCCGTCATCAGGCTAGAACTTTCTCCATTTGTTTTGTATCTCCTCCAGTTTCCCCTCCCTTCACTGCATCTAACTTGTTGCCTTAAACACTAGCACTTTTTACTAGCACCACAGTTATTACTACCAAAAATAATGTTAAAGACATTTATAATTTCATACATTTTTTCTGTTCACAAACCCTCTATAGGTTAAAGTGCTGCACTCAATATGCAGCAAATCTGGAAAACTCAGCAGTGGCCACAGGACTGGAAAAGGTCAGTTTTCACTCCAATCCCAAAGAAGGGAAATGCCAAAGAATGCTCAAACTACTGCACAATTGACTCATTTCACATGCTAGCAAGGTAATGCTCAAAATCCTCCAAGCTAGGCTTCAACAGTACCTGAATCAAGAACTTCCAGATGTTCAAGCTGGATTTAGAAAAGGCAGAGGAACCAGAGATCAAATTGCCAACATCCACTGGATAACAGAAAAAGCAAGAGAATTCCAGAAAAACATCTACTTCTGCTTCATTGACTACTCTAAAGCCTTTGACTGTGCAGATCACAACAAACTGTGGAAAATTCTTAAAAATATGGGAATACCAGACTACCTTACCTGCCTCCTGAGAAACCTGTATGCAGATCAAGAAACAACAGTTAGAACTTGACATGGAACAATGGACATCAAAACTGGGAAAGGAGTAGTCAAGGCTGTATATTGCCACCCTGCTTATTTAACTTTTATGCAGAGTACATCATGCAAAATGCCGGGCTGAATGAAGCACAAGCGGGAATCAAGATTACCGGGAGAAATATCGATAACCTCATATATGCAGATGACACCAGCCTTATGGTAGAAAGCGAAGAGGAATTAAAGAGTCTCTTGATGAAGGTGAAAGAGGAGATGAAAAAGCTGGCTTAAAACTCAACATTCAGAAAACTAAGATCATGGCATCCAGCCCCATCACTTCATGGCAAATAGACAGGGAAACAATGGAAACAGTGAGAGACTTTGTTTTCCTGGGCTCCAAAATCACTGTAGATGGTGACTGCCGCCATGGAATTAAAAGATCCTTGATCCTTGAAAAAAAAGCAATGACAAACCTAGACACCACATTAAAAAGAAGAGATAGTATTCTGCCTACAAAGGTCGGTATAGTGAAAGCTACAGTTTTTCCAGTAGTCATGAAGAATGTGAGGGCTGGACAATAAAAAGGGCAGAGTGACTAAGAATTGATGCCCTTGAACTGTGGTGCTGGAGAAGACTGTTGAAGAGTCCCTTGGACAGCGAGGAGATCAAACCAGTCAATCCTAAAGGAAATCAACCCTGAATATTCATTGGAAGGACTGATACTGAAGCTCCAATACTTTGGCCACCTGATGGAAGAGTCAACTCATGGGAAAAGTCCTGATGCTGGGAAAGCTGGAAGGCAGGAGGAGAAGGGGGCGACAGAGGATGAGATGGTTGGATGGCATCACTGACCCAATGGACATGAGTTTGAACAAGCTCTGGGAGATGGTGAAGGATAGGAAAGCCTGGCATGCTGCAGTCCACAGGGTCACATAGAGTCGGACACAACTGAGCTACTGAACAACAAATAAGTTAAAAATCTTTTACATTTTTCCTGATGAGAAATACATTGATTCAACAATCATCTAGCATCTTCTGAGTGCCAATGATGGCAGTGATAGCTGAAGTTGCAGAAAGCATCCCTGCTGCTGCTGCTGCTAAGTCGCTTTAGTCGTGTCCGACTGTGTGCAACCCACAGACGAAGGCCACCAGGCTCCTCCGTCCCTGGGATTCTCCAGCCAAGAACACTGGAGTGGGTTGCCATTTCCTTCTCCAATGGACCCTGTGGTGAGGGTCAAAGTCTGGTCCAAGCATGGTACCACTATTTACTAGCTGTGTGATCCTGCCCAATTACCTTCTTTATCTGACCGAGCGTTTCTTGGTCTAGTTTTACAGTGGTCCTTTAACCACTTGTACGATCCCTATGCCTCAGTCTCCTCATCTGTAAAATAGGGCTATTCTGGATATCACAGGGTTACTGTGAAGATTAAATCATCTAATATACTTTAAGTGCTCAGAACAGGTCCTGGCATTTACTAAATACTCAAAACTAACAGCTAATGTCTAGTCCATGGACTATATATTTCATATTCAGATCATTTCTAAGCTCAATTTCAGGTATGTGATTCTGTATTAGTCTGTATTTTGTTAAAGGCTCTCCATTTAAATATAGATTGATATCTGCTGTTACTGCTCTACATTAATACATTTTAAAAAGTTTTGCTCTATATATTCCATAAATATCTGCAGAGTAATTTGCTCTTTGCCAAATAGTATAACTGGTTGTGAGCACAGAGGTGAGTAAGAGAAGCTCCCTATCTAAAGGAACTAACAGTGAGTGAGACAGACAGACACAGAGACAACAACGATTGTAAGCAATGATAACAGTTATGAAGAAGGTTCTGTGGGAGCCCACCAGGAGAGAGCAGAATCTTACCTGGTGGTAAAAGCAGGAGGAGCGTCCTGGAGGAGATACCATGTAGCCCAGATCTTCAGGGATGAACAAGACTATGCCGCAGGAAGAAAAAACAGGGCATTCCAGGGAGAGCAAGCTATAACAACCCAAAGACAGGAATTTGGGAAAGTGATAGGATGCAGGTGTAGAAATGTAGCTTAACTGTAAGCTGCAGGGTAAGGAGGCAAGGCTTGAAAGGTAGATGAGCCCAGACTGCAGAAAGCTTTGAAAAGAATGTGGGTTTCATTCTGCAGTCAGTGGAGGAAAGATACAAACCCCTTGAGGTCTCCACGAACAGACTGCCAGGGGTCTCCGTGAGGTATAGGCTGAGTGGCGGTGAGTGAGCTTTGGGGCCATAGCGCCTGACTGCTGCCATGAGTCACTCGGGATATCTGAACCTCAGTTAAATTACTGAAAGTCTACCTGGTCATTATTTTTCTAAACCTTACTTTAGGTAAGAATCACTGAAGTGCCTGGGTTAAAGTGCACACGCATGGCCCACCTGCAGCCTCTGGTTCAGGACATTTGCAGAGGGGCCTACATATTTGCCTTTTTAATAAGAACACCAGTAAACTCGGATGCAGTTGGCCTGCCTTCCATAAACACTATTACTAATGCAGAGTACCCTATATTGTACTTTTGTCAGTATCAGTAGAAGAAGTGGCAGTCTATGTTACAGGGTAAGAAACCAAGGCTCAGAGAGTAAGCAGCAGACGCTGAGATCTAGTTTGGTCACGGGTCAGTAGCAGACACCGAGATCTAGATCTTTCTGACTCCAACAGCAGCTCCCATCATGTGTACGCACCTATCTCACCACTATTGGCCGTGGGCATTGGGCTGATCAGTGATCATGACTCACGGGATAACCACGCTCTCACTGTCCCCTCCTCCTTGAGCTTGGCGCATCGAGTAGTAACTTCTGCTCCTCGGCAGCAGCTGTAGCCTTTGTCTCTCCCACACCCTCATTCACTTTCCACAAGGGAGGGCGACTCACATCTGGTGATTTGGAGGAAGAACCGAGCAAGGACAGACTGACCCTTTGTTCTCTCTTGGGGCCAGCTTGTCTCCAGTTCCACTGGAGGTAAATTCCCTGCCCCTGTTGGGGAGGCCTGTGACTTAGTGGTGTTCCACGTGGGGAAGTCAAAGGAAGTCCAAACTTGTGTCATGGTTCAGGCCACTTTCTCCATCCAGCCTGATTAATAATGAAGCTCATATTCTGCTCCCCATCTGTCCAGGTCCTTGTCTCCTGCTGGACTGATTCTTGACTGGAAGAAGGCCTCAAAACATCAACCATAACCAAATGTGAATGTAATCTAATAATACTTTTAAATGCTGACTTCAAAATTTTTTAGGGTTAAATCACATTGTTGGGTTACCCCCATCCCTCACTTAAAAAGGTGCATTGCCTTTGACTCTACACCTTCCACTTCTAGTAATTCATTTCAAAGAAACAGAATGTGTGCAAAGACATACTTGGAAAATACACACTCCATCAAATGTTGCTTAAGATAGAGGTAAAAAAGGTGATACTATCTAAATGTCTTACCAACAAAAGACTTTTTAAATAAATTAGGCAATACATTGCTGCTGCTGCTGCTAAGTTGCTTCAGTCATGTCCGACTCTGTGTGACCCCATAGAAGGAAGCCCACCAGGCTCCCCTGTCCCTGGGATTCTCCAGGCAAGAACACTGGAGTGGGTTGCCATTTCCTTCTCCAATGCATGAAAGTGAAAAGTGAAAGTGTAGTCGCTCAGTCATGTCCAACTCTTCAAGATCCCATGGACTGCAGCCTACCAGGCTTCTCCGTCCATGGGATTTTCCAGGCAAGAGTACTGGAGTGGGGTGCCATTGCCTTCTTTGAGGCAATACATTAGGCATCATTAAAAATGTTGTTACAGAAGAGTAAAAAAGATATCCACTGTATACTGGTGGGAAAACAAACAGGAAAAAAATGGTATATTATGCTTCCATGGCCATGAGTATATAACATATATATTTATGCATGTTTACGTGTATTTCTAAATGTGCACAGGAAGAGGTCTAAAGGCTGCATGGTGAGCTTTAACGACCATCTCTGACAGCAGGATCCTAGGAATTTAATATTTTTTATTCCTTCTGGTCATCTGAGTTTTCTAGTGTACTGCTTTTTAAAATGAAAGCATTTTCTTTTTATTTTCATAAAAAATAGCTAAGCATTACTGAAAAGAAACTGCCAACAAAATCTTCAAAGTAATAATTTGGGGTTTTATATTTTAATCAACATATGATTCATTTAACCAGTGTTTTATGTTCCAAAAGGCAGTAATGGTTGGTTTTTTAAATGACAATTAACAAGTCTTCAGACCTTAAAAAGGGAAGAGCCATGACTCCATTGCTTACTAAACTGAAGCAGGTTACTACTGCCCCTGAGGATGGGCTGTTATCTTTAGCATGGAGATTACTACACCCAGCCACAGTTTTCATTTGTGTAAATTGCCTAGCTCAGTACCTGGCACATGGTAATAGTTAAAAAAAAAAAAGTTAATTGTTCTTCCTTTCAAAAGAATTTGAGTTTTAATTTTAAACCTTTTACTTATACCAAAAAAATGAGTAAAAACCAATTCAAGCAACGTCTTGGAGACTTGATTCTTTTCCTAACCCTGTCAGCTACTTAGCTGGTTAGCCCAGTTATATTTTACTCTGGTAAAAATTTTTACTTTGGTACTGCTGGTTTTATTTCAGACTTTAAAAAAAAAAAAAAATCTAAGTTTTGGAGTCTAAGACAAAGTTTGACACACTTGAGATAAGATCACAATACGTTTTTTCCTTGGTCCAAGTCATATGAACTAGAGTGCCAAGAAGCTGTGTGTTCATAATTATTACAAGGTATAATATATAATGTTTAAAATTGGAGAAAGCTAACTCTACATTGATATATATATTTAACATTCACTGAATTTTACTGAGAGAAAAAGAAAAGTCTTGAAAGGATGGAAGCTGGAATTTTCCAATGAGACGAGAAAAGCACTGATTTCTCCTTGCTGCCCGGCCAGCCTACCCCATTGGACCTGATTTTTTTAGGTGCCAGGAAAGCAAGAAAGACTTAAGTCAGAAGAAAATTCCAAGGGGAAAGAAAAATAACTCGCCTGTCGTCCTCTACATTCACAAGACGTTCTTAAATCTCTTCTCTATAGATTGTTCGCAGTGGGGAGAAGAAACCCAGCTCTCAAAGGATTAAGGAAAAAAAGTCTCCTAAATAAAAATCAATTATTACCCCAATCCAAGGACTTAAGAGTCATCTGGCAATTTCATACCAAATATTAGAAGGATGTAAGAATTTTAACAAATCTTTAATTTAGAAATCTGTTTGCTCATGCATCTCATTCCCTTCTCCCTAACAACTAGGAGAGAAAAAAGAGCCCAAGAGAAGAAAGCTGTCTCCCCAAAACTTTTATTTACACAGATATTTTCTTAAGGTTATTGTAAGGCCTTTACCCAGTCATCCAGATTCTAGGTCAGCATGGTGACACTGTAAGAAACAAAAATTTCTCCCCTTTCTCAGGAGCTTCCTGAATACAGTCAAGCACCTTTTATGGCAGGATTCCTACCAGGCTGGGATGAGACTTGTGCTTCGCTTTCTTAGCTAGAAAACGGAGTGCTTTCACAGGGTCTGTGCCATCTGAATTGCACATCAATCATATAAGGTAAGCAAGCCAGACATTAATATGCCTCCCGATAAATAAGGAAACAAAGGCTGACAGAGGTCCAAGGCTCTTGGAGAGTGATGGAGAGTGATGGACATGGCACTAGACCCCAAATCTACTGACATCTTGCCCAGGACTTCCCTCCTCCACAAGCTCAGCCTTCACAAGGGATGCCTACCTCCACCTAATAAAGACTCAAAAACTGTGCTCTCCATATTGCCAAAGGATATAATCAATTTACAACACATACTGGTCTAGAAAAGTCAGCACTGATGCTACTATACGTATTTAGAAAATACATGCAGAATTTTTTAGTGTCTCAAAATACGTCACGTGTTACTGAAAAAAGAAATATCCTTTCTATCTGGGAAAGAATAAAAATGAATTAAGAAGCATTAACCATATGATACTGCAACATAAGTGAAGATAGTTTTCTTTTTATTATGACTTCATTTCCGTCTCAAGTACCCTTCTGAAAAAAAGCATTTACATCATCTCTTCTTGTTCAATTAGGTTTCCAGGACCTAAGTAAAGATAAGTACTTCTCAGGATCAGTCCTCAAATGAGGACCCAGTCCCATTCTTTTTCACTCTAGCAGGGAGCTCTCCAGCTGACTGTTTTTAGCTATTCCTCGGAAACTTGACATTCTGCAAGCAATGACTCTGACTGCTTCATTAAAGACATGGTTAAAATGTTTTGTTTTTTTTTCCCCACTGATGCAACAAATCAAAAAAAGTAAAATAATAAAACACTAAGGATTATTTAGTAGACACCTTCAGATTTTTATATAGGATTTGGTTGAATAAAGACAGATCCTTTGGACATATCCGAAAACCATACATGAAAATTTTCTAGTATGTTATTTATTCAGCAAATCGACTGAAGTGTCTATTCTGTGCTTTCCTAACACATAACTAACTCAAAGTTCATCAGTAATCTCTTTAACTGATCAATTATCATTTGCAGTTGGATAGGCTTTATTGCAAACATGTTCAGGATTTTTTTTTTTTTTAAGACTTATAAAAATACCTTTGTATGTCAGCTTCTAACAGTTTTGGTAACTATCTCATACAGAAGCTGACAATAATGAAAGAAAATTAAACCTGTGCTAGAGCCACTCCTCTTTTTAAATTATAGCACCTTCCCTTTATCCACCCCTCATGCAGCAGAGTCGACAGTTGCTACAGGAACTTCATAAGGTCACAATTAATGTTTAAAAAGTGATCATCAATCTAAAATATATTTTTTTAATTATTTAGATAAAGTCCAATAGCTGGTACAATACATATAGCTAAAATCTCATAAGAATTGAGGCCTAAATGAAGTGTCTGAGAGTGTGTCTGGTTATAAAGCCGAGGGTTAAAAAAAAAAAAAATGAATAAGAACCTGCTGGGACAGTACAAAGCATTACCAAGTCTCTCAATTGCTACAATATTAGCTTTCTACAGGCTGGATCAGTCTGGCATGATCACTTAAGTGATAACTTTAAGATACAAGTTTGAAATGAGTATCTTCTTTAAAAACATTCAGTTCCACAACAGCAGCACCTACATAATGCTGAGTTCTACTTTTGCCTTGAAATCAAATATATGTGCTTTTCTGCTTGCACAAGGACAGTGCTGGCATATTTTCTCTTGAAATTTCAAGTTTATCTTGAAATCAAAGGGAAATCAGTTTTATAAAATTCTATCTATAATATGTAAATGAGGAGCAAGGGGAGTCAGAGAGGAATGGAATGATTCCATTGCTTAAAAAAATGTCAGTCACATACACCAAAAACAGTTCTGCCTAAAGAACTAACAGGATTAGTTAAAAACAAGACTCAAAAGTTGTAAAAAATTTCTGTGAAGAATATATGTGAGGTAACAAGTTGAAGTCCAGATAGAATTACACAAGTCTGTCTGCAAGAGAGAAATGGATCAAAATAATGGGATTGATGAGACCAAGTTGAGGACCTGCATGTGGGCAGGGGGAGGGGAACTTCAAAGAGCAAGATTTTCTGCAAGTTGGCTTAATAGTCTTGTTTTAGTGAAACTGGGTTGTTCTCATGCCTTTATGAATGAACAAGAAATTTCAAGGGTCATTTCGAAAAAACCTATCTGACTAAGGATCACACTTCTGCCGTAGCAGTCATGCAAGGCAATATCAACTCCTGAAAGGTCACGTCAGCATGGCACCTGGGACACTTGAATTAGCATGCCAGTCAGTCATAAGATACCTAAATTATCTGAAGGGGGAATGGCAATCACTTCCAATTATTCTGACTGTGGTCCTTTCTCTACTTTGTAGCAGTACAATTAAGATGAATCAAACAGAAGAGTTTGGGGCTCTGAGGAGCTTTCCCACATATTCTCTTGAGATCGCATTCAAATCTGAGATAGAATACTTTTTCTAAAACTTAACTTCTCCTGAACTTAAGGTAAATAGGAAAATTTCATGTACTTAGCTTCAAAAAGTAGACAACTTATAGTAGAAAATTTAAAATTATTAATCAGTAAGTCACATGAGGTAGCTCCTCAAGGGAAGTGAAAAGACACTTAAAAATTCTGCTGAAAATATGAGCCAGAGTCTCTCTGAACAGAGTTAATAAGTCATTGTCTTCCTATCAATGATTATTTCTGTGACTGTTTTCAAAGCTACGCAGTAGTGTGAGAGACAGATGGGTAAGCGTTGCCTTACTGATCAGACATGTACACTTAGTTCCTTAATTCCAGATGTGAACGATGACAAAAATCTAATTTTAACTGTAAGCAAACACAAACATGGGTGGAAGCTGGTGGGGGCAGGTTAAGACAAAGTTCTAAGAGCGATAATTCTGCTCATTAGACGTCAAAATGTTGACCCCCTCCAGGTAAAAACCATGCCACAAAAGTGAGCTGCTCAAAATAATTATAAAAGAACCCTGAAGCATTTTAAGAGCAAAAACAAGAAAAATAAATCTACTAAAAATAAGAAAAGATGATGAAATTCAAACACAGACATCTTCCTTTCCCACCTGAAAATCCATCCTGAGAAAGATCACAAAGCAGCCAGCGATGCAGTCAGCAACACTACCCTGACCAGGTGTCGCTGCGGTTGGTGTGAGCCGAGCAGCGTCTGCTGTCGCTTCCTGCACCCAGTCTGCTACTGTTCCTTCCCTGAGCAGCCGAAGAGAATCGAGACGTTTCTCTTCGGAGGTGTTAAACATTTGGGTTGCTTGAGGGACAAATGGAAGTGTGACACCTAAGACGAATAACCACAGTGCATGAGGCCAGTGGGAACTTTCACTATGTAAAGGCAGCCTAGCTCACTGTCTCACGGCTTTCAGGCACATGGGGGCCAGGACCCAGCACAGGAGGCAACCAACTATGTAGTCCTTTCTAAGACATCGCCATTGGCCTCCAAGGATTTTCATAAATGAGACTCAGAGAAAGAAGGTCTTGGGAGTATGCTTTTAATAAACTCTCCAGGGCCCTTGCTCTGAAATATTTAAGAGGCTACAGCATCTTCTCACACTCAGTGAAAATGACCTTCCCAAGCCAAGGTTTACTGTGACACCAAACATGTTATTATTATAGGTGCTTTCTTGCTAGGCTGGCCTGATTTATCTGAACAAGAATTCTTATTTAAAATTCTATGAGACACCCATTCACAAGATTTCTAGTACAGACACACCTCTAAGAATTCCAGTTCTGGAAGGATGTAATTAGCCAATTAAAATTTTCCAACAGAAAAAAAGCTTGAACGGCAAAAGTGGTTCTCCTGTGCAGGTAACTCTATATTTAGGTCATGAGTAAGGGCTGTGTGAGCAAATGTATGTCAGTGTTTGTCTTAAAAAGAGCAAATGCATATAGAATTGTTAAAATGAGCTACCAGCAGAAACACTCCTGTGCGTGCCAGTTGGCCATGGCTGGTATTCTCTGGATTATCTAAGGTTACAAGCAAACAGAAGATTCTGTGTGGGGAAGGGGCAGTTGGGTTTTCCCTTACCACCACCCCCCAGATGTTTTTCTAATCCTAACACCTGAGGGCAGCAGATACAGTAAACAAGAGATTGTTTGTGATGCAAATCCAAGCCACAGGGCTGACAGGGGACTGCTCCCACCCTAAGTCCAAACACAAATGGTCACCCTGCTCCTGACACCGTGGATGCAAACCTATCACTGTGGATGTCTGCTGCACAAACAGCCCTGCTAAGAACAGAGTTAAAGAGCCAAGAGGCAGAAGTGTGGCTGGGGTGAAGAGGAGGGGTTGCCTTCCGGTTAAAGTGCTTTGGGACTTAGCATTAAAAACAGCTGTTACATATTAAAAACCAAAGACTGCGACCCACTTCGGCTAGACCCTAAAAGAGAAAAATTGAACATAGTCTTGTGGTTAAAACTGCAAAGCTTCTGGAATTGGGCAAACTGCAGAATACTGGCAAGAAAAGGTGCCTAAAAGAAAAGTGTTCTAAAATGGAACAGAATAAAAGCAAAGCAGCAGATAGGAGGGTAAGGTAACTGTTTCCTAACCACACCCCTTTCCTCCACTCTACCCCCACCAACATTTATTCTGGCCACAAATCTTTCCTAAACAATGAATGACTCTTCAATTCACTGACCTCAAAATTTTAATATATATACTAACAATAAATACTTTCCATTCTATCAATTTAAAATGATTAGTATACTAAAGGGCTGGGGGAAAAGGCTGGTTTAAAGAGGAAGAGCAGCTTAATTTTCAATATTCTTGGGAATAACAATATAAATAACAACAGATTTTTATTATATTGACTTTTAAAAAATTATTGCCTTAAAAGAAGAACTGGCTGAACCGAAGAACAAATTCCACAAATACTTATTAAGCATTAACTGTGTTCACAGCCTAAAAGTATAAGATTATTTTAGTGGCTATTTTCTATTGTTACCAAGTCAGAGACTATAGCTTGATTTGTTGGAAAGATTATTTGTTATTCCAAAAAGCCTTCAGCAGAAATCCTCAGTTATTTCTTATCTAAAATATAGTCTCCTTCCCCCACCCCTTTAAAACATCAACAAGAAAAAAATAGCCCAACCTTAAATTATCTGATATATATGCATATTTAATTCAATAGAAACAAAGTCTCCTACAAATTTTAAAACTCAGAAGCATTTATCTGGGTGGTCTCTAAATGTTAAAAACTGTATTTGCTTTTATTAATTCATTCACTTTTTAGGTAAGAGATTCATATGTACCACACATACATTTCTAACATTAAATATTTGAAAAGCCTTTTAAAATAAAATCTGAAATCACTATTTCCTATAACAACCATCGTAAGATTTCCTAGATCTCCATTTTAGCTTCTATGTGAAAATTGGAAAAATCTTATTCCCTACTTAAGAGGTCAAATATCTTTTTGAAATTCATGGGAAAAAATAACTTTTAAATCACAGTGCCCCCCAAAAAGTAGTTATATTTCCTAGATCGATCTCTTCAACAGCTGAGGGCCACAGATAATCAAGATAACCACAAATACACTTTATTTGTTCATGACTGATTAGGAAATATTTCTCTTTTCTACTTTGGAGTATCTCATGGTTCCCAGATTCCGTCCACTGAGCTATCAACGACAGTACTTGCCCCAGATGTCTTCCAGATTTTTTTTTTTTTTCTTTTCACTTGGTGAAAGCACTGGGCTAATAGGGCAAAGATACAGGTTCCATTTTATGATCCTAGATTTGACTCGCAGGAGGGCCAGTTAGACTGAAACATCATCCCCAAGACCCAAACAAATATTTTTTGCATTGGGGTTTGGGTGGCACAGAGAGAGTGAGGCCAGAAAGAAGGTAAATATATTGACGGATCAGTAAAAATCCACCACTACCTCCAAAGAGATGAACCTCAAGGAGAACTCCATTTCACATTCACGTACTACACAAGTTACCCTTTGGATGTTTCCTGACTATATAAATTGAGGTTTCCATGTTAACCATAATGTATAAGGCTGTTATAATGCCTCCACATTTTTAGAACTTAAAAGTTAACTGAGCCACCACTTAAAAATTTTTTTTTCATTAAGAGTTATTTTCAAGCTATACTTCTTAGCAACTGACAATAAAGTAAAAATAGCTCATTGCTCCCCAACACCTAAACTGATTTTAAAGAAACATTAGCTAACACAATAAAATGAGACACTGTTTTAAAAGCTGAAGTAACATTCCCAATGTTCAGTTCCAAGTGAGCCAAAGGAATTCTGATTCTACATAGCTTACTGGCAGTGAAAGCCATAGACCACTTAGTTAACTGAAAGATTAAATCAATTTCTCTCTCTCATCAGAATAGAAAGCATAATACTCATAAAATCATGAGTTTGTTGATTTAAATTCACTTGATATGATAGTTCATGATCTGTTTTTTTATTCATCTTAACCAATAAACCAAAAGCTAATATCCAAAAATCAAAATATCAAAAAGTAGCACTATTTTAAGGCAGCCATTCCTTATAGCATGTCTTATTTAGCAACAACTGGTCATATATAATGAAAGCATTTCCAGTAAGTTTAAAAAAACAAACATTTTGCCAAAAATACAAATTAATTTGCACTTCTGAAAATAATTTGCGACATCAGCATGTTACTCACTGTTCTTGGGATGGGTGGAGAAAGAGATCCATTTGACATGTACGGGTCATTATTCATATTTGGCATCATTATGTATCCAGAATAACTCGAGTAAGAGGGTCCCTTATTGTAGAGACCTCCATCTGGATGCTTTCCTAAGAGAAGGCAAAGAACAATCAATGATGCTTTGACTTCCTTTTATATCACTGTATTTTTCACTGAAAAGTTAATAGTTCTACTATAGACTTTATATAAAAGATTTGTTTACAAAATATTATAACTGGGTTATTAGGCTCTATTTTATATTGACAGTATTTACTCTCTTAAATGGTTTAGCAGTGAACCAGATGTTTTCAAAACATGTGGTTCAATTTACTTCCACTACTGACTGGTGTTTTTACAAAATAAGTGTTATCCATCTAACTTAATTTGCTCTAATATTAACAAACTGGACTAAGAAATACAGACACATGAAAAAAGGCATACAAAGCTATAATATAAATACACTAAGCTATTCAGCTATACACACACATATATATTTATACACTTAACGTTATGCTCCACTTTATAGGCAAACTCAAAAATTCTACCTGTACTTCTGGATTTCTGGAAAATTTCTAGATTTTACTGACGGAGCAAGTTGTGTCTAGCATATGGGCAACTACCCAAATTTATGAAGGATTAACTTCAGGAGACTTCATTTTATGTGCTACATTTATATCACACTGCCAAAGAAAAGTGTGTTTGCGTGTGTGCGTTCAGTGTATACATTTCTTCCCTTTTATCTGTATATCTACTTTGTAGCTCAGAAGGAAGCTTGATATTAGAGTTCTCTTCCTTTCTTTCCCTGGCTGACATGTATGTGCGAACCCTTCATTCTGGTCAGGCCAATTGTAAGTAATTAAAGAACAGAAATGCAGGCTGTTCGACAAGGGAACCCTACAGATCACAGATTCTTTTAAAGTCACAGGGAGTTCTCCTTAAGTCTCAAAAAAAATATGCAGGATTTTTACAGTTTTGAGCAAGAATCAGAAATAGGGAGAAAATCCATCACATTTCATATGCATAGTTCTTAACTTTAAGATTAAAGTGTTATATTTTTACATATTAGATTCTTCTTTATTGAGTTATATTTAGTCTGCGCATATAGTGCCTGCCTTCCCACTAAAACAAGAAACAGCAAACAAATGAAGGCCCGCTTGAAACTATTCCTGTTGGAAAATAAATCGGTGTAGACTGTCACTCTTTGTAAAAGTGCATCAAAAAAAATACTAAAGATCTATGACAATTAGAATATTAGGGAAAATGAGGAAAAGAGAAATACTCATTACAGACATTTCTCTTCCATAAAGAATCTGGAAGCCAAAGGAAATTCAAAGGCCCTTAAATCATTCAGTTTTATAATTATGGAAATATGTATTAGAGGTAAGCAGTAAGTTTTCTGGGTTTTCTTTACCATTTTGCTCAAACAATGGGCACAATCTTATTACATATGCTTCGAGTTTCTTGGATGCAAATAAATATAGCAAAATGTACCAATATTCACAAATTGTACATGTTAAATAATAAAGTTGGGAGAAGTAGAATTAGTATCTTACCATCATCAGGATGTTCTCTGGCCTTGTCATGGTAGGACTCCTGAGAGGTTTGTGCTTGTCTGGCCACCTACCAGCATAAATCCCCACCCCCAAAAGAAAGAAAATTGCTTTAGAGTTTGTGACAATGATATAAGCGCATATCCACTGGTAACTCAAAAGAGGGGGATTAGATGCAACTCAATCTACCTGTTTTACTAATCTAAGAGGACAGGCTAGGACTGAGTCCTGGGAAATCTTTTCAATGTGGTCCTGAAAACTACCTCTTCAGTACTAGAAACTACAAATGACAATAATAACTGAAACGAACTTGTCAACAATCCACATGCTGTTCTGACCACTGTTTACTAAAATACATCAAGACTACTTGGATACCTAATATGATAGGAATTTGAGTTACGGGGCTTGATCATTTTGATAGCTTCTTCAACCACTGTTTACTTCAGTCAGAGCTGATTAAAAGCAGGCTGAAATATCATTTTGCAACTGAAAATGACATTTTAAATAAAAACAAGCCCATGACTCACAAGCCGGGGTCTTAGGCAATTGTCCCAAACCAATTACAGCAGGAGCTCCTCCACTCCTAAGCTACCACGGTTGTCAGTGCGAGCTTACAAGAGAAAAGTGAACTCTTCTGTGGTTAAAGGAGGAAAACTTGAGAGTCGAGCTACAGACATCTAAAAGGTAGCCCAGCTAATATCAGTTCTGGTAACCACCATCCACCCAGACTCAACCACGTGCAAATCGGTGGTATTACCCCTTCACCATCTTCCTTGGGTTTGCCCCATGCCCACTTATCACCAGCAAAGATTAACAAAGCCCTAATACCTGAGTTCTGGGGTTTAAAAGCAGCGCCCTTCTCCCCAAGGCAAAAACATGCAGAAAATGTGAAGTGGGTGGCAAATTTATTTATAGAAAAAGGAAGGGCAAGGAAAAAGGGTAGAAATTTGAAAAGGCTGTTCTACAAATAAGAGTTTGGCCCCAAGTGTTTCAGAGGCTATTTGGTTCCTTGGACATGTGTCCTCCCAGTGACCTCCTCTCCCCGCCCAATACACAGTCACAAATCTTTTAAGTGGAGTTAGGTATGCGCTGGGCAACCCCAGTTTCCCCCCTAAGTTGGCATGTTGAGATGAAAGATTCAGGGGAGAGAGAACATCCCAATGTTTTCCTTAGGAACCAGGCCCTGGGCCTTCCAAAACGCGTTACTCACCCCTGCCATTGGGATAAAGAAGGTAATTCTGAGGTGCTCTTAAACTTGCTGTTTAAAACACAAAATGTCTCCGCCCCCAAAACCACAGGCTTTCTTTTTGGGGGCAGAAGGATGCCATTTAAGGAAAAAGAATATACCCTCCAAATTTCTTTGGAGGGAAAAAGCGTTGGTGAAACCATTTGAGTGTCAGGACTTTTCTACCGGATTTCCTCCAAAGCGTCTCCCAGTTGTTGAACAACCGTGGCCAGTGGAGTGTCGGGTATCAGGGTCCATCCGCCTCCCCCACCTCTGAAGCTCTCCGCGAGGCCTGAAATAGCCCTTCCGCGAGGTCCCGCTCGCGGCTTGCTCTCGCCAGCACCCACGTGTCTCTATTTACTCTACTCGGGTTACCAACGCTATCGCCCGCAGCGGGCCAAGAGATCTGATAAGCGCTTTCCACCCTCCCCTGAGTGGGTGCCCTGGCTTCCGCTGCCTCTCTCTGACTCGCCCTTCTTCTGCATAGATTTAAGGCCTGATTTGGGCCCATACTTAAACTTGCTTTTTTTCCCCCTTTAAATGGCGATGGATGGGGAAAACCAGCCGGTAGTGAGAGAGCCCTCCTGGGGTGGCTCAGCTCGGCGCGCCCACGGCTCCGGCAGCTGGCCCGGCCGCCGCGAGGACCCGGCTCCGTACCGCCCCCGCCGCCCCGGCGCGCGCCCCCTCCGCGGGCGGGCCCCGAGCTAGCCCCACTCGGCGGCAGCTGGGCCCGCCACCCCTTCCTCTCTCCCTGCGGCTCTGCTCGTCTGTACCTAAGCCTTTGGTGGTGTACGCACTTTTGCAGACATCTATCGAGAGATAGCGGGTGCACTGTTTTCCGTCCTACGGAAGAACTTCTCAGGAGCGCTGTTGAGACATCCTCGCCTTAATGCACCGCACCCCCTGAACCCCACCAAAAAGGCCGAAGGCGAAACGTCAATGGGTTAAGCGCAGGTTCTCCTGGCTGCGAACCAACGGTTTAGTCACCGAACGCCAAAACTGATACACTTGGACGCTTCCCTGCACACCCCTCCACCCCACACACAGGAAGAACGCTGACCAGAAGCCCAGCCACCTCCCCCCCCACCCCATCCCGCTCCCAGCAGACCTACCCGGGACTCGGGCTGCCCGGCGCCTTCCCTCCCTTCCTCCCTCGGCTCTTTCCCCGGATCCGGCACGCCTCTCAGGGATAGGGCAGTGGCCAGCTCACCTCGTGTCCGTTGCTCGCCGGGATGATTTCGGATTCGTTAACCAAGGAAGACTTGATGTCGGCTAAGTCACCTTCCTCTTCAGGGTGACTGATCTCGGCGAAGATCTTCTCCTTCTGAGGATCGCCTTCGTCCTTGAAGGGGATCATCTCGTCCGTGGCGCAGAGTTCCGGGTCCCCCCCACCGCCGCCGCCTGCCCCGGAGAGTTGGGGCATCCCGACCACTGTATAATCTCCGCTCCGCGGGGGGAGCACCCCAGGCAACAGCAGAAAAGAGAAGAGATCAACGAAAAGGGGGAGAGGAAAAGGAGAATTGGAAGGATGCGTCAGGGAGTAGAGCGGGCGGAAGCCGGGCTGGAGAGCGCCGGGCTGGCAGCCGGCAGCCGGAGCTGCTGCAGCGGCACCCAAGCCCCGGTGGCTGCCCGCGCCTTCCCACTCGGCGGAGACCGATGCCGGCGCCCGTCCCCGAGGGCGAACAACACAGGGCGCCGAGGACCGCGGCGGCCGGCGCCTCTGGGGGCGTCTGTGCCGCGCGCTAGGCTAGGCTGCCAGGGCGGCCGCCCCACGCCCCCGGCGTCTCCCGGGTCTGCGCGCGGAGGACGCCGGTTCTGGAGATTCGACTCTCCAAAGTGCACGGGAGGGTCTGTCGGTGCGACTCTTCGCAGATCTCTCCACTTTAGCTTCCCTGGATGACGATCCAGGAGTTTGTTTCCCGAGAAAAGGAGCGAGCTGGGCAAAACGGCCCCGTTTACCCCAGTAGAGACGGTGTAAGCAGAATCAGAAGATAATGAAATGTCCACTTCCTGGAGGATAAAAAAAAAAAAAAAAAAGCCACCCGGGTTGGAGATGTCCGTTTCAAAGCTTCTTATTTCCTTCCCTTTCGCTTCGGTTTTCCTTCTCCAGGCGCATTCAATCTGCCGGAGGAGAAGGTGGGGGGCGGAGGAGGAGGGAAAGAGAAAGAGAAGTTTGCCAAGAATAAAGTTTGTGCCGGCGAGCGCAGGGAGTCGGCAGTGGAGGGCACTACTGGGTCTCCGGGCGTCACAGCAGGGACCTCGGGCCCAAAAGATTCTGCCAGGAGCTGGAGCCGGCACACACACACATAAACACACACACACACACACACAACCCGACTCCTCTTTGTTCCCAGCTCGAGTTTCTTCAGTCTGGCTCGCTCGCTCTTTTGCTCGCCGCTCTCCACGCCTCCGCCCGGCCACTTGTCAAAGATCTGTACCCCTCCGGTTCCCCCGGTCGGGGGGTGGGAGACGATCGGAGCTTAGCCGCGTGCGGGGCTGCGGATGCGTCCCAGCTTCTCCGCCGCAGAGCGCGCAGCCTGGTCCCTCCTCCGCGCCCTGCCCCGCAGGTGAGCGGCTGCGCCTCCCCGCCGCCTCTCCTCCTCCCGCGCCTCGCCGGCGCTGAAAAGCTGCCCACTTGCGTCGCTTCTCCTCCCCTTCCCCTCCCCCGCCTACAGCTCTCCTTGGCTGCCCGCTGGGGTGGGGTGGGGGGCCGGCGAGAAGGAGGTGGTGATTGAGGACTTTTTTTTCTTTTCCCAGAGCCTGTAGGACGAGTCCTAGGTTTTGGGGGGTGTGTTTGTATGTACGTGTGTGTGTGTGTGTGCGTGCGTGCGTGCGCGCGCTCCTAGGGGGAAGATTCAGGCAACTTGGCTAGGGATGGAAGGACCCGGCGTGTCTTGTAACCCACGAGAGGCACGCTTTGCCCGCGTGAAATTGACAAGAAACTCTGCCCCAGCGGTTTAACTTCATCATCTAAGTGTCTCTTCTCTTGTTCCCTTCCCACCCACCCCCCTCCTTCCTCCGCCAGTCTCTCCCCCACCTCTTTTCCGCCTCTCCCTCTCCCTCCCTTGCTCTGGCAGTGGGAAGAAGATGAAAGAGAAGCCGCCGCAGCTGTGATCGACACCACATTGATAGATGCTCTGACAGAGGGGATGAGGCGGGAATCGGGGACACAGAGAAGGAAAAGGGGAAACATAACACATTGCTCAACTAATAAGAGAGAACGGAAGCAAGAAGAACAAGAAAGAGAGTTGTGGCTTTCCTAAATACATGTAAAAGGACAAGGGAACACATGCTAACAAAAATAAAACCTCCAGACTTAACGAGAAAAATAGGAGGAAGAAAAAACCGAAGACTGAATCTTAATTATCGCTTTTAAAGCAAGATCTTTTTCATTACATCCTCACCATAGGATGCTCACACACAGTTACACTAGGTCGCTCGTGTATTTTCGAAGATACATGCCACAATGTGTGGGAACCTCATAAAGAACCAAAAAAAAAAAAAAAAAAAAACCACCCAAGTGTGGGGCGGGGGGAGGCAAAAGGACCCAGGAGAGTGAAGCTGGTAGAAGGAGGGAGGACAGGGCAGTCTCTGGCACCTCAGACTTCGGGCTCAAAGAGACCCTTGAAGATGCAAATCCAAATTCAACCTCAAAAATTTCCCAGCCTCCACCGTCTCTTTGATGCATTTTGTACAAGGACAGGACTTTTAAGGAGATGCTTTGTGAAAGTTACAGTATAAACGAAGCTGAAGTTTGAAAACACATCACATTTTGTTCCTTGGCTCTCAAACTCCCTCAGTTAAAAATCCAGGCAAAATTATTATACCCAATACAGTAGCCATCTGTAAAACCTCAGAACAGTAAACAAGAGACAGGAAGAAGAAATGTGTCTCCATCTCCCTTAAATTGAAAATGGGGAAAACATTACAGAATCAGACTTTAGCTCTGTTATATAGGAATAGTCATGTAAAGATCCCTCTTCTTTTGTGTAAGGAAGAAATTGCATGCTGCTAGACATCGTATAAGTAAAGACATTAACAATGTTCTAAGTGAGCACTCAAAATTTCGCTTATTGGTAATTACTTGAGATGGGAATTCACTAGGAAGCAATTTTTAAAACTATCATTTAAAGCATTCAGTTGGTCTCATAGAGCATGGCCAGTAGTCACACGGAAAATTTCTGTCTCAGGTTCAGTTCAGTTCAGTTGCGTCCCACTCCTTGTGTCTCAAGTTAGGGTAACATTAAAGGGCTGGTGATGGGAGCCAGAGAGAGTAAAGCACTAAATCCTCTGCAAATAGGTGAGAATGCTATGCCTTAGAGAAATAATTTTCTACGATGTGTAAGGCAATACTAAAAAGATGGGGGGAAACCCAGTTTTACTTTTTGGTTGGTAGCATTATGCAACTTCACTAGACACCAGTGAGTGTAATGTCTCAGAGACATGAACATGTAGCTATGTCAGACATTTATTCCTTCTGTTTTGGAGAAGGAAATGGCAACCCACTCCAGTATTCTTGCCTGGGAAATCCCATGGACAGAGGAGCCTGGAGGGCTACAGTCAATGGGGTCTCAGAGTCAGACACGACTCAGAGACTGAGCACACATACCCTCTGTTCTAAAACAAATATGGGAAAACAAAGTAAAAAGTCCTCCCATAAATGCGCCAATTCGACGGACAGGAAAAGAACTGGAAAATGCAGTTTCACTAAAACAGCCAGAGTAGAGATTCCTTTTCATCAGACTGTCAAGGGGTGGGGGTGGGGGGATTTTCTGAAAGCCAAAGAGATTAAATGACGACTCCTACATCTGCCCCCCTCCCCGTTAAAGTGTCGCAACTAATTCGAATCTCATTTACTCATTCATGTTAATTTTCTGGACTCCCTGAGTCATTTGGAGCTCAGCTCCAGGTGTCCTGGAGATTAAGAGCTCGAGAAGATGGGAATTTTGGGGACAATAACTAGTGGGAACTGTTTACTATAAGGGCCGAGGGTAGACGGCTGCGTTTTGCATTTTGCGGCAAACCTCACCTTTGGAAACACTGTTTCTAACGAAATCACCCAACGTATTACTCTATTTGCGTGACTGTTTTCCCTCCCCGTGGCGTGCGGGGTGTTTCCTTCGCTGATGTACTTAGCATTGTTGCAAGTCTTCTGATGAGGTGCATTTAAAAGGGGCTTTTCTAGAAAGCATTCAAGGTTTTTTGTTTTTTTTTTTTAAGCTTTGTCTGGGAGGGAGATTGACATTTCCACGCGAAGTCTGTCTCTTCAGGGAGAAAAGCTGGGAGACACTGGACGGGCGAGGGAACCCCGGGGAAGACGTTCCTTTCCTCCTTTACAGGTTCAGTGAAGTTCCTGGCAAAGGTATTTGTGTCGCGGAGAGCTCTCTTCTAATTCGTGTGGGGGCTGCTATGAACATACACAGCTGCCTTTTGGGGCGCAAGGTCCGGGATCTGGTGGGTGTTGCGAGCGAGAGACGCCGCCGCCCCCTTCTCTCGGATGTAGAGGCAGGTTATTCGTGTGAACTCGAGCGAACGACTGACTGGAGGTTAGCTGTTGCAGGTTCACTCCTTCAGGATGTGGGTTTCAGGGGGCGTTTTGATGTGATTTAATTCCGACCGTGAAAACAATTGCTAAGGACTGGATTGCTGTTGGTTTTTCCCCTTTTGGTGGCTTTGGTTGGTTGGGGTTTACATTGGGAGCGAACTCTGACTTGTTTTATAGCAACACTTCCTTCTGCGCCGGGCGCCGACGCCCGCGCTGCGCGTGGGGGGCGAGGCGCCCACCCTGCGCCGGAACAGGGAGAGAGGGGGGCCGCAAAGACGGTTCTCGAAGTCTGCGGGGTGCATACAGCCCAGCCCCCCGCGGGTGCGGACAGGGGGGCTACACTGACCCCCACCCACACCAGAGACCCCCTCCTACCTGTGGGGGGAAGGGGTCGCTGCCAAGTCAAGTCAGCTGCAGACACGCCAGTGAGTACTTAATTACAGGGAAGAGAGAAAAGCGCGGTGCCCTTCAGAGCCCTCTCCGCCTCCTCAGCCCTAAGCCCCCGCCCGGGCTCCGGGTCTCCCCCTTTGTGTGGCCTGGACTCTCTCCCAGCGACAACTTTGGTGGGATCCCAGAGGAAGGAGGTGGCCGGAGGAGGGGGTACGGAAGGGGATGCTGGAAGAGAGAGACGCGAGGGTGAAGGACTAGAAAAACGAATAATGTGATTCCAGGGACGGAACACCAGCTCCCCTCCATTTCCCACCCCGGCGTCACCAGGGGACTAAAGCTGTGGGCATCTTCGGTTTAACGGACTTTTCGGAAAGCGGGGGGCGGGAAATGGCGGTTTGTGTCCCAGGGGTTCTTCCGCCCCTTTTCGCCCCCTCCGAATACAAACAAAACTCGGCCCCCCAGCCTCCCCCCGCCCTCCGGGGTAACCGAGAACTCGGGGGACCGTGAAATCGTCCTTCCCCAATCCGGCCGCCTGCGGACGCCCGGCTCCCGCGGGGCCGACGCTCTTTGGCGCCCGCAGCCTAACGCAGCCCCGCGGGGTCGGCTGCAGGAGCCCGCCGCGCCCGCGCGCCCCGGGAGTCCGCCGGCGGCGTCTCCTGCGATCGTGCGGGCCGGGTCCTCCCACTGCCCGCGAGGGAGGGCCGCATCCCACCCCACGACCTGTGGGCTCGGCCCGCCGACCCTCTGCCCACGCGCAGGGAGAAGAGGCAAGTTGGGGTATTCGCGGACTAGGACGAGGGGAGCCCGCGATAGGCTCAGAGAAGCGGCGGGGGCCGGGGAGAGGCCTGCCACGCGCCCTCGCGGCTCGGCTTCGCGTCCGGAACCCCCGACAACCCCCCACGGGGACCCGGCCTCCGGCGCAAAGGAGTCGGCGCGAAAGTCTGGAAGGAGATCCCCGGGAAGGGATGGCACGGGTGTGGGAGCTGGAATACAATTGGGCCGCCGGGACGGCTCGCCTCCTGGGCTGGACGTGAAAGTCTTTTCCCTCCTTTCTGAAAACTTTTCTCAGGCATCTTTCACTTGGTGTGAGGACCTGTCTCGGTCCGCCCTCCGGCCCCTCCCTCAGCCGCCGGGTCCCCGGTCCACGCGCCCTCGGGCCGGGGACGCGCGCGGAGCCGCCGCGCAGAAAGGCCGCCCGCGCGCGCGAGCCGCGCCTTATATCCGCGGAGGGCGGCGCCTGCGCGGGGCCCGGCGCGGCGGCGCGGCCTTTGAAGTCCTGGCGGCTGCCGCTTTCATCCTTTCTTTTTTCCCTTGCAGGCCCCTTTGTGTGACTAAATTTGGAAAGAATATGGATCCGAGCCAGTCTTTCCACGTGTGCTCCCAGCTCCCAGCTGAGAAGGCCAAGGGTTCTCTTCCGGGTAAGGAGACAGGGAGAAAGATCAAAGAGTTTGGGGAGCTGGATCTGAAATGTGAATTGAAAATAAAAATCAAGCCTGGACACATTCCAGTTTCTAAAGCAAAAGCAACCCTCAGCAGAGGCCGTCTGGCTAGGACTCTTCTGCCTCTGCTTGCTATACTCTTTCTTTGCCGCAACCATTTTTGAGCACATGGAGTAAAATAAAGAAGACATAGGGAAACGCTTAGTTTCTCCAGATTTTGTTTTGCAGTAATTTTATTAGGGAAAATATCTTGTTCATAATTGACGTTATGTGAAGTCGAATTTCTTCAGCCATAAATATTATCTTATTTCAGTCTGCTTAGCACTTTCTTCTGTGGCCACGTTTGGGAGAGAACGTTGATACACACGTGTGCACATGTTCCTTGTGCACAGTGCTGCTTTTTCTACACACCGTACAGTGTGCCATGTAGTCTGGAAAACCAGTTTAACACTGGTTATTTTACCAAAGCACTCACTATCAAAACTGGTATCTGTGATTTGATGTCCTCTTATTGATCGACTTTGGAAGTCTTTTCTGACAGGCTGACTAGCCAGAAAGTTTCTGTCTTTATAGCAAAAAAAAAAAAAACAAAGAAAAACTCTCTAAGCTCTCTTATTGAATGGACTTCTTGAGCAATATTCTGTTTTTCAGAACGAACCAACATAAAGAGACAGCTTTGCTATAGTGTACTGCGAAGCATCGGAAATCCTGGGTTGGAGGTGGGTACCTCCGCTTCCCCTCATGCTGTGGTGACCTCAGGCAAGCCAGTTAACCTCGTCCAGGCTCAGTTTCCTTTCTGCAAAATATGTATAATAATAGCCTATGTGACAAGATTGTAATGATTCAGTGAGCTAATGCATGTGAAAGTATATGTAAATGTCAGGTATGAAGCAAAGATGACTTTTAAGCAGTCCTCTAAGTGTCAAACAAAAAACTTTTAAAGCACTAGCAATCTTTACCACAGGACCAAATGGGGATGGTTTCACACTTAGACATCTCTTGCTGTGACCCTCGCCACGTCTTCAACAGTTGTGTTGTAAAGGCATCAGAATCACCTTTAGAATCACTCATCCCAGGAGTGAGTATGGTGGGAGAAGGAACATTCCCGGAAGAGAGGGAATGTGCTTTAACTCTTCCTCATGTTTATGATGGACTCTTAATGAACTGATAAATGGATGAAGAAGAATGGCACTGGTATAGACTTTTTTGGCTGTGCCTACGGCATGCAAGTTTCCCCAGCCAGTGATCTGTGCCCTCTCCAATGGAAGTGCGGGGTCCTAACCTCTGGACCACCAGGGAATTCCCTAGATGATTTTTTTGTGAGGCATTTGACACAGCTGACAATGACTTTGTAAGCAGCTTTGGTAATGTGATGGCCGATGAAAGGCTCTTCCCTGGTGGCTCAGACAGTAAAGAGTCTGCCTGCAGTGCGGGAGCCCCAGGTTCAACCCCTGGATCGGGAAGATCTCCTGGAGAAGGAAATGGCAACCCACTCCAGTACCCTTGCCTGGAGAATCCCATGGACAGAAGAGCCTGGCAGGCTACAAAGTCGGACATAACTGAGCGACTTCACTCACTTATGAAAGGAGCAACATGTATATGGATCATATATTCAAAACAACAGAAGTCAGTCCACAAGGAGAGTGACTAGAAGGGTATATAAGAGGTGTTCTTGGGACACCAGAAATTGTTTCAGAATTGAATGTGATTACATGTCTTAGATTGAGGCATCTCAGGTTTACAAGGCAGTAAAGTTTATGGCTGGGGCTGGGTGTGAAGTGACAGGAGTGCCACATGCACAGCACTTTGGGCATTTAGCTCATGGTTCATGCGTGATCCTAACCCAGGGTAGCCCCACCGATGGAGTCATTTCCTGAGCTCCACTTCCCAGTATGAATTTTTCACTGTGACCTGTGCACAAAGTGCTGAAAGCAGGAGTAAGGGGTGGTTTCCAGTGTTCTGGTCTCCTTTTACTGTGGCCCAAGGCTGCTCAGGTATAGCACCCTTTTGAGATGTTCCAACTGTTTGACTGTCTCTTCTAGCAGCAACATGCAAATTTCACAAACAGTATTGAAGGGACTCTACCCCAGTGTGGGGGTGGGGGAGCACTTTAGGAGGGGAAACCTTCACATTTTAATGTATCCTTTCCCCAAAGTCCCAGATGAGACAGAAATACTGAGCAATTGCACTTCAGTCCTTCGTTTCACTCTTCTTTATGGATGCAGCCATTTTAAAAATTTATTCTTGGCTGAAAAAGGAACATGGGGCCAAGGCACTGAGGGTTCTGTCTTATTTTGGGGGGATCAGTAGAGAGGCCCTGAAAATACTCAGGGAAAACCTGCGGCCCTCTGGAAGAAAGTAATTTCTCTGAAGGTGGCAGTGGGGGCATGACTAAAGGATTTTTCCTATTTTTATAAATCTGTTTCCTCAGCGAATATGGTAATAAGGGTGTTTCTTGAATCGTGGTAAACGTACCTCTTAAGATGGACAGCCTCTGTAGTCTGCTCAGGCTCCCTGGGCTCTAGGAGCAGGGCTCTGGGCTCTGTCAGCATTGGGCCAGCGCCTAATCCCTGGTTTGAGGCTAGAAGCCAAAGCCACAACCTTCTTGCCTAAAGGCAAGAGCAGTACCAACAGAGCCATATGGAGATTAATGCAGAACAAGGTCATTAGTCTCATTGTTTATCCAGTTACTCGTAGCCCAGATTTGTGTAAATTTCAACTACAGTGGTTGCAGCCTGCCTTTGATGTGTGTAATCTGTACATTTTAGTGCTCCAGGAAAGTGCCTGACTGACAGGAACTACATCCAGTACCCAGAAAACACATCTACACAGGCATAGTGAAGCGTGGAGCTGAACAATTTTTCAATGAGTTCCATCAAAGTAAATAAACCAACCTGGAGGGTCAGGATTGAGCCTCCTTTTTATCATGACATGACTTTTGGGGTTCCTTGTGATTGATTTTTTATTTGTTTTCATTTGAAACTGGGTACCTATTTTAAAGCTTCATCTACCTCCCAGAAGAGGAAGGACTTGGCCTACTTAACATTTAACCTTGAGGATGCTTTCTTTTATTTGAACTACTTCTGTCCATAAAAACAAACTTAGTGAGTGGAGTTATTCAGACTCATTTATACATTTATCCAAGATACAGCTTCTAGTTCTTTCCCTAACTCTGTCTTGTGTGTGCGGTTATTCTTAAACTCAGAATTAGCAATTAGGAGAGTAGTTCAGAAGGTAGACAGAGCCAGTGCAAATAGTTTAGGCTTCAAAATTGTCATCTGGCTCAACAAAACACTTTTATTTGGCAAAAATGAACCTAATTTGCTTGATCTGAATCTGACTTAGAGGTCCTGCAATCTCACTCTGCCAATTACAAATCTCAAGTCCACTTCCCTTAGGTTAAATTGACAGAAAGCAAAGGACAGAGATAAATTACTATTCTGTGAAGCTTAATAGTGATTTTTGACTGCCAAAAGATAACTTTACAGACTCTTAAATATGCTTTGAGGCTTAAATTGTCCAGATATTTGATCTTTGCTGTTTAAATTCTCTGGATAATTTTTAGATTATTCTACTTTGTAATGCAGGAACAGCAAATCTCCAGTGGCTGAGTCAGACAAACTTCGTAAAACCTCTCTTGCCCTCCTCCAGTAACCTCCTAACATCCCCCACAACAGCCACACCATACAGTGCAGGCTGAGCCGTTTCCTAGTTGTGGCCTCCAGCTCACTCCAGTGTGTCAAGTACGCTCTCGCACACGTGCGCACACACGCCCACCCACCCCTTGGTCATTTACCTGTTGTTGCCTCAGCCCAGAAGCTCCTGGCCAGGTTGATATTCACAGGACTCCCTTTTCCACTTCATGTTTCTGCTCAGATGACAACTTCTTAGACCTTGTCATCTGAAAAATAATCCAATCCCATCTCACCCCAAGTCTGGGCACTCCATCTTTTACAGGTTTCATCTTTCCTCACTCTCACTGCCTGATATATTTTTTATTCTTATTTATTACCTTTCTCTCCCACTAGAATGTAAATTCTATGAGAGTAGGGACTTTGTTTTGCTATATTTCCACTGCCTCCAACAGCCCTTGGTGCACAGAAAATATACCAGGTATGTATTGAATAATGAAATAATATAGGAACTTCCCTGGCAGTCCAGGGGCTGGGACTTCGCCTTCCAATGCAGGGGTATGAGTTTGATCCGTGGCCAGGGAGCTAAGATGCCACGTAAAACAGAGACAATATTATAACAAATTCAATAAAGACTAATAATGGTCCATATTAAAAAATCTTTTAAAAAATGAATAAAATGAGTTATTATAGCCTTTGAACCCTCAGTTTCCTCATCTGTAATACCTCCTTTGTGGAAGGTCACATATATTTGATATAACGTTAACTGACCGAGTAGGTAGTAACTGTAATTGTGCAGATCAGTACTGCCAATACAAGTATCATGCAATTTAATTTTAAATTAAAAAACTAGAAGAAACACTATTAATTTTAATAGTACATTTTATTTAAGCAACATATCCAAAATATTACCATTTCAATGTATAATGAGAGATCTTATATTCTTTATTTTATATTGAGTTTTTCTCAGGTCACACTCTCAGGTCATTTGGAGGGCTCAGAAGAACATCTGTAGTAACACAGCTGTAGTCTCTCAACCTTTAATGACAAGTTTTGTCTGGATCACCTTTGTAAAACACCCCCTCCCCAATACCTTGCACAATTCCCTCAAAACAGTAGATGATCAAAAAATGTATCAAAGAATATTACAACAATATGTTGTTATATACTTTTTTCTTCGCAAATATAGGCTTTCAACTTTATTGGAGAGTGAAATAAGTCTTTGTGAACCAGCTTGAGATTGTTATCATCATCTTAAGTGTACTGTAACAATGCTTTGCACGTAATAGGGGCTCAGTGAATAGTTGTTCAAGTGTGTTGCTGAATTGTTTCTCTGAGTGTTTTTTTTACATTGTAAATAATAGAT
This sequence comes from Cephalophus harveyi, assembly GCA_006410635.1. Classification (NCBI taxonomy): domain Eukaryota; kingdom Metazoa; phylum Chordata; class Mammalia; order Artiodactyla; family Bovidae; genus Cephalophus; species Cephalophus harveyi. The sequence continues at coordinate 246,871 of SJYT01000684.1, read as the reverse complement.
TTACTATTAAACCTTGGGAAATATGTAAGTTGAAGATTTCCTGTATTATATTTTTGAGAATGACTTTCTCCTCCCCTGCAAAATTGCTAAGCTCAAAGTTCTGTAGGATCAAAGGTTTGTCCGGAAATGTAGAGAGCTCCCACTCCCACCCAGACTGCATTTTCAGCTTTACTTCCTCAGTGGCTTCTTGACCACACATGGGCCAGATAGTAAATCTCCCTCTGGCCTGTGCCTGGAGTTTTCAACCAAAACACCTTCTTAAGGCACTAGCCCCAGGCTTAGGCAAATGCTTTATAGTTGCAAAAATCATTTCACCCATTTCAGATATATAAACCCTGATGCAATAAAGAGAACAGGGTAACTTCCTGGAAGAAATGGGTAAAGAATCTTCTGGTACAGTATATACCTCCAAGGTCTTGGTGCACCTTTATAGTAGAAAGTATTCTTGGGTGTAAGTATGTGAACAGATCATCCTTTACTGTGACTTTGAAAATAACCTATAGAGTCCTTCCTCAAAAGTACAGAAAATTAAGGCTTAAGCTTGTGCCACCACTGAAGTGAAGGGTATTTAAAGGATAACAGTTATGTTAGCCGTGATTCCTAAAATTATTTTATCAGCAAGATCATGAGATATATATTTTTTTTAAATTGTAATGAGATGTTTAGAGAAATGTAAGTTATAACTTTGAAACGTCTAGTTGTTTGAATTAGGGGGTTTATTAAATGAATTTTAATTTAGCCATACCATAGAGTACTGTGCAGCTATGAAAATGATGTCATACAATTTTGTTCACTTGAAAAAATATTAGTGGTGTATTGCTAAGTAGAAAAATCAGATTATAAAGGAATAAGCACAATCCTGCCTCATTTTTTAAAAATCCCTCTGTATATATCATTTATTAGCATGTTAAGTTCTATGATGGCAGGGTACTGTTTGCTTAGCACAGTACTTGGTGCCTAGGACAAGTCCTGCCACAAAGTGGGATCTCAGTCAGTGTCTATTGAATATACTCAGAAGTGTAGAAACTAAAAGACTGAGAGTAGTTTTCTCTGAATAGTAGAGACATGGATGGTTTTTATCTTCTTTGTACTTTTAGAAACATTTATATACAGTGAATCAGTATTTATATACAGTAAAAGAAGAAGATGAAAAAGTATTAAATGTAATATGATACAAATACTTAAAAAATGAACTGATCCTAGGGTATTTTGACAATACTAATAAAAAAGAAAGAACATAAAGTAATTAATCAGCAAGGAAAAGAAGAGGATGAGGCGCTAATTTCAAGGCCAGCTAGTAGGTATGTGGAAACTAATGCAAAGGGGCTCTGATCATTTACAGCAGTCAGAAAGATGGGCTTGTTCATCTCTAAGCTAAAAGTTAAACAGTGAAATGCACAGGTCTTCAGTGTACAATTCAATGAGTTTTTATAAATTATATATATATATACACACACACACACACACACTTGTGACATCATCATTCCAATCAAGATACAGAACATTTCAATCATCAGAAATTCCCAGAGCTATGGGGTGAACTTTTTTTTTCATGTATTTTTCCTTGGAGGGTAATGCTTTCCTGTGTTGTGTTGGTTCCTACTGTACAGTAAAGTGAATCGGTCCTAAGTGTACGTGTATCCCCTCCTTCTTGAGCCTCCCTCCCACCTGCACTCCCATCCCGCTCCTCAGGGACCAGGCTAGGCTCTTGTGTGTACAGCCACTTCTCAGGGGCATCTGGTTTACATAGGGCAGCGTGTATATGGCGGTGCTGCACTCTCCATTCCCCCGACCCTCTCCTTCCCCTGATTTGTTCCCAAGTCCAGTCTCTACATCTGTGTTTCCATTCCTGCCCTGAAAATAGGTTCATCAGTACTATTCTGCTAGATTCCGCATATACGCATCAACAGACAATATTTGTTTTCCTCTTTCTGACTTACTTCAGTCTGTATGACAGACTCTAGGTTGGGATGAACTTATTTTGAAGCAACTTTTTAAGCTACATTTTTGGTGACATGTGTTGTTAGACTTCTTAACTGACTGCTTTGCACATTTCCCTTAAACTCTATGATTTAATTTCTCTATTTGAAAAACTTGTCAGATTGAAATATGCCTTTCCGGAAAATGTGTTGATAATGTACATTATAGGAAGGGAAGAAATGAAACTCATAGTATTTGGTTGAAACACAATTGAAATGCTGAATTGAAACATGGACCAAGTGAATTTGTTGAAATATTTGTGTTGCAAATTGTTTTTTCAGTGTAATGGATGAAATGATATTTGTGGTCCCAACAGACACAGCAGTCAGAACAGGTCTGGGGTGCTTTAGATATGGACGTTTGGCAGAGGAGGCTGTGGGGTAAGTTGAGAAGGAAGTGATGGGGTGATTTCCAGAGGCAGCTGGATCCCAGAGACTTGGGAAGATGGGGATCCTTGGTGGCTGTAGAACACGGCTGAGCAAGAGAGCAGGTTTGTGCGTCCCCCTAGCGCATGCCTACTGAGTTTTACATTCCTCCAGCCTCGGTCTGATCTAGTTTACTGGATACATGCAGTTGAGCTCAGCAAACAGCAAGGTCTCTTGACTGTGGCACAAAATTGTACTCACTGAGGGGGGTCGGGGGGGCGGGGAAGCATATTTCCTGGATTTCTCTTATAGGAAGTGTTAAAATATACAGACAGGATGTAGTCTGATGCTTTTTCCCCTTATTGTGAAATAGTTGACGTTTTTGTCGTCTTCTCTGTTTCTGTCTCTTTCTTCCTCTAATATGAAGATAAACCTGGACTTCCAGGAAAGGGAAAACTTTATCAACTAAAATATGGGTTCAGATGCCCATGCCAGAACAATCCACCCAGTAAACAGGTCAAAAACTGTCCAAAGGAGGGCTGTGGCATGAACTAAGTTTCAGGTCAAATGATTTCCTAACTGTCCACACTTCTTGGATTACTATCCTGGCAGTCCAAAGAGACATGGCATGCTGTGAGAGAAGTAAAAACAAAAATGTGAATACAACTTTCAGGATTTAGCCCAGGTATGTCCTGCAGAACACTCCCAGTTCCCATCGTACTTCTCATTGCCGTCATCTGTCCCCCTTTTGCCGTAAGCCCTGCAGCATGTGGGTGTGAAATCGCTTGATAAACTGTTTGCACTGGTGAGCTATGAGAATTTCATAGTTTGATCCCTGAAAATGAAGGGAATTAAAAGCTGACAAGAAGGATGATTTGATGCCTAAGGTGGTCAGTTGGTCACCACAAAGAGTCACTTAGGTAAGAAAACACCTTTGTATAGTGGCTGTGTCGGTAATAAGTTATAAATGAGCTGAAAATTAAGATGATGAAAAAGATCCATGTCTATGAGAAGGCCAGTTGGATAGAGAGAGACAATAAAAATTGTCATAATCTGTGAAAAAGAAGTTTACTTATTAAATACTTTTTGTCTCTCCTGTTCACTTATAAACCAAAGTGGGTATTTTTGGTTTGTTTTCTATGCAAGAGTTAATGTTCTATAATTAATTATATTCATTATTCCAACAATAGCAACAGCAAAAATGATCTTTAAATGAAAATCATCATCATCATATCTATTTTTTGATTACTTACTAAACATGAAAAAGGGTTGAAAATCAAGTGGACATTATACTACATTAGTTACTGTGAGTATCTCACTTACTATGGTTTATTTTTTAAAGAGCCTACTCTGTTTCACATAATGCTTGAAGTAAATTACATTTTCTACCTCTCACATTTGAATACAGGACTCTTATCTTAGGATTCCCAGCACTGTGGGAGAAACATTTTATGGAAATAACTTTTTCAGCTATACTGTCTCTTTCTGTTTTTTTTTGTTTGTTTGTTTGATTGAAGGGGGAAAAAAAGAAGGAAAAGGAAATGAAACAATAATTTATAGCCTAGGACTATGATCCTTTTGAGTAAAACTGCTCTCACTTCTAGTTAACCAGGGAGTGAGTGAAATCCTATGTCCTCGTGGTTTCTTCTAAGATGAAAGAAGAATTCAAAATCAAATAAAAATGATACTGCAGCCATTACAACTAATTTAAATAGTTTAAAGAAACTCAGGACTGTGTTCAGATCAACAGGGCACAGATTTAATTGAAAAGGAAAGAGAAATTTCTCTTTTTATTTGGTAACTTAATTCACAATGGACATGAGTCAGGTAACTATACTCCCAGCCTCTGATACTGTGGATACTGATGATTGTGACTTTGTGTGTTCATCCCATGTGTCGATGCTGAATTTAAATGGAGCTGACTCCATCATCAGGCTGGAGAAAACTCAGAATATTGCTTGCTTCTCTTTTTCTTCCTATCATCTCCTTTTTCCTGTCTTCTAGATTATTTATTTGTTTATATTTTTGACTGTGCTGGGTCTTGGCTGGTGCACGAGCTTTTCTCCAGTGGGTTTTCTCTACTTGCAGTGCCAGGGCTTCTCGTGGTGGCTTCTCTTGTTGTGGAGCACAGGCTCTCGGGCACAGAGGCTTTAGTAGTTGGGCTTCCAGGCTCTGCAGCACAGGCTTCATCAGTTGTGGATCAAGGGCTTAGTTGCTCCTCAGCATGTGGGATCTTCGCAGATCAGGGATAGAGCCTGTGTCTCCCGCATTGGCGGGTGGATTCTTTACCACTGAGCCACCAGGGAAACCCCTCTTCTAGGTTATGGATGCCCCACCAGATGGGAAGAGAAACAGATACATATTTACTGACTTATATAAATGACATACTTCAGGTTGCTTACTACAGAGACTACACATGAAGAATATTTGCCAGATCTACCACACGTATTATAGTGTGTAGCCAGTATTTTTGTTCATGTAAAAAGTAAAGCAGAAAATTAAGCCAATTATAAAAATCTTAGGCAAACACCCTACTGTGGAAGAAAAAGCTAGTTGTCTTTTTTTAACCTGAGTTGATAAATTAAGCAGAGTTAATAATTATACTTAATTTTGTTGGGGGGGTGGAAATCAGACATTTCTTTTGGTTCCAAAATCACCAGCACAAAGAGGGTGGTAAATATGATACATTTCTCTTCCCCCCTTCTCTCTCAGACACACTGTGGACATGGATTTGGTCCCAGCTCTTCACTGAAGCTGCTAAATCTGATGGTCAGTTCTCAGTCTCCTTATTTGACCACCACCGACATTCGACGCTGTTGACTATTCTTTCTTCAGAGCTGTCTTGTTTCCAGGATACCCTCAGCTTCTGGTTCTTCCCTGGTCTTCTGGGCGCCGCCCCCCCCAAGTCTCCCCTGCTCGTCCCCCGTGTTCTCCCTGACCTCCGGTTGGTGTACTGCCCCTGTGGCTCGGCCTCTCAGCCCCTTCTATCAGATTCCTTCCCTTGCTGGCCTCATCCAGTCTCATGCCTTTAAATAGACTGTAGATGCTAGCAACTCCCAGTCTTTTCTTTGACCTAGACCTAATCCCTGACGCACAGACTTGCTCCAACTGCCTGCAGACCCTCCATTGGGATGTCTGATAGGTCTCTGAAACTTCACATGTTCGAAATGCAACTTCTGATCTTTCCCCAAACCTGCTCCTCTTTAGTCTACTCTATCTCAGGAAAGAATAGGTCTGTTTCTCTACTGCTCATGCCAAAAGCCTTAGCACTGTCCTTCACCCTAACATTTCTTGTTTCCCGTATCTAATCTCTCTCCAAAGCCTGTACTTTGTGACCTACAAAATGTGACCAGAACCAACTACTTCTCACCAACCTGGCTCAAGTTTCCATCACCTCTCTGGATTGTGACAACAGCCTCCCAACCAGCCTCCCTGTCTCTGTCTATCATCTGCAGAGCTGCCAGGGGGATCTTCTTAAACCTGAGTCAGGCCAGGTCTTTCCCTTGCCCAGAACTCTCTCTTAGTTCATGATTTCACAATGGTCTACACGCCTCTACGTGACCCCTGCTCACCCCTTTTTCCTCTCTTCTCCATCTCCTCCTGCTCTTCCCTTTTCTGACTCTGAACCAGCATTACCAGTTTCCTTGCTGTTTCTCAAATCTCCCGCGAGTTCTTGCCCCATGATCCCAACATAGACTATTTGCTCTCTTTGTAGTTATCTTTCCCAGATCTTCACCTGGCTTACTCCCTCACCTCCTTTGGGTCTTCCTGAATATTTCTTGTCAGTAAGGTCTTCTCCGATCACCCTATTTAAAATTAGAATGTGTCCCCAGCCAAGGGTCCTCCCTATATTCTTTTCCTCCTTTGTTTGTAACACTTATTACCAGCTGACATCCTGTACCTATTTTTCATTTATTTATTGACTGTCTTCCTCACTAGGGTGTAGTTTCCTGGAGGAAAGGGATTTTTGTGTTTCCTTCATTGCTGTATCTCCAGACACCTAGAACAGTTCCTGGTATACAGAAACAGTCCCGCAAATATTTGTTGAATGAAAGAATATCTATAAAAATTACAAACACTGGTAGCACCTGGAACTTGTATACTTTATCCTTTGTTATAGTTGTGAGCTATGGCTGTTGTGGAGTTTGATATTTATAAGTAAATCATATTTTAAATGAATCCAGGGAGCTATCACTCAAAGCAATTTACTGTTTTTTCTTTTAAGAGTTAAAAAGTCCTTTTTGGAATGACCGAGCACACTCTCATTTGTCTATGTTGTCAGCACAGATTTTCGTCCTAATGACTTGTTCCCATAGAGAAGACACTTTTTTACCACTCTGTTGGGCTGGAAGATATGATGAGGCTATTTCTAACGGATAGGGAGAAAAATAAACCTAAATTTTAAAATATTGGGAAAGGTCTGTTTTTTCAGTAAGCTAGTATGGATGAGGTTTGACCAGGCTCCTCAGGACAGTTGTTGGGTTAGGCTCAGCACCTTCCGAATTCAGGCTTACCAGGTTATCTGATTTCCGGGGCTAGGGGAATTTTAGCTTGGTGGTGTGGGAGATGATTTTGAGTGATTAACAGGTTTTCCATAAATTCCTTTGACTCAATGAGAGAACTTCCTTTCATTTATTAAAAAAAATTTTTTTTTTTTTTTTTGGAGTATAGTTGCTTTCTGAAGGAGATCAGCCCTGGGATTTCTTTGGAAGGAATGATGCTAAAGCTGAAACTCCAGTACTTTGGCCACCTCATGGGAAGAGTTGACTCACTGGAAAAGACTCTGATGCTGGGAGGGATTGGGGGCAGGAGGAGAAGGGGACGACAGAGGATGAGATGGCTGGATGGCATCACGGACTCGATGGACGTGAGTCTGAGTGAACTCCGGGAGATGGTGATGGACAGGGAGGCTCGGCGTGCTGGGATTCATGGGGTCGCAAAGAGTCGGACACGACTGAGCGACTGAACTGAACTGAACTGAGTTGCTTTACGGAGAAGGCAATGGCAACCCGCTCCAGTGCTCTTGCCTGGAAAATCCCATGGATGGAGGAGCCTGGTGGGCTGCAGTCTGTGGGGTCGCTGGGTTGGACACAACTGAGCGACTTCACTTTCACTTTTCACTCTCATGCATTGGAGAAGGAAATGGCAACCCACTCCAGTGTTCTTGTCTGGAGAATCCCTGGGACGGGGGAGCCTGGTGGGCTGCTGTCTTTGGGGTCGTGCAGAGTTGGACACGACTGAAGCGACTCAGCAGCAGCAGCAGCAGTTGCTTTACAGTGCTGTTTTTTCTGCTATACAGCAAAGTCAATCAGTCTAAGTATACGTATACCGCTTCTTTTTTAGATCTCCTTCCCATGTAGGTCATCACATTGAGTTGAGCTCCCTGTGCTATATACAGTGGGTTCTCATTAGTTGTCTATTTGATGTATAGTAGCTGTAAATCATCTCAATGTCAGTCTCAAGGGGGAGGGTGGGTGCGGGATGAGCTGGGAGACTGGGATTGACAAATGTACACGCTTTCCTTTTGTGTTCTCTTGCAGCCTCAGTTTGGTATGTAGCAGCCTCTGTTGGAGCCCTGTCCATGTTACCACCTTTATCAAGTGCCTTCCAGCTACAGCACTTGTGTTCTTTGCCTGAGTTCATCTCTTGCCTCTGGGGCCTGCTTTGCTGCCCTCAAGACAGTAATGCTAGGAAATTAATATCCCCACGATCAACCTTTAACAGTGGTTGGTGTTCAGATACCCCAGCTTTCTCACCCACTGTGTGGGCTGATTCTGAGGTGTGTTCTGCACTGGTTCCCAGAGTTTGCCCAGGGGGATTAAGCCCCACTTGCCCAGAGTGATCACTGGCTTGATAATACATCATTTATTGGCTTCCTTCCCTTTTCTCTCTCGCTTCCCAACTCTTATTTGTGTTTCGATGTTTCCTTCTCCTTTCAAGTAAATGATTTGCAATGGAATTCTTAAACCCAAACTACACTGCCAGTAAGGCTTTAACCACTTCTAGTACTGTTGATTGTCATTAGTCACTAAGTCATGTCCGACTCTTTGCAACCCCATGGACTATAGCACCCAGGTTCCTCTGTCCCTGGGTTTTCCCAGGCAAAAATACTGGAGTGGGTTGCCATTTCCTTCTCTAGGAGATCTTACCCACCCAAGGATGGAACCTGTGTCTCCTGCAATGGCTGGCAGATTCTTTACCACTGACCCACCAGGAAAACTGAAGCTCTTAATACTTTGGTCACCTGATGCAAAGAGTCCACTCATTCTTGCCCTGATGCTGGGAAAGACTGAAGGTAAAAGGAGAAGAGGGTGGCAGAGAATGAGATGGCTAGATAGCATCACTGACTCAATGCACATGAATTTGAGCAAACTCCAAGAGATAGTAGAGGGCAGAGGAGGCTGGCGTGCTGCAGTCTCTGGATTTGCAAAGAGTTGGACATGACTTAGCGACTGAACAACAGCAATAAGTGTTGATCTTCCTTATTACCAGAGAGCTAGTTCAGGACTCAAGCTGGACATCTTGGGTTATTGAGAGCATCTTGCTGGAATTACCAACAATTGTTTTGTTTTCAGTATACTAAGTTTTCAGTTATCTTCTATGTATTATGCTAATTATTTTATATTTACTATTGTGATAGAAATGAATCCATTTAGGTTTAAAAAATGAGTTGGTTTAAATGCAGTGTTTATTAAATAGCAGGACTAGTGGTAAAGGGAATCGACAAAATTCATGGACTAAATGCCTGAAATTTGGGGAACACCCTGCTGTGGGTTCCTGAGTTGACTTTGTGGGATCTTTTCGGGGAAGCAGTGAGTTTCCCACCATACTTCATGTAGGGAGTTTCCTGCCATGCTTCATGCTTCATGCTTTGCAAAACAGCAAGCAGTAACATAGTGACAATATTATTTTATGCTGTTTTCCCCATAAAGTTATTGTCTTCCCTTACAATTTTAAATGCTTGGACATGTTGAATACATTTGCTTTAATGATATAATTTTTAAATGTTTCCTTTTGGAATATTGCACCTTCTTCTTCCTTCATTACCCGTCATCTTTTTTTCTAGGAACAGAAGGAAATAGCTATCACCCATAACCTCAACGTCCAGAGATAAGTACTGTTGACATTGTGTTATATTTCCTTCCTGCTCTTTTCTAATAATATACGCAAATGATGTGCTGAACCCATCCCAGTAAAGCTCCCTGACTACTATGAGCAAAGCTCATTTTCACTTGAGTCAAATTACTCACGGCATTAGATACTGCAGATCCTTCTGGAAGGAGCCTCACTGACTGACATGCTCTCCTGTCTCCCCTCCTGGGTCAGCTCCTTTTCATCCTTGTAAAGGCTCCCATCTCTGCTCAGTTCTTAAACATGGGCCTTCCTCTGCTTCTACCTGAGCAATCTCACCATCACACGAAATCTGCACACCTACTTCTTTAAGTTAGATTCCTATCCTTAACCCCAGATATATGCCTTCCTTTCCTGGATGTCCCAGGCCACACCAGACTTCTCATGTCCAGAGTTATGCTCATAGTTTCACCCCGCACACCTGTGTTGCTTCTGTAATCCAGTCTCATTAATTTAAGCAGAAATCAAAATGTCCTGCTTGACTTCCCGCTCTCTGTCACTCCTGCAGCTGATGAGGACCCAAGCTCCCTCCTCTCGCCCCAGAGCACTGTCTCCACACACAGCCTGTGATGCTTGAGTCCCTGGCACTGGGGGAGTCTCCTCACCTTCAGTCACCCTACCCACCGCTTTATACCAAGAATGATTTTTATTTTTAAATAAAAAATCAGATCTTTTTTTTTTAATATATATAAATTAAAAAAAAAACACACACACACAGAAAAGTGTTCCTAAAACGCTCTTCAGTGAATAGTCCAGGATAAATACTAAACTGTTAACCTCGAGGGAATGGGGCAGGATGGTTTATTTTATTGCTTTAATATGACTGGATTTTTTTCTTAAACAATGAGCATGTTATTTTTCCAATTAATAAAGAGAATGGTTTTCAAGAGGAAACGCAATTCAATGAACACCCCCTGTTGCGTGTAAGTAAGGGCTTAAAAATTCACTCTACTCTGCGTCTGCTTCTCTTCAGGCTTCCTGTCTCCCACCCTACAGGCTTATGCCACATGACTCAGGCTTATCCTATAGGCTCCAAGTGTTCTGAACCTCCAGGCCTTTGCTCATGCCATTCCCTCCGTCTGCAATGCCATTCCAGTCTTTGCTTGTCCTTACTTAAACATCCTTCCATGGCTCAGGTTGTGTGACCTTTTATTTTTCCAATCTGGCCAAGCTGTGCAGCATATGGCATCTTACTTTCCTGAGCAGGGTTCGAACCCACACCCCCTGCAGTGGGAGTGTGGAGTCTGAATCACTGGACTCCCGGGAAGTCCCTTTGTCACCTCTTCTGTGAAGGACTTCTCCACCCCAAAAGGCAGGACCGTGCTTCCTTTGCTCCCCATCCTGGGGCTTCACCCTATGGAGAGGTCCATTCTGGGGCCTATGTAATATTTACACATTTGCCCCCTCCATTTATGTCCGTAAGTCTCCTGAGAGCATGGACCATGCATCTCAGCAAGCCCTTAAAAAACAACGTAAGTAGGCCTGTTATTTACTGAATCTTTCCCTCCCTGCCATCCGCCCTGTGTGTCACACGTCATGTCCAATCCTGGAAGTAATCTACAAAGCAGAGTAACGGCATCTCACGGAATGAAAACTGAGGCTCAAAGCTAGGCTCCAGGTCATCCAGATGGGTTTATGGCAGATCTGGGACCTGGGGCCTGTGCCCTCTACTGCCTCTAATGAGGGACATTGAAGGCAGGGGCCGTGTCTTACATTTGACTGACTGGAAGCAACTGACATATGATGGCTCAGTAGTCCAGCAATAGATATGTGTCCCTAAATAATTTGGTGGGATGGTAATCCATCTCACTAAAAGCAGTTTACCAAGTCTCTGTGTGTGAGTGTGTGCTAAATTGCTTCAGTCTTGTCCAACTCTTTGTGACTCTATAGACTGTGGCCCCCCAGGTTCCTCTGTCCATGGGGATTCTCCAGGCAAGAATACTGGAGTGGGTTGCCATGCCCTCCTCCAAAGGATTTTCCCGACCCAGAGATCAAACCCATGTCTCTTAGGTCTCCTGCGTTGGCGGGCAGGTTCTTTACCACTTGCACCCCCTGGGAGGCTGCCAGGTCTATGACTTAATCTCCATCCTCTCTTCTGTACTCCCTGAAAGAGATGCCCCAGGGCGCTTGAAAGACAAAGCAGTTTGCAGGGGAGGCACATGTATCTACCCTTGACTAATCTGCCCTGGCTGGATCCTCCACAGTCATTTTAAAGTTGTTTGCCAAGTTCATCACACAAGACCATGTCCCCAGAGACAACAGCTTTGTCCCTGAACAAGGCAAAGAGACAGACAAAATCTCTGGGAACAGGTACTTCTCAGGGAAACACAGAGCTCTTAGGGGACCAGCAGAAAGGTGTACACACCATGGGAATCCTTCTGCAGATCTGGATGGAAAGCCAGGGTCTGGTCATCTGAGTGTGGCATTTGTGTGCATATTTGTGTGTGTGCACATGTTGGAGGGTGGCACTCTCAAGGGGCACCACAAGTCAGGGAGGACAGTGAGGCTCTGGCAAGTCAGAGCTGGCAAGGGTGGGGATGGTTTGTGCCCCTCAGGACCGGGGTTAGGGGAACCTCTTCTCGGAGGTTCTCAACAGCTCTCCACAAATGTTAAGCCTGGGTATCTTCCCTGGTGGCTCAGAAGTTAAAGCGTCTGCCTGGAATGCAAAAGACCTGGGTTCGATCCCTGAGTCGGGAAGATCCCCTGGAGAAGGAAATGGCAATCCACTCCAGTACTCTTGCCTGGAGAATTCCATGGAGGGAGGAGCCCTGTAGGCTACAGTCCATGGGGTCGCAAAGAGTCGGACACGACTGAGCAACTTCACAACTTCACATAGAGAAGTAGGAATGTGGCAGGGAAGATGGAGACCCTAGTTCTCTTTTGCTGGGACGCGTGAGTGGGGGCCCATAGCAGTTTTATGAGCCCAAGAAAAGAATAAAACGCCAGCACTCTTGTCAGTTTAAAAAATGCATGTGGTTCCTGCTCTGAGTTTGCTCGGGTAGGGTAGACCTAGTCCCTCCCTGGAGTTTACATTCTAGTAATGGGAGGCAAACACGGACAGACACCACGGCGGAGGGTGCCGTGGGCTTTGCTGCACACTGGCACACTGTACATTGAGAGCTAAGTGAAACAACATTCAGCTTCCCTGGTGGCTCAATGGTAAAGAATCTGCCGGCCTAATCAGGAGACCCAGGTTCGATCCCTGGATCGGGAAGATGCCCTGGAGAAGGAAATGGCAACCCACTCCAGTATGTTTGCCTGGGAAGTCCCACGGACAGAGGAGCCTGGCGGGCTACAGTCCATGGGGTCAAAAAAGAGTCGGACAGGACTTAGCGACTAAGCAACAACAAGAAACAATATTCACAGTGTTCTATGCAAATGTGAAGTGCTAATCATGTTCTTACGTTTATACCTAGCACACCAGTACTTAAAAGATAAGTGGAAACCAAACTTGGTCAGGTTGCTATTGGGAAGTTGAAGGCTTCCTGCTGAACAAACAGCATTACTTTTTGCTATTCAGGATTTGGGCCACACAGGACTTTGATCTAAAAATTTTGGTAGATAAAGAATGAATATTTATTGTTTTTATGAGCATTGTTTTGTATGAAACAAATTTGGGGGAGTGGGAAAGAATAAATATTTGGGACAGCAAACATTTAAATGCCAGTAGTTAATTTACTTTCTTACCTTGATTTACAATGATAACTTTGGGTGGAGAGCTGAAAAGAAGGAACACTCTTTGTTTTTGTTTTAGTTAGAATTTCTAACGTCTAAAGGAATGTTTTTATTGCAAGTACATAAAGTAATGAACAAAAAGCCCAAGGATTTAAATGCCGTTAGAGAAGCTTAACCTCGGGGTGTTAAATGAGCAAAAGATATTCTAGCAAATTTCTTTTGAATTGTTTTCTATTTTTTTTTTCCCTTCTTAAATCCCTTCCAACTTCAAACTTTTTGCTATAAGGAATTGAGGTGAAAGGGAGTGTTAAAAAGGGAGAAACAACAACAACAAAAAAAAGCACCTGAACCTCCAGGAGAGTAGACTCAGGACCCCACAAAGTGAGAACTGACTGATCCCTGGGAGGTTTGGAGTGGAGGAGCCCATAGGTGTCCCATTGACGAGAGTGCTTTATCTGGGTGAGTCGAGTAGTTCATCTCATAGGGCAGGGATGGCTCTGTCTTTCCCCCTGCGTAGATCCAGGCAGCATGACTGCACAGCCACCAGCTCTGGAGTCTTAGGAACCTGAAATCCTGAATCATATTTAGAGCTGAGGTGATGTTTAACCAGGGTCACCTAGAGGGAAAGCATCTCATAGGCTCAGGTGGCACAGATACTGGCTCTTACTGTGCCCACATACCATTTGCCTTGATCAGATGTTATTTTCAGGAAAGAGAATGGTCTTGTATCTGGGACTTGGTCACGCTGAAAAATTGTTCTGAAATTTTAAAACACTCCACAGTTTCATAATCTCTGCAAGTGTTCAAAGGGCAGAAAAATCCCCATAGCTTATGTTTTTCAAGGCTCATTGTTTTATTTCAGATTAGTTTTCCCTTATGTTTTGTTTGTTTTGCATCACGGTCACATGCAGTCTGGTGTAGCTATGGCAATACTTACAGAATTTGTGCATCAGGCTTTGTGTGCTTATAGAATTTGTGTATCAGGCTCTGGGCCATGGTGCCTTGGGCTGCGAAGTCCCACACTGGGAGCAAGGAGGAAGAAGACATCAAAGAACTTGAGGACTGAGCACGTTTACTTTTCTGATTCTAATGACTTTGTTTGGAAAAGAGTAAACACAATTACCGTAACAACTGAGCTGAGAGGCTTTGAGGGTTTAACACGGCATTGTTTTCCTAGGGAGAGGGTGGGGACTGCTTAGGATCAGGGACAGGGGCCTGAAGACCCAGGTGGCTTTGTTTGTTTTCACTTTCTTCTCAGAAATGCATTTATGTACTTACAGAGCATTTGATGGAGTTTCACATAAAATTAACTATGTTTATCTTCCTTATTTAAAATGGACTTATTGTTCATTATAAAATAATTCAGGAGGCCAAAAGAGTAACCTTACAGAGTACTGTCACCAAATCTCTTTCTACATTTGTCTCCCTAGCCAGCTCTTCTCCTACACAGATTTTATATCCATTTATAAATATACGACCTTCCCCTGCCCCAAACAACAGCATGTTGTTCAGTTGTTTGCTTTTTTCACTTAATATATTTTGGGGGGTTTTCCCTCTCAGTTCTCATAGAATTGCCTCATTCTTTTTATCGGCAGCATAGCATTCCATTATATGTACCCTAGTTTATTTAATCTGTCCTCTATCATAGATATTTAGGTAGCTTCTAGTCTTTTGCTATCACCAACAATGTGGCAATTAATATTCTTGTAGCTGTGGAATTTTGCCATTGTGAGTGTGTGCCTAGAGGATAAATAACTAGAATGCTGCTAAGCTGCTAAGTCACTTCAGTCGTGTCCGACTCTGTGCAACCTCATAGACAGCAGCCCACCAGGCTCCCCCGTCCCTGGGATTCTCCAGGCAAGAACACTGGAGTGGGTTGCCATTTCCTTCTCCAATGCATGAAAGTGAAAAGTGAGAGTGAAGTCGCTCAGCTGTGTCCGACCCTCAGCGACCCCATGGACTGCAGCCTACCAGGCTCCTCCGTCCATGGGATTTTTCCAGGCAAGAGTACCGGAGTGGGGTGTCATTGCCTTCTCTGAAATAACTAGGATTGGACTTACCAAGTCAGAATGTGCTTTTGTTTGAAATTGTATTGCCTTGCTTTACATGAATATTGTGTATACCCCCTCCAGTCATGTATAGGAAAGCGCTTGTTTCTTCACATCCTTTGTAACATTGTGTGATATTACACTTCTGGATCTATGCCAGTCTAGAAAGTGGAAATGGAGCCTTGATGCAGTTTAATGTTTACTCCCCTTAAAGATGAACATATTGCCTCAGTTTAAAGGGTTCTTTGTATTTCCGGTTCTGTGAACTGTTCATTTATGTCCTTTTGCCCATTTTTCTACTGAATTTTGTTCTTTTCCTTATTGATTTGTTACAGCTCTTTACTTATTAATAATGTTCATCTTCTTTCCTGGAATATGAATCACAAACTTTGTTTATCCCTCTCCCTTCACTATGCAGAAAATTTTTGTTTTCATGTAGTCAGATATCCAGGTCTTCATTTTTTATGACATAAGGATTTTATACTTAAGGAGACTTTTCCCAAGATACTGTAGTTTATTTTTAAAAAATCCTTCCATGTTTTTATCTGTTTGTTTATGAATTAATATTTGGTGTATCTGGAATTTATTTTGGTGGAACGTATAAGGTAGAAAACCAGCCTAACTAGTATTATACATATTGCCATCTGTTTGCCTCAGCATCACTTATTAAATAATATATCTTTCCATTAATGTTTTGACAAGTTACTATTATATGTATTAAATTACTTTAGGAATTTAGTTCTGTTTCTGGATATTCTGTTTTATGTCATTGATCAGTTTTCTAGTCAAAGTCAGTACCACTTTGCTTTTAAAACTGTAGTTTTTTATGTACTTTTAAATCTTGTAGAGTTGACTCTCTTCTGTTACTATTTTTTCTCCATATTTTCATGGCTATTACTGCTTGCTTATGGCTGTTGAAATCAGCTTGTCTAGTTCCCCTGCAAAAATAGTTAGCCTTTTGTTGGAAGTACATTACGTTTACAGGTTGATATAGGGAGAATTGAATTTTAGCATATTAAGTCTTTATCTCAGGACATGGTATTTTTTGCTGTTTTTTTTCATAAAAAATGAAAAACATTTGCAAAATCACCCTGCATAATGGTCCCCTTTGGATATAGTAAGAGGACAGCAAGATAATTTTCTAGTCTCTAGAATTATATTCTCTCTTTCTCTCTCTCATTTTTCTATTTAAATTTTACTTAACTTAAAAAAAAATCTTACATTTTGCAACACTTGTTTATTTTACAGAAAAGCTTCAAAAGTAGTACAGTGTTCTTGTATTCCCTTTACCCAGTTTGCCCTAATATCAATCATTGTAAACAACTATGGAGCATTTGTCAAAATAAAAACTAACATTGGTACATTACTTTTAACTAAACTCTAGACTTTACTCTTGGGAGAAGGAAATGGCAACCCACTCCAGTGGAGAATCCTGTGGACAGAGGAGCCTGGAGGGCTGCTGTCCATAGGGTCGAAGAGTCGGACACAACTGAAGTGACTTAGCATGCATGCATGCACTGGAGAAGGAAATGGCAACCCACTCCAGTATTCTTGCCTGGAGAATCCTGTGGACAGAGGAGCCTGGTGGGCTGCTGTCCATAGGGTCGCACAGAGTCAGACAATACTGAAGCGACTTAGCAACAGCAGCAGCAGCAGCAGCAGACTTTACTACTCAACTCTCACTGGTGTTTCCATTCATGTCATTTTTCTGTTCTGGGATCCCATCAGGAAACCACGTCATGCTTAGTAGTATTGCTCTTTGGTTAACCCACAGAGGGAGGCAGCAACCTTGCTCTTCACAGTTTCTGGGGTTAACCATGCAGGCTCTTGTATGGCTGGAGGAAAACCCTTATGACCACAGAATCAGATCATGTGAGCACATGATTCATGCTCTTTCTGTCCTACCTGTGCCTTGCTGTATTTGCGCTGTTTCATTGGTCTCACCTAATTGTGTGTGTATGTATGTGTGCGTTTTTAATATAAAGGCAAACCAACATTTCTTTGGGCCTTTGTCAATGTCTCGCCTTCACATGCTGTTGATAACGCTGTTGTATGTATTTTGATGAAACTATTGCTTGTTAAATCAATAAATGGGTTCTTTTTCTTACTGTCCACATTTGCGTAACCTACAAAGATAAGCAGGATGGGCTTTTTTTTCTCCCCTGGTGGTTAAAGGCACGGGGTCTTACAAATCCGGGTTCAAACCTAGCTCAGATACTTACCAACTGTGTGATCTTGAGCAAGTTACTTAATGTCTCTGAGCGTCAATTATATAGAATAGAGAGATCACAGAAACTTCCAGAGATAATGTATGCATAGCTCTCAGTACAATAAAATTTCTAATAAAAGGTAGCCTGTATCCCTGGCCAACTCCCATTCTCCCTGGTCTCACATAAGCTTTATACCC
Organism: Cephalophus harveyi; assembly: GCA_006410635.1. NCBI lineage: Eukaryota > Metazoa > Chordata > Mammalia > Artiodactyla > Bovidae > Cephalophus > Cephalophus harveyi. The sequence continues at coordinate 229,265 of SJYT01000684.1, read as the reverse complement.
ACCCAGCACATGGCTTGAGGCCACAGCTTGGTATTAGCACTTCCGTGGTGCGCCGTGAAGGGAAAGGTCTGGGGAGAAGCCTCAGTGATCGGGGTTCCGTGAGGTACAGGCACCACACGCTGTTCCACCGCCTCGCCTTTCCGTGCATCATTGCTATTCGATTCTGTGCGCAGCTCGGGTGTGGCAGGGGGAAGGGCGGGCTTGGCTCAGGTGCGCCAGGCGGGTGGAGGAGTGTGGGGCAGGGAGGGTCTCCTCCCTTCTCTCAGGCGGCTCCGTGTGCGGCTGCAGCGTGGGAGTGTCTGCCCAGACGGGCACTGCCAAGAGGCCGGCGGCCCCGATTGGGGCCGAGCTCACTGGCCTGGCTCTGGGTGAGTCTCTGGCTCGCTGCTCTGTGTCTGGGGAGCCCTTAGGGGCTTCCACAAAGGCAACCGTGGGCCCTTCTGGGTGCCACTTCCAGGCTCTGCTGCCAGAGGGGAATTTTCTAGTTCACTGGGGAGCATTCAGAAAGAGCCAGCGAACAGAAGAGGGCAGGGGCAAGCTCCTTGATCTGCTCCACAGATCCTCCTGAGCTACAGGGGGAGATTCTAGCTCAGGGTGTTTCTGGAGATTTATTGTGATTAACCTTTTTCAGTCATGGTGTTACCTCAGCAAAACTTGATCCATTTTTCAGTATGGAAAAAAGTATTGATTTTACATAGTAAGGCCTTCCATCTCAGCTCACCTTTTTTTTTTTTTTGCACCTGGAGGTGATGCTAATGACTCCTTCTTCTTTTTTAAATTTGATTTTTTTCTACTGTAGTTATAAAATCCCACTATATATATAAACTGTTATTATTAATGTTATTTCAGGTTTTCAATGGAAGAATATTAATGAGGAAAATAGAAACTTAAGTTATTTAGTTGCTCTTTTTTTTAATGATATATCCTTAAGAATGTTTGGAAATAGCTCATAGATAAACATAGTCTTCCTCAAACCTGTTTGTTGTTGTTTAGTCACTAAGTCATGTCCAGTTCTTTGTGACCCCATGGACTGTAGCCTGCCTGGGTCTTCTGTCCACGGGATTCTCCAGGCAAGAATACTGGAGTGGGTTGCCATGCCCTCATCCAGGGGATCTTCCTGACCCAGGGATTGAACTCAGGTCTCCTGCACTGGCAGGCAGATTCTTTACCACTGAGCCACCAGGGAAGCCCTTCAAGCCTATTTAGCAACAAAATAATCCCCAATCTCAGTAATAAATAACCCATGTAAATAAATATCTGCAGGATTCTCGTCCATATGCTTAAATATCTGCAGGATTCTCGTCCTTATGTTCTGTTTTGGAGTCAGGGGACCCAGGAAAGCAAAAGGATCATTTTTAGTATACTGTGTCTTTGGGTAATATACATTTTTTTTTTTTTTGTCTTTGCTGTGGTATATTTAGTATAGCACTAAATATATATGGTATATTTAGTTGAGGACTGCTTTATGTTTTGACTACTTCTCTACAAAGCTAGTGTATGGATCTTTATATCTTTGAATATGAATGTAAATTATCATTACAGTATTATGGAAAAGAAAGAAGTCTGATACATACATTTCTCTCACTACTTTCTTTTTCTTTTTCCAGGAGAACTAGTTTGGCTATTAAGGGAACCTCTCAACCCAGAGCAGAGCAAGAGAAAGTAAGGTTTCAGAGAAAAGAGCTGTTTACCATCAAAGCAAACTGGGTCCCACACAGACATGGTATATTATACACGAAGACCGAGGTAAATGCCCATGATTTTTACAAGTAATTTGCTGCGCTTATATAAATGCAGGAGAGCCTTCAGAATCCTTACTGATCATACAATTTGCTTTTTTATTGTTAAAAAGGGCATCAAATAATCAAATGTAATTTAAAAAATCAATTGTCTGGATTCTGTACCTTCCTCATCCCTAGAGACTGATGCTTCTGTGTATCTACGTTTATCTATCAGAGAGGAACAATTCGTTCCATGTGATAAATGCCAATTTGGTGATGCCACATGATGAACATTTACTAACCTTTTATTTATCAAAGTGTCTTTCTCTGTTCAGTTTTAACAAGCTGGAATTTCGGAGTTATACATTTCTTGGGTTAATTTATATTTTATAAATACGTGAAATTATTAATTCATTCTGTCTGTAGCGTGCATGGCCCCTGAAGCTTATGGCAGTGCTGTTATCTGTTGTGGGGATGCAAACGTGCTCTTTGATGTGTTATTCTTGGGGACTGGGAAGGATAAAGACAGAATACTCATTGGGCCCAGCTCTCCAGATGGGCTGAAAATGCAGCAGTGAGTTATGTGCATTTCCTGAGAGCAGGGTCGTAACTTCCCCATCAGGACCATGTTGGAGATAACAGGACACTTCAGGGAGGCGCAGCCCCAGCCATTCCGGCTCTAGGATGGGGCATTGCACATCGCCCGCCAGTCCTCAGAGTGCCCTTCCTGCACATGCATGCTTCAGTAAGCTGCTCCCACATTTGCTGTGTGGAATGAGTTACAGCATCCAGGAAAAATGCCCCATGTGAATAATGAAAATAATAATCATGTACAGCGCCAGCATATGTCACATCCTGTTCTAAGTGCTTTATTCCTGTTGATTCATTTAATCCTCACAAGAGCCTTGTAAGATAGGCTTTTCAGCGTCCTCAGTTACAGATGGAGAAACTGAGGCATGGGGGGCTACCTGTGTATCCCTCTTATTCTCTGCTCCCCCTCTGTTTTAGTGAATGCAGATTTATGCTTGGAGTGGAGACTCTTTTTTTTTTTTTTCCCCCCTTTGGGACTTTATTCTTTAATTTATTAACTCATTCTTTCAGTCAGTGTGTTGAGAGACACTATGAGCCAGGCACTACGGGAGGCTTTCAGGATTCCACCAAGACCAAGGCAGGCATACTGGTGACTCCAGCAAGCTTATGCTCTGTTGGGAAAGACAGACTTTAAACAGATAATTACAACAGACTGCAGTGGGGAAGAGCTAGATGCTGTAGGAGAGCACAGTGGGAGAATGTAATCTGGTCTGGGCATCAGAGTGTTCCCCAGGTGGAGTGAGAGCTAGCCAAGTGAAGAGAAAAGAGGACACAGTCCAGGCAGAGGGAACTCCAAGGTTGAGGCAGGCAGGAGGTCTATGGATAAAGAGAAAGTGCTGCTTGGAGAACTCACAAACAAAGGTCAAGTCTGGAGTATGGCCTGGGGTGGGGGTTGGGGAGGGAGACAGTGGAGAGCAGGCTGGGGTAGAAGGCTGAGAGCTTGGTCAGCAATTGAGGATTTGTCATTTAAACTCAGGGAGAGGCCTTTCAGAAGATAATCACGGAAGTGATGTGACCTAACTCACACCTGCACAAAGATCTGCCCACGGCTGTGTGGAGAGTGCCCTGAAGTGGGGGCAATGCTGGGGCACGGGAGGCCAGTTAGATGGCTGTTGCAGTCATCTCCCACCCTTGGGACGCTGACAAGTCCTCTCTTCAGCCAGCAGACACTCGGCAGGGTGAGAAACCTTCAAAGCTCCTGCATTCCGCCAGAGGCCAGGGAATACCAGTGTGCTTGGCTGATGTGGCTGGGTCAGACTGCCGCAGGGTTCCCACAGCTGGTGTGCTCAGTGGAGGAGCAATGCAGAAAAAGAGAGCCCAGAGACATGAACTCTGGATGTCTGTTCATTGTTGGTTCATTCAATCAATAAACATGTTGGCACTCAGTTTTTTGTCCAATTAATTGACAGCTACCATTTCAAGCGTGTTCACCAGGCACCATTCTAGGCCTTGATGTGGATTGTCTCATTTATTATTCATCACAGCCCTCTGAAGTGAGTGCCATATTTATTCCCCATTTTCCAGTTAAGGAATCTAGGCAAAGAGCTTAAATTACTTACCTAGGCCATGTAACTAGTGAGAGGAGAGGAGCCAGGATTCCCCTATATGAATGAATGAGCAGAATCACCACCTCCTCGCATTTGCCTCTAATGATGTGTGAGAATGCTACCTGACTGTGAACTTCCCACCAACAGTGGGAGATGACCACTGTCTTTATGCGGATTAAGCTACTGTGTGGGGCTCACACAGTCTATCATCTGTGGCTTTGACGCTAGAATAGAGGAAAGAAAATGCAGCCATGACCTTTCTGTGTCATGGGCAACACGTTGCACGTGCTCAGCCAATTAAAACAAGTATCTGATAGGAAAGTTTCTGTAGGAAAAATGAATATGCAAAAAAAGGCCAGACTGATGGGAGAAGACCCTGATGCTGGGAAAGATTGAGGGCAAGAGGAGAAGGGGGTGGCAGAGGATGAGATGGTTAGATGGCATCACTGATTCAGTGGACATGAGTTTGAGCAAGCACCAGGAGACAGTGAAGGACAGGGAAGTCTGCTGCTGCTGCTAAGTCACTTCAGTCGTGTCCGACTCTGTGCGACCCCATAGACAGCAGCCCACCAGGCTCCCCCGTCCTTGGGATTCTCCAGGCAAGAACACTGGAGTGGGTTGCCATTTCCTTCTCCAATGCATGAAAGTGAAAAGTGAAAGTGAAGTCGCTCAGTTGTGTCCGACTCCTAGCAACCCCATGGACTGCAGCCTACCAGGCTCCTCCGTCCATGGGATTTTCCAGGCAAGAGTACTGGAGTGGGGTGCCATTGCCTTCTCCAACAGGAAAGTCTGGCATGCTGCAATTCATCAGGTCACAAAGAGTCAGACATGACTTAGCGACTGAACAACAATGATTTTTTTTTTTTAACTTTTTTTTTTCTTTTTTGGCCATGCCATGAAGCATGTGAGATCTTATTTCCCCAACCAGGAGTTGAACCTGTGCCCTCTGCAGTGGAAGTACAGAGTCTTAACCACTGGGACAGCCAGGGAAGTCTAGGCAATACTGATTTTTAAGGCATTTATAGTTAAGTTGAAACACTTACATGCCCACAGAAGTATATTTTGTGTATATATTTAGTATATTATCAACTAAATATACTAAAAACCACCAGGATAGTATTATGACTTTTGGTTGTCTTAGAAATTTTTCCCTTTGTGGGCCTCTTCCTCCATTAAAGAAATATTAAAATATATATGTTCTACAAACATAGGGAACAAAGAGGAATATAATCCAGGCTGGATTCATTATTATATCTTTATTATTATTTTTTTCTTTTTTTTTTGGTTGTACTGCATGGCATGTGAAATCTCATTTCCCCAACCAGGCATCAAACCTATGCCACTTGCATGGGATGCATGGAGTCTTAACTACTGGACCACCAGGGAAGTCCCTTTGTACATAAATGTCTGTGGCCCTCTCGGAGAAGGCAATGGCACCCCACTCCAGTACTCTTGCCTGGAAAATCCCATGCACAGAGCTTGGTGGGCTGCAGTCCATGGGGTTGCTAGGAGTTGGACACAACTGAGCGACTTCACTTTCACTTTTCACTTTCATGCATTGGAGAAGGAAATGGCAACCCACTCCAGTGTTCTTGCCTGGAGAATCCCAGGGACGGGGGAGCCTGGTGGGCTGCCATCTATGGGGTCGCACAGAGTCAGACATGACTGAAGCTACCTAGCAGCAGCAGCAGCAGCATAGCTATAAGGGACTCAAAGTGAGCCCCAAAGATGATGCTGAGTGGTCAATTTCCAGGACAAGGCAGAAATGGAAAGGGCAGCTGAATAAAGTCTAGAGTGAAGTGGAGAGGGAGGCAGGTACGTAGTGAGAGAGCCTGGGGATTCCCTTTTATCTGATGCCGACGTGGAGTTGAGGAGGAGATTGCTAAAAGGCACCTGGCAGAGTGGGCGAGACCAACATGGGCCAATGTGGGTAGGGAAGGGCCCAGGGGAAAGATGGGACCCTGGCCCGGACCCTGAGAGCCAGAGAGTAGGGCCGGGGAGGCAGAGACCACGGCAGGAATAGGGCAAGACTGTGCAAGGCAATCTGGAAAGGCACATTAGATCAGGAGGACGCGGCGATACCACGAATTGGAGTGTTCTCCATTCAGGGACGATTTTGCAAAAACAAAAACTACTAAATGCTGAAAGCCATTTCCAGTCTCCTCTTGATCGTATCTACTCTGCAAAGCACACAGCTGAGCCCAGAATCAGAGGGGTGAGCAGTTCACCGCAAAGTTACATAGCAAAAGACACCAGTACAGAGAGGAGTAAAGAACTAGGGTCACGGAGATGATCTACTGTAGAGAGCGACAGGATGCAATCCTCATGTGAAAAGGACTATGCCAGTGGTTGCGGGGAGAATAGATCTGGGGAGCAAGAGTGGGATGAGAGCAAATGGGCAGGAGCCTGTGCCAGAGTCCAGACTGGAAGTGACACTGGCTTGGAGTTGGCTGGTAACAGTAGAGATGGTGAGAAAGGTTGAGTTCTGAGTATATTTTGAAGGTAGAGCTGACAGGACTTGCTGATGGCTGAGATGTATGATATGAAGGGTAGAAAGGAATGAAAGATGGCTCCTAGGTTTTTGGCCTGAGCAAGTGGATATCACGTCCTTTGAGGCCCCAGTAGTCCAAGAAAATGCTTGGTGGCATGCTGATCACACGGGCATGTTCCCTTTTTGATCACTCAAGGAGCTGCACGGCGTGCATTTGTTAGTGTGGCTTTCTGTGTGCATGTTGGCTCTTATTTTTAAAACTAGGAAAAAATCAGTAGAAAAGTGCTCAATAGATGCTGAGAGTCAAGCTCAGTACTCCCTCTGATTCAGTCCTCTGTGACTCTTCTTTCAGTATCTGTTGAATTTGTTCTTTCTACCTCCCTTGTTTGCTCTTCAGTTCAGAACTCTTGCCTGGGCAATTGCAATAGCACGAACTTATCCCCATGCCTCTGGGCCCCCTGTCCATTCTTACACTGTGGCAGAAAAACTTGTATGAAGTACAAACATGATCATGGCTCTTTCCTACCAAAAAGGACTTGCCCACAGAGTCAAGGTCAGACTCTGCCGTCTGTGTTGTAAACCCCTCTCTGGTGTGGCTTCTCGTACCGGATCTTGTGCTGCTCGCTCCTCAGGCAGCACAGCTGTTTCTTAGGCAACACCCTGGGCTCACACGGCCCTTCCTCTGTCTAGAGCACCCTTTTCCCCTGGTGGTCGTGGATAAGATTCCCCTCAGTTACCCGCTCCTCTCTGATGCTCTCCCAGTGTTCTCCATTCCTTTCTGCCAGCCCTTGGCTTTGCACTTCCTTTCATGTATTATTACAAATAGCATACTGCATTGTAATTATTTTTAAAGCAAAGTTTATTTTCTTTTTCCTAGCAAGGAGACCTGGATAAAGTGAAACAACTAGCCATTTGAATATGACTTATACAAAAAAGTAATAGAAAGAAGGAGAAAAAAACACCCTAGATCTCACCGTTGAAAAATCTTTCCTTTTAATCTTTTTTCCAAGGCTTATTTTAAAAATATAGTTGGAAACATATTGATACAATATAAATTCTGTGTCTTGCTTCTTCGTGTAATATTATAACATAATGACTCTTGATATTTAAAAATGTTTCATGTATTTTTATGGAAAACCCTATTTCCATGCTATTTCTTAGCATCTTAACTTCCTGACCAGTTCAGTTCAGTCGCTCAGTCGTGTCCAACTCTTTGCGACCCCATGAATTGCAGCACATCAGGCCTCCCTGTCCATCACCAACTCCCGGAGTTCACTCAGACTCACGTCCATTGAGTCGGTGATGCCATCCAGCCATCTCATCCTCGGTCGTCCCCTTCTCCTCCTGCCTCCATCCCTCCCAGCATCAGAGTCTTTTCCAATGAGTCAACTCTTTGCATGAGGTGGCCAAAGTATTGGAGTTTCAGCTTTAGCATCATTCCTTCCAAAGGAATCCCAGGGCTGATCTCCTTCAGAATGGACTGGTTGGATCTCCTTGCAATCCAAGGGACTCTCAAGAGTCTTCTCCAACACCATAGTTCAAAAGCATCAAATCTTTGGCACTCAGCCTTCTTCACAGTCCAACTCTCACATCCATATATGACCACAGGAAAAACCATAGCATAGCCTTGACTAGATGGACCTTTGTTGGCAAAGTGATGTCTCTGCTTTTGAATATACTATCTAGGTAGGTTTTATCTAACATGTGTTGTCTTTCCATAGATTTATTATTAAATTTACTGTTTTTCATTGATTTATATAAGATTTTTCTATATAAAAATATAAACCATTTTCAATTTAAAAGTATCATTTAAGACTGAATTCGGCTGAAAGGAACAGAAAAGCAGGTGTATTTTTTTGCCTCCTCAGCCTTATTGAGGTATAATTGACAAATAGAATAGCATACATTTAAAGTGTGCCATATGATGATTTAATATATGATACATTATTGGAGAAGGAAATGGCAACCCACTCCAGTGTCCTTGCCTGGAGAATCCCAGGGGTGGGGGAGCCTGGTGGGCTGCCGTCTATGGGGTCACACAGAGTCGGACACAACTGAAGCGACTTAGCAGCATATGATACATTGTGAAATCATTACCACAGCTAAGTCAAATAACACTTCCATCGTCTCACATCGTGACTCTTTTTGATGAGAACACTGAAGACCTACTCTCTTAGAAAATTTCAAGTATATATAAATGTTTTAGTTTTCCATTATTGCTGCAATAAATTTTTACAAACTTAGTTGCCTGAACAATGCAAGTGTTTTCTCTTATAGTTATGGAGGTCACAGGTCCAAAACGGGTCTCACTGGGCTACAGTCAAGGTGCTAGCAGGACTTGTTCCCTTCTCGAGGCCCTAGCATAGCGTGCATGCTCTTTGCAACCCCAGTGACGGGAGCACACCAGCCGCCTCTGCCAATGGGATTGTCCAAGCAAGAATACTGGAGTGGGTTGCCACCCCTCTTCCAGGGGATCGTCCTGACCCAGGGCGTGAGCCCACATCCCCAGCGTCTCTTACACTGCGTGCTGATTCTTTACTGCTGAACCACCAGGAGGCCCTAGGGGAGAGGAGTTTTCCCTGTCTTGTCCAGCTTGTAGAGCCTGCCCATTTTCCTTGGCTGAGACCTTTTCCTCTATCTTCAAAGCCAGTGATGGCAGGTTCAGCCATTCTCATGTAGTATAACTCCCATTTCTGCTTCCATCATCACATCTCCTGCTCTGGCTCTGATCTCTTGGCTGCTTCTAAAGACTCTTGTGATTACATTGGGCCCACCTGTGTAATCCAGACTACTCTCTCTGTTTTAAGGTTAGCAGAATTGCACCCTTCATTCCATCTGTACCCTCAATTCCTCTTTGTCATGTAACATAACATAACCACCGTTCCAAAGGATTAGAATATGAACATCTTTTGGGGGCTAGTGTTACATGCCACTCAGGCATATAAACGAGTTAGATGTTGCCTGTCTTATGAAAAAATAAATCTAAGGGTATCAGTCCAGGACTGGTATGACAACTAATCATACCATTTGGTATTCAGTCTCTTCTCATCTTTCTGCTACGTCATCCTTAGTGTATGGACTTTTGACAATGTACTTATTGCCTCATGGTTGCCAGATGCCTGCTGAACCTCTGGGCATTTCTTCTCTGCTCCAGGAAGGAAAAAGGTGCCATTATAAAGGGTAAAAGAGCAAAAGATAGAAGGGAATGTGTTAGGTCAGATTCCCCAGAAGCAGACCCTGGTCTATTCACGTGTTAGTGATTTACTGAGTGAGTAGTTCTAGGAGAAGTCTGTAAGTGGACGGAATGAGAGAAGCAGCACAGAGAAGACTGTACAGCCAAGCAAGGGAGTGCTTCGACCTGAGCTCGAGGGGAACACAGCACGAGCCACACAAGTCTGTTTCATTTCCATCTCCAAGAAAGTAGCAGACCCCTGCCCTGGCCACTGGGGGAGGCATGGGGATGTGAACACTGGGCTGTCCGCCACAGCGGCTCTAGTCGCCCCAAGGGAGTTGTTTGAAGAAAGTAACAGGTGCCAGCTGTTAGAACTGGGATGCACAGACACGAGGCCAGGGTGCACGGAACAGATAAAGAGTTTCTGAGAGCCCTGGGCCGAGCACCAAGCATTAGCTGGGATTTGCCTCTTCTGTGATGCCTCTCTGGACGCTGTCCAGACTTATCACCTCGCCAACCCTCACTGCAAAGTTGTCTAAAGCAGGATTTTTAGCTGGATGCATTGTTACTTCAACAAAATTAGAGTTCTCTTAGTAAGTAAAAAGGAGAGAATGGATACGGGATAGGCAACCATCAGAGTCTGCTAAAATTTATTTCTCATTTTGTTTACTTTAACTTTTAGTCATTTTTCTTAAATGGATGATTAAAATTTTACACTGTAGATATTTTCTTTTGTAATCTTTATCACTATTGAAAAATTAAAATACCCTCCTTAAACAGATCTGATAAATATCAATTTATATTTTATCTATATTTTCTAGTTTATAAAAATATTTAGCTCTTTACATCCTATTTTGAAGAATAATTTCAAGTATTACCACAGATGATAATCTATACAAAAACACAATTTTTTTGGTGGGCCATGTATTTCATTTCACCGGTCTGTTTATTCCCTCTTCGGTGCCACATCTTAAAAAATGATGTGCTTTTATACCATATTTTAATTTTAATAGGCAAATGCCCATCTTTATTTCTCTCCTTTTAAATTAGTAGTGGGTTTCATGACATTACTTTCAACATCTATTATTATGACATTGATGCTTTTGAACTGTGGTGTTGGAGAAGACTCTTGAGAGTCCCTTGGACTGCAAGGAGATCCAACCAGTCCGTTCTAAAGGAGATCAGCCCTGGGTGTCCTTTGGAAGGACTGATGCTAAAGCTGAAACGCCAGTACTTTGGCCACGTCATGTGAAGAGTTGACTCATTGGAAAAGACTCTGATGCTGGGAGGGATTGGGGGCAAGAAGAAAAGGGGACGACAGAGGATGAGATGGCTGGATGGCATCACCGGCTCAATGGACGTGAGTTTGAGTGAACTCCGGGAGTTGGTGATGGGCAGGGAGTCCTGGTGTGCTGTGATTCATGGGGTCGCAGAGAGTCAGACACGACTGAGTGACTGAACTGAACTGAACTGATTATGACATTATAATTTTTCTAACTGATCAGTTCACATGTATGTTATTAATTAACTCTGCACTTAACATCAGTGAGCTTCGCTTTCCTCCTCTGAAAAAGATGGCGTTCAATTAGGTGACTATTAGGCTCCCACTCAGGTCTAAATTTTAACATTAAGTTTTACTGTGTTCCACACACTGCGCTAAGCATTTTATGTGCATTGTTTTCTTATATCTTCACAACAGTCCTGCAGAGTAGGATTATTATCGTCATCTTCAGTCCACAAAAGAGCATTTGCAGATCAGGGAGCTGCATTAGAATCCAAGCCTGGTTGACCTAAAGTCCAGGTCTCTCAACTAAAACATTCACAGTAGCACTAGTCATTTGTATTAACTGCCTTCCTTATGGGTAATTCATTAGGCATCTTAGGAGAATATGAATGAAGTTTACTCAACTGAATGTGTTGCATTAACACCTTCTTGGGACTTCCCTGGTGGCCCCATGGTTAAGAATTCGCCTACTAATGCCAGGTTCCTGGTCTGGGAAATAAGATCCCACCTGCCTCGGGGCAACTAAACCCCCATACCACAACTCTGGAAGCCTCTAGAGCCTGAGAGCCAGGACTAGAGGAGCCACCACAGTGAGAAGCCTGCAGTCCACGACTGGAGAGTAGCCCCGGCCCCCACACCCAGAGAAGCCCTGTGCGCAGCAGGAAAGACTCAGCACAGCTAAAAAGCAAAAATAAAACAGCAGCAGCAAGGAAACACCTTCTTAACACAAGGGAAGAAAACAAATGTGAAGAACTTGCTACATATTCGTGTATCCCCAAATTCAACCCATGCTTTATTATGTAAACCAAGGAAGAGAAATCTGCAAGGATGGAAAAGGAAGGCACCCACCAGACCACCTATTTTTGTAACATATTAATTAAAAGTAATAAATACTAACAGATATTAGTGTAATATCTACATTTCATTAGCTAGGGAAAAAAAGCACACAATTCCAGAAATGGCATCTTTAGCTCTAGAATGCACTGACAATGAAACAGCAATCACTACATGCAACAAATAAAGCAGATCTTTCTGCTGATGCTTTCAGGGCAATGGTGATTAAATAAATTTTTGGTTACTCCTGTCCTGTGTCCTACACTAAGTTGATTAACCTGTTTAATGAGTATATGAGAATGACCGAAGCTGACCTCACATCAAAGAGCCCCATTGTTGCTGTGTGCTGACCTGAATTCTAACGGTGCCCTTGGTTCTTTAATTGCTCCACAGATGTGCTGGAGACTAGAGTAGGTATTGTAAGTGGCAGTGAGTCTGTTTTCCCAGATGTGTTCAGTTACTCAACATACGATTTTAGATGCTGGTCTGCATACCCAGGCTCCGAACATTCCCCCTCTTTGGGAAGATTCAAAGGTTACCCACCTTTGATACATCTCATCGTGGTAATCAGTCTTATTTCTCGATGTATTATTAAACATCACCAAAGAGTTTAGAAAATAAAGTCTGTAAATTAAGTCAATAGTAAGTAAAACGAAATCCAGTCTTTAGGAATCCCTTGAGGCCTCCAAGGGGATTGTTAGAAGCAGATGAGGCTTTCTTAGAGCATTGTCATCAAGGGCCAACTGTTACTTCAAGCTATAAGTGCTCGACTGTAGAGAAAAGGAAGCTAGTTCTTAAGTGATAACATTGATTAAAAAACAAAAACCAAACCCCTAAAACTCAGTAACATTTGTTGTAGTCTTCTTTCCAATTCCTCTGCTACGTGTTTTTGTAAGCAAGGTGAAGAGTGTTATTGCTGTTTGCCATGGAATGATGACATCATGATCTCATTCTTCAATCTGGCACTTTTTTTTTTTTTTAACATTTCAAGTTCATATACTTTTGTTGCTTAAGCCTTAAAAAAATAAGCTGGCTTAAGATCTTTTTGTGACAGCTTTATTTTTTTTGGTGGGCAGGGGGACATGTATAAATAAGGATAAATAAAGCAACTAGCCTTCCTTTGCTGTAGTCACGCCTGCGCCCATTCCTGGAGTGGAAAGGACCCATTGTGTAGAACGGGGCTCAAATGACTTGTGTCCTCCAATCTGCATCTTATCATCTTTGACAGCATCCCCCGATGTAAATGTGAAGTGGCACCCACCCCAGGCTGGGTGGGTTGGGAGGGGTGGAAGCAGTAGGGAAGGGCACGGGGATGGAGGGAATGTATGGGACCAGCAGGGGACAACAGGGCCAACAGCCCTTCTGCAGGTGATCCCAGCAGTCCTGGCTTCTCAAACTGCTGTCTCACTGCTTTTCTATCCCTGCCACCTGTCTAGGTCACTTAGTTTCTGGGCCTAACAGTATGTACCGTGACCTTGAGACAGTCATTTACCTTCTTTGGGCCTCTGCTTCTTCATCTGTAAAATGAAGGTGTCCTACATCATCTCCAAAATTTGTTCCAGTAAATGAATCGTCTGCTATCTTGCAGTCATCTTATCAGGGTATTTGAGTAAGAAGATGAGTAATTTATTTCCCAAAGTCTCTCTCTTTTTTTTTTCTTTCCTTTGAGATGTCTTTGGATTTTATTTCCTGTTCCCTCACAAGCCTTTTTCAAAATCCACAGTTTATTGGTTGTAGGTAGTTTTATAAAGAGACAAAGTGGCTGGACTCCAGATAGCCTGAAGATGATGTCGGGGCTCCGCCTCAACCTCCCAGTTTTCTGAAGAGAAGGATCTACGAGTGCGATATGGTCCATTATCGCAGCCAGAAAGGAGAGTCAGGGAAGTGAGGGCAGCCAGGCTGTTGGTGCCGTTGGCCAGAGCGTTACTAGTGACCCTGTCCCCGAATAGAAAGCATTCGGTTGTCTTATTGTTCAAGGAAGACGGCTAGCATGTCTGCTGGACCGCTCCACGCAGTAAGTCTGCGGGAGGCTGAGGGATTTTTATCTCTCCGTGTGTCTGGCTGCCACTAATCCCGCGTCTAAGTGGGTCGTATTATGCTTCTTCACTCTGTCTACTTGTGTATCCCGCAGTGAAACCTGTAGATGCTGGCGGCAGCAGCAAATGCTCAGAAACACTTCTGGAAAGGCAGCCTCTGAAGCACCTTCCTTAGGGTTGCTCGGGTGGGGAGCTGTTCTGGGAAAGGAGGTTAGCCTGTGGGGGAGCGGGAGTGAAGGAGCGAGGCCAGGGCTGAAGGGGCAGAAGGGAGGGGAGTCCACCGAGGCTCGTAAGATGCAGGTCTGTCTCTGGAAGCAGCCTTCCCAGAAATCACCTGCCTGTGAGTCGTTCTTTTTCTCTGTTATCAGCATCTCTTCTACATTTTTTTTTTTTTTCCAGATCCCTATGTCAGAGACCCTCTGATTCACATTTTGGTTCCCATCTAACTAGAGGGAAGAGGGGTATCAGGATTCTGACAAGACACCAGGAGTCTGGTCCACAGGTTTCCCCGGGCCCTGGGCAGAGTGAAGACCTGCCCCGTCCGGGGACCACTGCCCTCCCCCAGCAGTCCTCCTCAAAAGATTTCTCTAACCACGGAACTTAGAGTGAAGAGGTGGAGGTGAGGTTTCTGGTCTTAACCCAGAAAGTAGGTTCAGGAAAACATGCTGCCTAGACCTGAGCTGTGACGGGGAGGGCTTGCAGCTCGGGTCAGTGGGAGTGGGTGAGGATACACCATCAGACTCACAAAACGCTGGCTCTAGAACCAGACTCAGATGTCGCATGGCCTCAGTTATTGTTACTATGCTGTACTGCTGCTGCTGCTGCTAAGTCACTTCAGTCGTGTCCAACTCTGTGCGACCCCATAGACGGCAGCCCACCAGGCTCCCCCGTCCCTGGGATTCTCCAGGCAAGAACACTGGAGTGGGTTGCCATTTTCTTCTCCAATGCAGGAAAGTGAAAAGTGAAAGTGAAGTCGCTCAGTCGTGTCCGACTCTTCACGACCCGTGGACTGCAGTGCACCAGGCTCCTCCATCCATGGGATTTTCCAGGCAAGAGTACTGGAGTGGGGTGCCATTACCTTCTCCGACTATGCTGTACTAACTGTAGGTAAAGGGGACAAATAACTATGGTACTTCAACCATAGTTAATTATTTCCCTTCATGTGGGGAAGGTGGTTCAGGGGTGGCTGATTGTGAGACCTTCAGAACAGACTTCGAAATCAGTTCCTGACCTCAAGGCTAGCCTTGGTCCCACTCACATGCACTGTGTGAACTCAGTTAAGCTCCTTCTCTCTCAGCTCCCAGTTCCTCACCTGGAACCTGCTCATAATAACATTAGCTCTAGGGAATGCCCTCTTTGAAGATCCAGTATGAGGATCTTGGTGAATGTACATCATAAAGGGCTACATACATTTCATTCTTTTGCCACAGTCACAGTCACAGCAAATATGCAGCAGCTTTGTTATGTACTTTTTTTTTTTTTTGTATTAGATTCATTCTGAGTTCCATTTATTATCCCTGGTTTTGTTTTCTTATTTCTTTTCATTTCCAGTTTATAGATCTGCAGAATATATAAACTATTCTGGGTACAAGGTAGGGTATGTGTAAGTAATTGAATACATTTAAATTAAATTTTGCTAGTAGAGTGATAAAAGAATCAGAAAGATAGGCTAATTCCAACCCCCAGGGTCAGCTCTGCTAGTTTATTCCAGCTTCCATCACTGACTTATGTCAAGTACCATCTGTGGCCCCTTGCTATAACTTTCAAGGGGAGGTGATACTTGATCAGTGTGTACCCGCTAGACACAGTCAGTCACGTTACTCCCCTTACATAGCCCAGGAATGGAGAGGTCCGGGCTTCAGGCCACGTACATCAAGGCCAGCAGCTTGGTGAGCGCTTTCCCCGATGCCACCGCAGGCTATCTTCTTGTGGAGACATCTCCCGATTCACAAACCTAGAAATGGTAGGAAAAGTCCATTCCTTCCATAAGTAGTTCATGTTCCCCTACCGCTCCCCAGGCACTGTGGCAGGCACTCTGGGTGCTGCAGGAATGGATAGGAGGTGGCCCCTGCGCTCTGGAGGTGCGTGGCCAGTGGAGAAGCCGTTGTGTGGGTAACTCGGGTGCTTGATGGAGCAGGGAGGTGTAGGAGGGTGCTTCAGTGTGCTGACCCTGGAGCTGGCTGCGCTGTCTTCTTTCAGCCTGGTGACCTCGGGCACCAATCTCTCAAGCCCCTGGGCTTTTATCTACAAAGTGAGAGTAAGAATGCGCTTACTAATAAGGTCGCGGTGAGGATTACTTAACGCGTGTAAAACACGCAGAATAGCGTCTGGCACCACGGAAAGCTCTTGACAGAGCTGGTGGGGATGTTGGTGGGGGTGCTAGCCCTGCACCGTGGGACTGGGAGGCAGGCTTGCCAGTGTCACCCGGGAGAGTGGGAAGGGCGCTGCGGAACTCAGCTTGCTTGGCAGAGGGGAGAGAGCGCCCTTCAGGCGGAGGCTCGGCACCGTGGGTGCAGTTAGAGCAGAGAGAAGGATGTTCTGAGAGCTCCTGAACTGTGAGCTCCGTGCCAGAGTGAACCCAAACACGAGGTGCTTCCATCTCAAGAGCATTGTGTTAGTAACCACGAGAGGAAATTGGCCAGGCTGGAAAAATATGGTTTGTGAACAAATGCTTTTGTCAGATAGACATGACCAGTGCCCATAGTGGTGAGAGGTTGATAACAAGCACTTAGCTTGGTAATACCAGATGGGGAAAAACTCGTTAAGCAAAGAAAGCATGTAATGACTGATTACATTCAGATAAATCTGAATGATTTATACAGGTTGATACCATGGCCTGAATTTGGCAAATTATTTTTTAGTCCTTCACTTTCTTTAAAAATAATTGCAAGCTGATTCACCTGCCAGGATCAAATGATACCAGTTTGGACACAAACCCTGATAAAATCCCTGGCATTTAAAAATCTTTCTCATTCCCAGAAAACTATTCCTTTAAAAAGTAAGGGACAAGAATTGCTGTGTCTCCAGAATGCCAGAAATTTCTAAAAATAAAACCAATGACAGGTAGTGAGAAAAAGCCCCATTTAACTTTAGCTTGTACGTAAATAAGCTCATTTATATATAATCCAGTGTATTCTGTTTGAAAACATTGAATTCCCAAACAGAATAATCAGTTTAAAATTAATGTGGTTTATTAACAATTAAAAGTGATAACACAAGCTGAAGAAGATTGGAGGTGAAGTGTTGAGTTCCCTTTGATAGGTAGAGTAATTACAAAGTGTGCTTTTGAAGTTCAAGAAGACAGCCTTAGGACACAACATTTTTAAAGTAAAAATTGGCTTGCACTCTGTTCAAGTGATTTATTTTGCACTAAGAAATGGGTGTGAGACATGATGTGATTTAAAATTTCATCCCTTGATGGAACTGCTTGAGGGTGACATGGTTTTTTTTCTTTTTTCTTTTCTCAGCTTACTCAGCCTGTGAAGTTTCCTATCTAAAAGCTCATCTCCTGAAGTTCCTTAGGAATTTGAGGAAACCCAATCTTTTGGTGTGTAAACAAAGGGGACTAAGTATGTTGCTTTCCCTCTGACACCCAGGAGCCGAGGAGGGTCAGAGCTGCCGTAAGCAGAACCTAGTGCTGATCAGGGCAAAGCCAGCCCAGCCATTCTTGTTTCGTTGTCTCTTAAGTGATTAAGGAGAGCGTCACCTTTACCTTTAAAAATGCTTTTTCTCTCTTTAAGACTTGAGAGGTATGGGTTGAATACAAGAGGGCAGGCAGGATATACTTGAAGAGGGAAGTTAAAAGGAACTGGGATTAAAACTGGCTAGAGCAACAAAGGAGGAGGTAATTGAGAGAAAAGAAAGGGAAGAATAGTTTAGAAAAAAGGTTCATGGCGACATATTTCACCTGCTTCTGCTCTGTTTTCTACAGGGAAAAGAAATACATTTAACAGATTGAAATTTTTTTCTCTAGTCTGTTTATGATGAGGAAAATACTTGAGAAAGCATATCTATCATGGTATGCCAATAAGTGCTTGGAAACTGGCCGTTTGGAGGAGGCGAGGGCAGGCCCTGGTTTGTCGTGGTTGCCAGTTTCTTGCCGTAAACACTTCCGCTCCGGTGGATCCTACAGTGTGTTGTCGCGGGTCGTGAAGCTGGAAAGAGAGGAGCAGTAATGCACTGTTCATTTATCCACCACACAGATGTGATGAATGGAAATAACCCCAAGACCATAGGTAATAGTAAAATGTAGTTTGAAAAAAATGAAAAGGGAAGTGATGGAGTTGTTTTTTTTTTTTTTTTTTTTTTAAGTTTTGAGTACTTATCTTTTAAAATAAGTAATTAAATTGTAAGTTTATATAAATTAATTTTTAATAATGACTGCATTTATCATCCAGCTCACAACTTTCCTGAAAATTTGACTCTCAACAACCAGTTCAGACTGGTTCTAGCACACTGCTAAATACATGTATGACACTGATGGAAAGAGGTTTGGAAGGTGACACCCAAAATTATTGACTGTGGTAATCACTTCTTGGTAGGGGGAGTTATGGTGTGTGGAGGGAGGTCCTCATGTTTTACTCTGTACACTTCTCTTTTGTAAATGCTGGTAGTGTAATAAGAGTGAATAGAAAACGGCTTTCATAAAATATCTGTTTTTGTGTTTTTTTTTAATCAATACCTTTCCTCTTCTTTCAGCTGAGCCCAAGTCCCTGAGGTAGTTATGGCTGAGTGGAGGGAGTAAAAAGTTGGTTTTTAATTCTGGTTTGGCCCCTGGCAGTCCGGGTAACCGAATACAAGTTACTTAACCTCTCTGAGCCTTGCAGTCTTTGCTAAATGAAGATATTTGAATTTTATCTCCAAGATTCTATGCAGTTCTAACCTTTACATATTGAGTGCACTCTCTGCAGGAGACCACGTCCACACAGACTCTGTGAAGTCCCAACTCCTCCCATTTATTACTTACCTTCAGTTCAGTTCAGTCGCTCAGTCGTGTCCGACTCTTTGCGACCCCATGAATCGCAGCACGCCAGGCCTCCCTGTCCATCACCATCTCTTGGAGTTCACTCAGACTCACATCCATCGAGTCAGTGATGCCATCCAGCCATCTCATCCTCGGTCGTCCCCTTCTCCTCCTGCCCCCAATCCCTCTCAGCATCAGAGTCTTTTCCAATGAGTCAACTCTTCTCATGAGGTGGCCAAAGTACTGGAGTTTCAGCTTTAGCATCATTCCTTCCAAAGAAATCCCAGGGCTGATCTCCTTCAGAATGGACTGGTTGGATCTCCTTGCAGTCCAAGGGACTCTCAAGAGTCTTCTCCAAC
>SJYT01000684.1:136582-209025 GCA_006410635.1 Cephalophus harveyi | reverse complement strand
GTGTTGACCATCTGGTGATGTCCACGTGTAGAGTCTTCTCTTGTGTTGTTGGAAGAGGGTGTTTGCTATGACCAGTGCATTTTCTTGGCAAAACTCTATTAGTCTTTGCCCTGCTTCATTCCGCATTCCAAGGCCAAATTTGCCTGTTACTCCAGGTGTTTCTTGACTTCCTACTTTAGCATTCCAGTCCCCTATAATGAAAAGGACATCTTTTTTGGGTGTTAGTTCTAAAAGATCGTGTAGGTCTTCATAAAACCGTTCAACTTCAGCTTCTTCAGCATTACTGGTTGGGGCATAGACTTGGATAACTGTGATATTGAATGGTTTGCCTATGCTTACCTTATTTCCTAAGTTTTCAAGACTATGGACTTGAAACTCACTGTCACTGTTGGTAATCATAAAACGTGGCTGGGTTGAGAAAATTGAGGTTTGGAAGCTAGCTGAAGGAAGGTCCAAGAGATGGTGTCTGTTTAGCTCTCTCTGTTCCTTGCAGAGAGCTTGTTGGTTTACTGGATCGTGGGTGGTGTGTACCACTAGAGGCCTGGACCCTGGGCCCTGGAGGAGCCCTCCCGTGCTGCCTGGCTCCCATTCTTCTGGAATGTATTGGCTTGCATTTTATGTTGAGCTGACTCTAGGAGTTTGGTTTTCAGTCAAAATAATAGCATCAATTTTTATTGTTTTTATTTTTGAGCTAAAATATCAGATACTTGTTGTGGAAAATTTAGTAAATATAGATGAGCAATAAAGCAAAAAGGAAGATTACTGATTTTAAAGTGGAGAACTTTCCATTTTTGTTGTTTTATATATATGTTTATGAAGTTATGGATATTTGAAGTAACATCATCCTTCTCGAGGGCTTCCCAGGTGGCTCAGTGGTAGAAAACAAAAACAAAAACCACCTGCCACGCAGGAGATGTAAGAGTCCTGGGTTGTATCCCTGGGTCAGAAGATCCCCTGGAGAATGAAATGGCAACCCACTCCAGGATTCTTGCCTAGAGAATCCCACAGACAGAAGAGCCTGGCAGGCTATGGTTTGTGGGTTTTCAAAGAGTTGGACATGACTGAAGCAACTTAGCACACACCCAAGCATTTGAACTGTGGTGTTGGAGAAGGCTCTTGAGAGTCCCTTGGACTGCAAGGAGATCCAACCAGTCCATCCTAAAGGAAATCAATCCTGAATATTCAATGGAAGGACTGATGCTGAAGCTGAAACTTTAATACTTTGGCCACCTGATGCAAGGAACTGACTCATTTGAAAAGACCTGGATGCTGGGAAAAATTGAAGGCAGGAGGAAAAGGGGATGACAGAGTGTTAGATGGTTGGATGGCATCACTGACTCAATGGACCTGAGTTTGAGTAAATTCCGGGAATTGGCGATGGACAGGGAGGCCTGGCGTGGTGCAGTCCATAGGGTTGCAAAGAGTCAGACACAGCTGAGCAACTGAACTGAACTGAACTGAATGCATCCTTCTTGAAAGTGAGGTCCAGTGCAGATGCAGGGCATGGGCCCTAGAGCCAGGCTCCCCAGGCTGGAATCCTTGTTCCACCCCATGCAGCCTCGTGCAGTTTACTCTGCTACTCTGTGCCTTCGTGTGCTCATCTGTAAAAAGAGGGAGATAGAATTGCCTTATAGGTTTGTTGTGAGGATTGAGTAAACACATATGAAACCCTTACAGAACAGTGTTCGGCAGACCATTCAATAAATGATGGCTTTTAACTTTATTCGGTTGTATATCATATACTGTAGTTTATTAAGATCTTACTGTTGGACATTTAAATGGCTCCTGATTTTTCACAGTTGATAAGAAATCTTATAACTTTACACATATCCTCAGGATAAATTCTTGGGTCTGGAATCACTGAGATGTTTAAAACATTTTGGGGTTTTAAACATCTATCAGGTGGCACTAGTGGTTAAGAACCCGCCTGCCAGTGCAGGAGATGTAAGAGACATGGGTTCAATCCCTGGGTCAGAAAGAGCCCCTGGAGAGTAAATGGCAACTTACTCCAGTATTCTGGCCTGGAGAATCCCATGGGAAGTGGAGATTGGTGGGCTACAATTCATGGGGCGCAAAGAGTTTGACATGACTGAAGTGATTTAGCATGCGTGCATGAAAATGAAAGTCCTCCTTATTCTTAGGTAAAGACCATCCATGTCAATGTATGGACACATTCCATCTCTCCCTCATGGCAGTGCTGGTGACTAGGCTGGGGTTTCACATTCCTTATCAAAATGGGAACTATAGTCTATTTCCATAATATATACAAATCTGTGGTCTTCATCTTAAATGCAAAGTAAATGCCCTGAGATACTATTAAGCTATGAAAAATTAATTAAATTGAAGGCAGTCATTCTCCAGAAATAAATCCACCTGGTTGTGCCTAGGCATGTAAACACACCATAGGAAGGCAGAAGGGAGCTTGTTATATTTGCACTCAGGATGATTTGAAAATTACAGTTCATCAGGCTTGTGTATTAATGATTTCAGGGGAAAGTCTAGAATAGTCACTTGAAGGACTATTGGAAACAGTAGAGGGTGAATCTGTATTTCTTTACAGAAAAACTGAAAAACTTCTTAAGTAGGTTAACTTGAATGGGGATTTTTGAAAGGGGCTCAGATATGCAGAATTTATCAAGATTGTGTTGTTGTTTAGTCACTAAGTCGTGTCCAACCCTTTGCCGGCCCATGGACTGTAGCCCACCAGATTCCTCTGTCCATGGGATTTCCCAGGCAAGAATACTGGAGTGGGCGCACATTTCCTTCTTCTGGTAATCTTCCTGACTCTGGGATCCAAACCCACATCTCCTGCATTGGCAGGCAGTTTCTTTACTGCTGAGCCACCAGGGAAGCCCCTTATGAGGCTCACTTTATCAAAAAAATAGACTTTTTTTTTTT
Source organism: Cephalophus harveyi (assembly GCA_006410635.1). Lineage (NCBI taxonomy): Eukaryota > Metazoa > Chordata > Mammalia > Artiodactyla > Bovidae > Cephalophus > Cephalophus harveyi. Next base: position 206,127 of record SJYT01000684.1, on the reverse strand, counting down.
TTTGCTGAGCATCCTTTGGGTCTAGTGTCCCATGAGAAAGTTTGGGGAAAGATGTTGTAATCTACAGTATTAGACACTCAGAATACCCGTTATGTACCAGGCATTATGACCAGTGCTGGGAACACAGGGCTTGTAAGACCAATGTGCAGACCCTCATCTCATGGAGCTTATGTCTTTGTCTGGACACGTGGCCTGTGAGGAAATGACCCCCGATTCTTCAGCTGTTCCAGGAAGGACCCCATCAGACCTGCCATCAACCCTAGCACACAAGTTTCCTGTAGGTTAAAGAATTATAGAAATGAGACCATGTATCCAAACAGTCTGTGCTTTGGCTGGAGAAAGGGAAATGCTAAGAAAAGTCACATCTATCTTGCCAGATAGCCACATCAAAACCAGAAAAAAGAGATTCCTTTTGTGTGGGGTAGGCAGTTTGGCAAAAGCAATGCCTCTGAAGTTGATAGAAATAAAAGGTGGCCAATCTCCCTCTCCTGCTGCTAATGTTTTCCCTGATAGCCAAAGACATCCTTGATGGAAGACTTTGAATGTGGGAAGATGCAAACAACTAAAACATTCTGGTCTTTCACTGCCCTATAAAGTTAAAAAACCGACCAGGAAAACCCATCCCTGAGGTTCTTATCTCTGGTTGGTTCCACTTTGCTGAAGAGGAGTTTTAGTCTTTCGTGGGCCTAATAAAGAAGCCAGCTTGGCTGTCTTGCACAGGATTGTTGATTCCTTGGTTTGCCTCACCCTGCGTCTCACTGGTCAAGCTGGTGGGGCCAACTGGAGCATATGTAGCCGGCTCCTAACCAATCCAGCTGCAGGCTGTCTAGAGTAGGTGTCCTGTTCTGGGGAGGTGCTCATTGACAAAATGGAGGAAGTGATTCTCCAAGAGGATCACTGGGGGACAATCAGAAGGTGAAGGGCGATCCTTTATCTTACACTTGACATCAGTCAACACACTTATATTAACCATTATACATCACATTACATTGTATGTAATGTGTAAAGGAAGGGGGTTTCCCACGTCACTAAGGTAGGTCAGGTATCTTGACAGTAGAAATGTAATTCAAATTGGGAAGTAGATATTTTCCCAAGTTAGGAATTGGGCATGGACCTGGAAATTGTTATGTTTATTCTAATTTCCAGTCTCTGTGTTCTCAGCCCCTTCCCCACAATGCCTTTGCATTCAGAGGTCCAGCCCTGAATATGTGCCTGCTTCGTCGCCAAGTCGTGACTGACTCTTTGTGCCCCATTGACAGTAGCCCTCCAGACTCTTCTGTCCATGAAATTTCCCAGGCAGGAATATTGGAGTGGGTTGACATTTCCTCCTCCAACGGATCTTCCCGACCCAGGGCTGGAACCCTTATCTCCTGCGCCTCCTGCTCTGGCAGGCGGATTCTTTACCACTGAGCCTCCTGGGAAGCCCAGCCCAGCCATACCCAACTCTTAAATCAGTTCTGATCAGAGCAGTGAGCAGGTTTAATACCTTCAGCTTATGAGGTAGTGGGGCATGACTTAATCCTATTACTGCAAACTGTTTTGGGGATGAGCAGGGACCTGCCCATTCAGTGGTGGTGGTTGTTCCGTTGCTTAGTCATGTCCGACTCTGCGACACCACAGACCGCAGCGTGCCAGGCTTCAGTAGTAGCTACTCATTCAGTAGTAGCTTTCCCTTAATATTGTCCTACTGATTTCCACCTCATTCCATCTTGATGTTTAAATTTCCTTGACATTTCTTCTTACAGATTCCTTTGGGGTCTACAAAAGATACTGCTTAACTTTGTAGGAGTTCGTCTAAAAGCAAGTCAATTTCCTCAGCCAAACTCACACTCAGCCCAAGCAATATTAATCCAAGTAATAAGAAAATTTTCATTAAAGGTCATGTGTGGCCACATGGAACCTTGTAAATGGCAGTGGTCAGTAATGCTTGGTCAGGGTCCAGTCTGTGTAGGTTCAAATCTTGGATCTGCTAGTTACCAGCTTTATAATCTTTGGCAAATCAGTTAATCTCACTGGACTTCAGTTTTCTCATCTATAAAATAGGTATGTAAACATAGAGTGCCGGGAGAAATATCAATAACCTCAGATATGCAGATGACACCACCTTTATGGCAGAAAGTGAAGAGGAACTAAAAAGCCTCTTGATAAAAGTGAAAGAGGAGAGTGAAAAAGTTGGCTTAAAGCTCAACATTCAGAAAACGAAGATCATGGCATCTGGTCCCATCACTGCAAGGGAAATAGATGGAGAAACAGTGGAAACAGTGTCAGACTTTATTTTTTTGGGCTCCAAAATCAGATGGTGATTGCAGCCATGAAATTAAAAGATGCTTACTCCTTGGAAGAAAAGTTATGACCAACCTAGAAAGTATATTCAAAAGCAGAGACATCACTTTGCCGAGTAAGGTCTGTCTAGTCAAGGCTATGGTTTTTCCTGTGGTCATGTATGGATGTGAGAGTTGGACTGTGAAGAAGGCTGAACGCCAAAGAATTGATGCTTTTGAACTGTGGTGTTGGAGAAGACTCTTGAGAGTCCCTTGGACTGCAAGGAGATCCAACCAGTCCATTCTGAAGGAGATCAGCCCTGGGATTTCTTTGGAAGGAATGATGCTAAAGCTGAAACTCCAGTACTTTGGCCACCTCATGTGAAGAGTTGACTCACTGGAAAAGACTCTGATGCTGGGAAGGATAGGGGGCAGGAGGAGAAGGGGACGACGGAGGATGAGATGGCTGGATGGCATCACGGACTCGATGGACGTAAGTCTGAGTGAACTCCGGGAGATGGTGAGGACAGGGAGGCCTGGCGTGCTGCGATTCATGGGGTCGCAGAGAGTCAGACATGACTGAGCGACTGAACTGAACTGAACTGAAACACAGAGTTATTATGAGGATTCACTGAATGGTAAAACCTTAAGAAGCATACATTTCACATAGTAAGTGATCAAAAAGGTAACTGTTGTTATTATTGTTATTTTCTTGGTTAACCTAAGGGGGCTCTCAGCACAATAGGAATTAAACTCATGAATTTGAGCATATTACAGGTGTGGGAAGTGCTTTTCTGGGCTACTAAACTCATATTGGCATTTTATAGTTGCAAAGAGTTCAAGTTTGACCCTGGAAATGTTCACCTCCCAAATCTGCTGTAATAACTTTGAAATTAGAATTTAAATTATGGTTCACTGTTATTTTGAGTGCAAAGTAAAGATTATCACCACTGCGTACCAAGTCTATCACCGCTCCGTTAAGCAGAGGTTCGGGGTAAGGAAACAGGCACTCTCTCACCTCGTTTACCCACTGGAGCACCCCCTGGCTAAGTACCCCTCCCCACCTTTGAACACCAAGCTTTGAACTGTTGCCTAAGACTCTCACACCTTTTCTTTAAGAAGGCTTCTTAATTTGACTATTACCCTCAGGGAAATCTACTTGCCAAAAATTCCAACAGTAACTGTGGGCTGAGATCCTAAGGGTAAATTAGTATTGGATTTCTGGGCAATTTGCCCTAAATGCTAATGTATAAAAATGCACCTGGATAAGGACATTTTTCTTCTGAATCATAGATTCATGGTTTAATTTTTACTGACAGAGAAATGCTAGTTTTCTTTCATTCTTTTTTTTCAGCTAAGTACATTAAATAGGGTCTGTCAGCTAACAACATGCAGGGAGGCATGTTCACCCTTCCATCTGTCGAAGCACCTAGCCTAGTGTCGTGAACGAGACACTCCCGGTGACGTGGTGGACTGCAAAGGGGATGTGTGCTGGAGGCATACAGTTGGGTTCAAATTTGACCTCTGCCAATCATTTACTAGTGTTGGGATCTCAAGTAAGTGTTTAATTCTCTGAGAACTTGTTCTGAAGAAAATAGTGTAGGTTAAGTGCCTGACGCATCCTCTTCCGTTGCTGTATGTTATATAACCCAGAATTCCTTCCCAACTCCAGGGACTCTCCAGGACTCTTGAGGAACTTATTTTGCTGTACTTAATTTTATACACTTTCCCCAAAACCACTGTCGTTAGAAAATAATTTACTCTGGATAAACTAATTTTCTTAATCATGGAGGTTAATCACATTTGCTGTTTTCCTTCTCAGTTAAAAAAAAAAAAATGATTATACCTTTATAAAAATTAGCCATCATTTTTCTAGTAGAATATAAATTATTCTTAGATCAGTTTTATGAAATGAAATCCTTAGGACAGACATTAATGCTTTCTTTTTGAAAAAGTTCTTCATACTTCTTACCTTGAAAATTTTCAATTCATAAGCAAACACTGTATTCTAAAGGAAAAAGGACCATGGCCCCAGAATCCCACATACAGCGAGAGTATCAGTCACTCAACTCGTGTCTGACTCTTTGTGACCCCATGGACTGTAACCTCCAAGGCAAATCAGAGCGATGATTTCCATTTCTCTGATTATTAGTGATTTTGATCATCTTTTCATGTGCTTGTTGACTATCTATGTATCTTCTTTGGAAAAATGTCTATTCAGATTATCTGCTTATTTTTTTAAGTTGTATTGTTCATGTTTTTGATTTTTAGTTGTATGAGCTCTTAATCTATTTTGAATATTACCCCTTTATCTGATATATGATATGCAAATATTTTCTCCCATTTGGTAGGTGGCCTTTTCATTTTGTTAATGGTTTCCTTTGTTGTACATTAGTTTGATGTAGTCCCAGTTGTTTATTATTGCTTCTGTTGCCTTTGCTTTTGGTGTCAAATCTAAAAAATTCATTGCGCAGACTAATGGCAAGGAACTTATTGCTTGTGTTTTCTTCTAGGCATTTTCGATCTTTTAAAAATACTTTTCAGAAAGAAAAATGTAAGCCCATATTTTGAAAGCTATTTATTACTAACTTCTCTTTGCCTTATTTGGGGTACAAAAAGAGAAGTTTCTCTGTCGTCTATTTATGGTGGTTTGGTGGTTTAGTCGCTAAGTCGTGTCCAACTCTTGCGACTCCATGAACTGTAACCTGCCAGCCTCCTCTGTCCATGGGATTCTCCAGGCAAGAATACTGGAGTGGGTTGGCATTTCCTTCTTCAGGGGATCTTCCCAACTCAGGAATTGAACCTGAGTCTCCTGCATTGCAGGCAGATTCTTTACCAACTGAACTATGAGGGAAGTCCCTATTTATCTATTTATGCAGGTACACATATTGAAGGGCTTCTCTGGTGGCTCACATGGTAAAGAATCTGCCTGCAATGCGGGAGAGCTGGGTTCGATCCCTGAGTTGGGAAGATCCCCTGGAGGAGGACATGGCAACCCACTCCAGCATTCTTGCCTGGAGAATCCCCATGGGCAGAGGAGCCTGGCGGGCTGCAGTCCATGGGGTCTCACAGAGTCGGACTTGACTGAGTGACTAAGCACAGCACACATATTGAAAAAGGAAGCAAACACAATTTTTAAACAAAAGTGTTTCTAACTACAGTTTCCTTCAATGCAGACAGAAAATGGTTCAGGCACCTTGGCCATATTTCTTAAGGCCTGTGGTCATAATCTGTGTGTCTCATCTCAGTCATATGAGACATTCCATTTCCAGGACAGAAGTGATGTGAACAAACTGCAATTTTTCCTGATCATCCTCTCTAACACTAGATACCTGTATTTGGAGCAAGTCAGGAGCGTCTGTCTAGCTTCTTCATTCCCATCCACTCGGTGACACAAACTGAGTGTCTGGCCCGGTGGTTGTTTCCAACAGCTATGTGCTACAGGTTCCTTATGTCTGTACTGAAATCTGGGCCCAGTACCCGGGTCTTCCATGTTTCCATGATTTGCACAGCCTGCTTTCTTTGTCTATAAGCACTCTCTCCTTTCCTCTAACCTGGCTACTACTATTTCTTTTTCAGTCTTTGGTTCAGATGCAGCCAGCTACGGGAAGCTGGCCTAGCTGACCTGGCAAGCCTTGGCTAGTACCTGTCTTTGCATTTATCATAGCATGAATCCTGTTGTTTGTTTCTTGTTTGTGCACTGATCTGACTTCCCTATGAGGCTAGAGCTGTTTGAGACCAGGTTGGCACCCAGCCCAGGCTCTGACATATGGTCGGTCCATCAATCAACATTCAACAAATACTTTCTGGGTCATTTCATTAATTTTCGAGTGAGCAGGGATACTTCTTTTCCTGAGACTGGAGTGAAGTGGAGAGGAGGCATGATGATAGAGCTGATCAGAGAGATCAGGACAGAAGCGGAAGTTGTATGTGCTCACAGGCACCTGCCTTCTCAGCAGAAGAGGGAGTTAAGCCACCTGCTGAGAGCAGGGGAGGCAGGAATCTGGCAGGACCCTTGAGGAAAGGCATAAAGGATTGGAACAGCTGTTATGGAGAACGGAAATGGAGTAGATGAGAAACCCTTGAGGGGCAAGCGAAGGATGGAGCTCATAAATTTATAATGGAGCCCAGCAACATGAATATGCAATTTTCTCCAGAAAGACTTAGCAGAACTGAACTAGAAACAGACAAACATTTCTATTTATTCATGCCTTCTATGTGCCAGAAGAAGGCTATGCTATGTGGTTAAGATGCCTGTTCTCTAGTCCTCATAATAAGGTCTGTGATGTGGGAATCATTATTTACATCATATGGATAGAGAAACCGAGGCTTGTAGAGGTTAAATGCTTAATAAAGCCACACAGCTGGCAATTGGCAGAAGCAAATGCAAACTGCAGGCTGACTCCAAAGCCCAGAACCTTGTCTGGGGCCGCCTCATTCCACTGATCCTTCTGTGGGTCCAGTTGGGTTGAACTGAGCTGGGGATGGTCATGGTAAAGATCACGAAAGGACAAAGGAGACTAGAAACAAGGGTACTGGCCTCTGTGCCGTAACTGTGGGCCCCAGGTAAGCTACTATCTGAATCCTGACGTGCTTTCAGACCTCTAGGTGGTGGGGAACTGAAGGTGTCAGTTATATCAAAGAATAGATTTTTAAAAAGTAAAGGAATAGCAGACGGACATAGATCAGAAGAGACAGTTTGTGTTTATGGGTTCAGGGCGACCCAGTTCCATGTGGTGATAAAGCTAAGGTGTAGCCATGGGAATGGATGTGAATGGTTGTGAACAAAGCAGAATGAAGGAGGTCTTAGAAGTACAAGATACTCCTGTATTATTCCTTGGAAAGTTAATGTCTAGCATATTTTAGATGTCCAACATCTACAGAGTCAATGAATAAATAAAAGGATAAACACAAAGAGAAACTATAAAGTACTGAAGTTTTTTCCTTGTGTGGTGTGTGAGCATGTATGATTCTTTTATAATCCCAGTATACCCTTAATCTAGTAAAACAGATGAAGAGAGAAGAGGGAATTTGTCATCTAAATTGAAAACAAAGTGCTCCCTTGAAGTGACTCTCTGGTTGTGGAGAGTAGAATCATAAAGGCTTAAATATTTGGAAGACAGACCTGTTTGATTGCAAGAGAAAAGAAAGTTCAGTGAAAATGACGTTATTGTTATTATGGCGGAGAGGAATGGTGGTAAAGTTTAGAAATCTCTGTATAGTTTGTTGTTCATTCCTGTGCTATACATGAATTAACACTCATGAAGGCCTTCAGAAAATGTCAGATGAACATTCTGTGTTTCCCGTATTGTATCAGAGACCCAGGCTCGGTCAACACTTTCACTCTTTGAAACTTGTAATCTAGACTCTTGAGAGTCCCTTGGACTGCAAGGAATCCAACCAATCAATCCTAAAGGAAATCAGTCCTGAATATTAATTGGAAGGGCTGATGTTGAAGCTGAAACTCCAATACTTTGGCCACCTGATGCGAAGAGCTAACTCATTTGAAAAGACCCTGAGGCTGGGAAAGATTGAAGGCGGGAGGAGAGGGGAGGACAGAGGATGAGATGGTTGGATGGCATCACTGACTCAATGGACATGAGTTTGAGTAAACTCCGAGAGTTGGTGATGGACAGGGAGGCCTGACGTGCTGCAGTCCATGGGGTTGCAAAGAGTCAGACATGACTGAGCGACTGAACTGAACTGAGGCATAGAGCCTCATTTAAGCTAAGTCATGATTACCCTTTGCAAATGGAGTATAAAACAGAACCCTGATTCAAGAATTAGTGTATTGTTTTCTTCTGCTGATGTCTGATTGTTAGGTATAATATATATGCATGTCAAATGATGAGAGATGAAGCAGCATGATGTAATCTTGTTGCGTTTCAAAGAGTGAAGCCTCCAGGGTATTGGTAAACACTCCGCTAGACAGAGCCTCACAATGCACTTCTGTGTTTTATGGTTTTGTCAAAATCAAAGGAAACGTATTTACTTTGGAACAAATAATTGTGGGAAATTTCTATAGTGTCCCTGTGGCTTATTTTTCATGGTAACTAGAATTCCCTTTGGTGTGTGAATAACATTGTATAAGTAAGCAGTGTTGGACAAAGGACAAGATGTATTCCAGTCTTAATTACAGTGTAGAGGAGTTTTACCCTGGGCTTCTTACTTCATTTGTCAGGAAAGAGCCATGGAAAGGTGCATTATTGTTCCACAGCTAACAGATTTAAAGTTCCTAGCTGGATATACTCCTGGTGAAATATAAGAGACAGGCAATTTCTTAATCTGAAAACTTAGATCATTAGAACGAAAAGACAGCCATGGCTCGCTGCATTTTGCCACCTTTGTGATTTTGCAGTAAAAAGGATAACTTCTATGCATCTTGGCTACTTGGCTCTGGCATTTTCTAGGTACTCGCAAACAGCATTCAACTCTTTTCTGCTCAACTGTGTGATGGTGAATAGTCATTGTGATGAGCTCCGTTTGCTTCAGAATATGCTCACAAAAGGAGCACTCTAAGAAATAAAATCTAGGAATCAAGAATTTTTATCATTCTCAAAATCATACTTTCCTCCAATCTTGCTTCTAAAATAATGAAAATCTAACACTTTTTTTGTTTTTTGAAAATGACAGAAGCACTATTACTCTGCTGATACTCTCAGATATCACCCTGAATAGCAAGAAATGTAAAGCAAAAGGCAGAAGTAGAAATGTCCCTAGTTATCTGAAAGTGGGGAGATCAAGCAGAGAGGCCACACCCTTGGTTTTCTGAAGGCTCAGTTGATTCTTATACTATGATTGAATGTCATTATCCTAATTATAAGGCATTTATATTGTGAAACTACCAAGCATGGGGTTAATTGATGACACTAATAGAGATATGTCAAGGGAGAAATAACACAACTCTTTGCAAGGCAAGAGTGCTTTAGAACAGATTGTCAGCAGAATTCCAGTGAAAGTGAGTCACAGTAAAGGTGTGGACAGAACCAACAACGTGCAACCCCCCCCGCCCCCCCCCCTCCCTGCCACTGCTGCTGCTGCTGCTAAGTCGCTTCAGTTGTGTCCGACTCTGTGCGACCCCCATAGACGACAGCCCACCAGGCTTCCCCGTCCCTGGGATTCTCCAGGCAAGAACACTGGAGTGGGTTGCCATTTCCTTCTCCAATGCATCAAAGTGAAAAGTGAAAGTGAAGTCGCTCAGTCGTGTCTGACTCTGTGCAACCCCCGTGGACTACAGCCCACTAGGCTCCTCCATCCATGGGATTTTCCAGGCAAGAGTTCTGGACTGGGGTGCCATTGCCTTCTCCGGCAACCCCCCACCTAAAACACAGGAAAACATGATGTTAATATTGAAGTTTGTTCTGCTATAGTTAGAAGGGCATGTCATTGTCCTTGATTGCAAGGACTGGGGATTATAAACACAACTTCATTAAAGACATGTTTTCCCCAAGTTTTTTATTCTTCTCTTCAGAATAGTGGAAAAATTAGTTAAATTGATTCATTGCTATTCCTAGGAACTCCTTTATAAATAAAGAGCACTGTATGAACCGTGAGACCCAATATGGTTCATTTCATACTAGGCAGAAAAGTTATAGATTATAAAATCAAGATGGATCTATAAAACACCAAATATTGTCATTACATTCTGAAAATTAGAGTATTTTAGGGAAGAGGAAAAAGCCCACATGATTTGTAATTTACATCCTGAAGTTTCTTCCTCTTTCAGAAAAACAATTAAGAACATTCTTTTCCTTTTAAATCAACAATACACAACCATGAGAATTGGGTGGTGTTTGATTCCTGTGAGAATCTCACTGAATAGGCCTAACTCTGTTCTATTTTAACCTTGGTTTCAAGGGATTCCTGTAGCATCCTGTACTTTCCTCGGTGATCTGTGTTAAAGCACTATTAGAGCCACTTGGCTGGAAGCCAGATTGCAAAGGCATAAGATAGGAGTGGGTGGTCAGGAAGTGGGAATCAGTGAGTCTGTTTCTTTCAAGAAGTTGGCAGTGAAGAGAAGAAAAGAGAAAGGACAGGAGCTTGGGGGATATTATGTCAAGGGAATGCTCTTTGGGGATAGGAAGAGAGATTCTGGCTTGCTTATAGGCTGAGGGGGAAGGACAGTGGAGAGGGTGAAAGGGAAGAATAAAGTCATCTGACAATTATCTTGGGTACTTGAGGAGGATGAAGTGGATAGACTCAAGGTCACAGGTATAGCAGTTAGCCTTGGAGAACAGAGAGCCCTTCTCCGTACTGGGAAGGAAAAGAGGAGAAAATGGGTGGAAATGTAAAAACATTTTGAGGAGGAATGCGGGGCGGGGAGGGGGACAGTTCGCAGAGTTGGACACGACTGAAAGAACTTAGCATGCACGCATGAACGGGGAAGTTGACAGGGCTTCCCAGGTGATGTTAGTAGTAAAGAAGCCATCTGTTGGTGCAAGAGACGTTTGATCCCTGGGCCGGGAAGATTTCCCTGGAGGAGGGCATGGCAGTCCACTCCAGTATTCTCGTCTGGAGAATCCCATGGACAGAGGATCTGGATGGGCTACAGCCCGTAGGGTCATGAAGAGTTGGACACGACTGAGCGACTAAGCATGCATGCATGTGGCCTCAGCTGAGGCAAAGTGGTAGGAGGATTTGAAGAACGGGAAAGATGTGGAATTGGTTTGTAGGGAATATGATTGGGTTTTACTGAATAAAAGTACTATTAGAGCAAGAAAAGGGGCTAGATGAGATTGGATATATAGATTATAGTGGGATTATTCCATTTTAAAATTATCTTTAATGCCTCCATTAATCAAGGGACAGCTAGTACCTTGGGAGGAGAAACTGTGAATAGGGATATTTTGAAGACCCAAGTTAGGGATTCTTAAAGTAAATTAAGACTAGAGAACATGGGCTGATAGAATTAGTGGTATAGTTAGAGACTATAAGACTTAAAAGGGATCAGTGAGTAATGAGAATAGGGAATGTCTTAGGAATTGAAGGAAAATGAGGGCAAAGAGCAGTTTTAGCAAGGACTGGAGGTTATCATCAAAGGGGAATTTCAGAGTTTAAGATCTTGGAGGTGAGCAGCTTTAAATTATGATCAACCAGGTCTAAAGTGGGGGTCTGTTTCAGAGAAGGGGAAGTAGGAGGTGGAGGTGATTAAGAACATGTAAGATAAGGGACTTGGGAGGGTGGACACCATGGACATTGAGGTGCCTACAGGGTCTGAGCTTTCACTGCACCAGTACTGAGCTCTGTGTCAACACTGTTCCCTTCTTACTACATGTCTGCCTTCCCACTAAACTAATTCGTACAGCTAGGATAAGGTCTTATTTACCTTTGTATTCCCAGTGCCTGATGCCGGGTTTCATGCACCTATTAATGGAGTGTAATTATTAAGTATAGGAGTAAGAACAAATTTTGAACTAGATGTAATTTATGAAAAAGGTAAGAAACAGAGATGCAACAAAATGGAGAAAGGTGATATATGTGATTTCAGAGGTAAGTAGATATTGGGAGACAACTGAAGAAGTAGGTTTGTGATCAAAGTATGCTCATCTCAAAGGTGATGGGTTATAAATGAGTGGTCTCTATTAGAATGGGTTGTAAGGGAAATGGTATCTACAGGGACAAGCCAGTATGGAGGAGAAAGGACAAAGAGGATGTTTGTTTATATTAAGACAGAGGTTCCCCAGGACATAGTAGAGGTGGGAGGTGCAGGCATTCATGATGTGGGGATGGAAGGAGCTGAGCCAAATCAGAAGGAGGGTGTGGGAAGTGATGCCAGAGGAAGAGGATGGAAATTTCCATTTAAGGCAATATTCCAGTGATAGGAAGGAGACTGGGAAGCAGGCTAAAGATGTCATGGTGATACTGACAGAGTTTGTTGGGATAAAAATAGCTAACATTTATTGAAGCCTTATTATGTGCTAGGTACTATATTAAAGTATTAGCAGTCTACTATAATTTTATGAATTATCTCATTAAGTCATGTGAGATGAAAAAAAAAAAAATACCATTTCTGTTTTCTAGAAGGCAAAGTAGCTTCCTCAAGGCCATACTATAGCAGGCCTAGGATTCACTTCTCAGAGCCTGTCCTCGGAACTGTTACACATCCAGTCTCCAAAATAAACCCCCAAGTTCCAACACGTAATGTTGCTTTTTCAGAGGCACTTGCTACATGTCATCCAAGGGAGAAAGTTCTAAGGAGATGTCAGGCCCTGTGTTGTTTGAGGTGGTAATCAGAAGGACATTCATTTTTGTTTAGCCTGGGGTGGGTGATCTTCAGAGCTCCACAGTGAATCACTGCCCTGAAAAGCACCTCAAAGACTGAGACAATTGCAACATGTATAGATTATTGATTTGTTTTTCCTTTGCTAAGGGTATGGAATATACCTCTAATGGAAGAAAAAGATGCCTTGTGTAATAAAGGCTAAAAAAGACAAGGGCTCTGACTAACTTCCATGAAGAGGTTGTTGTCTGGGGTGCATGCATGCGTGCATGTGTTGAAGAGTGGGAGAGTTAGTTGTGTGTGGAGGTATGTTGTTTTGATAGCACTCGACGCCGAACTAAATGTTTCCCTATGGCAACAAAACTGTAGGAAGCACAGACCATATACTCTTAAATTGTGAATGGTGTCACGTGTTTGCCTGATAAGAGGGCTCAGCAGAGACAGAGGGGCCTCTGGATTAGCATCTGGCATGCAGCGGAGGCAGCCAGACTCATCCTATATGTGGGGGTAGAGTGAGTCGGCGGTGAACAGGGCAGGTGGCAACATGGACTTCAACTGAGCACCAAGAGCTTCCTTGGGGAGCTCAAAAGGTTATCATCTGGAATGAAGAGGACTTTAGAATTGGGGGAATACTGTCAGGAAGCAGAACACTTGAACGTGGGCTCAGGCATGCTTTCCTCGCACCGGCACTATTTCAGCCACACAGAGGTCCTCACTTCTGGGTGTGTGCAAAGTGATGTTCACCCTCTGATACCTGAGGCTGCTGGGGGTCATTTGCTTCAAAAAATGATTCATAACAAACTATATGAGACATTTTTAGTTTGTGTCTTTAGGATATGCTGTGGGGTTTGTAGGAGAAGGCAATGGCACCCCACTCCAGTACTCTTGCCTGGAAAATCCCATGGGTGGAGGTGCCTGGTGGGCTGCAGTCCATGGGGTCGCACAGAGTCGGACACGAAGCGATGCAGCAGCAGTGGGGTTTTTAACACTGTTATATTGGCTTTCACTGAGCTTCAGTGTATCCCAGTGCCAATCAAGGTATTCGTTGCAGTCTAATCTGCTGCAGTGCATCCATCCTGCACACCTTGAAGATCTTCATTTTGCAATGATTTGATACAATGCTGGGCAGCACACATAACAATCTAGATCTAGACCCTGCATTCAGCAGGTAGATGTGACTTTGGCAGGTAGATGAATCTCCCTTACTCATCTATAAAATGGGAATGATCAAGCCTGCCTCACAATATTATTGTGAGGTTCCAGTGAGGTTCCACAGGCAGAGTGCACAGTACAGTGCGTGTCACACTCCAATTAATATTACTCCCCCCTCACCCCCCACTTGGAAGAATCCTAACCAATAGCATCAGCTGGATTGCCCCTTCCACCTCCTACCCCTCCGTGGCTGCTGCTAAATCCTTCCTGCCTCTACTAGGCACAAAGCTATCCGGGCTTATCTTCTTTCTTTCAGGCAACTTCACACAGAGTAAAACTGTGGTAGGTGAAAGTAGTGGCCAAAAGATGAAAAACTAGCAACAAGAGCAGGATCTAGGCTTTTTCTTGTTTGACAGTATGAGTTCTAGCTGCCGTCTTGTCAGTCACCCGAATGAATGGTACCAGCGGTGCCACGGTTGCTCATATGTGACTATGGCCTCGCCACACACACACACACATCAAAGATAAAGCTCGAGCGAACAATGAATATTCATTAACCTTTAAATCGTTTAGTTAATTAGCCTGTTAGCATTGTGAATTGTAACTATTTTCTCAAATATTTAGAGATATTGCTATTTGTCAAGATCTCTGCTTTAGTTTATTATGTGTTGCTTGTATAATTAATTTATTACTTTATAATAGACCTGGTGCTAAGAGCTGACTCATTGGAAAAGACGCTAATGCTGGGAAGGATTGAAGGCAGAAGGAGAAGGGAGCAGCAGAGGATGAATGTCAGACAGCAAGACTGACTTAATAGACGTGAATTGGAGCAAATTCTGGAAGATAGTAGAGGACAGAGGAGCCTGGCATGCTGCAATCAAGGGGTAGCAGAGAGTCAGACATGACTTAGCGATCTAATAACAACAGAGTTGGCCCTTATATATGGGAGCTGCATATATTTTAATTCAAGGAAAATTTATGCTAGTCACTAGGAGTGACAGGGAATTTATAATTTAGTCAGAAAGATAGACATATAAACTGTTTGTGGAAATCAGTCTGAACATGGTGTCTGACTCTGTGACCCCGTGGACTATACAGTCCATGGAAGTGTCCAGGCCAGATTACTGGAGTAGGTAGCCGTTCCCTTCTCCAGGGGATCTTCCTCACCTAGGGATCAAACCCAAGTCTCCTGCATTACAGGCAGATTCTTTACCAGCTGAACCACCAGAGAAGCCCAGTTGTCATCTAGCAGTAATATATATATAGTCTGTTGTTTGAGCATATATGTAAATTAAAGTAGAGACTTCAAAACTAGACAGACAAGGAGAAGCTGTTATTTTCTTATGTGCTGAATTATAATCTCTTTTCTTGCCTGTCTCCCAAACTGGAAGGTGAGCAGCCAGCATCTTATTCAGCTTGTGTTCCAGACCTTTGCACAGTGCCTGGGTTAAGAGGTGTTTTGTTGAACTGCATTAGTATTGTAGCTGCATCCGTGGTTCATTTAACTTTATAAGTATGCACCATATCCATCTCTCCTGACCGCTGGCTGCCTTTCCATCGTTCAGAGGAAACAAGTAGATTTCTTTATCCTGCCTTTTGCTTTTAACATACACTGGGCGTTGGGCCAAGTGACGGCCAGGTGGACAGGCAGACAGGAGCCCAGAAAATTTATCCAAAAGGTCAAGGAAGGGTGGACGGCCTTGGGTTCAGCCGGGCATGAGAAACAAGGTGGGCCCAAGTTTGACAAGTCAAGGGTCTGGGCAGGCAGCCAGGGAGCTCTAGGAACAGAGTCGGAGGAAAGGACGGGGCGGGGGCCGGTGAGTTGTGATTAATTCTCATGCAAAGCTCTAGCCCCGTCAAGAGCTTGCTTCCTTGAGAGGAAGACCCAGTCGTAGGACAGGGGAAATGCAGAGGACTCTTGAGTAAAACCGGCTAACAGTATGCTGAAGTTCCAAGGTGGTTCCTTAGCAGGACCTCATTCTATATTTTTCATACTGACAGCCGGATCTCATTCATGTGAGCAAAGGGTTAGCCTTCACAATACTTCTCTAAACAGGATTTTAATTAATGAATTCACAAGTGTCTATTTCCTGTTTATGTGCATTAAACAAAGTTTACTCATAAATTATATTTTAAGCCTAAATCCAGTCACACAGCTGGATGCAAAATATATACGCATGTGTCTTTACAGAAACACTTCCTCCCCTTCCATGCCCACCCCTGCCACACACATACACATACATGCACGCATGCAGAGTTAGAGAGAAAATGTCTCCAATTCATTGGGGTAGGATCTGAAAATGTGGCACAATACAAACTTAAACTTTGAATCTTAACTTATGGGAATGAAAATAAGATTCCTATCAGGGACACTGCATCCACTTGGTTCACACATGTGCTGGGAGGCTCTGGGTCAGATGGAGAAATTTGTGGGAACTGTTCAGCATTAACCTTTGGAATTCATAGCTCAAATCTCTGAACCTGATATTACATCTCCTTAATCAGAGTTTCACACTGTGCTGTGATGGATTGTGGGGTAGGGTGGGGTTTATCCTTCTGCCTTAAACAACTAAAAAGTTGGGGGGGGGGCGAAAATATGTGAAACAATCATGCTTAGTTATTTTAAAATAGACAGTATAGGACAATAATCTCTGAGAAAAGGGAAACAGATGAAGTGAATCCCGTGACTGGCCCAGCTCATTGTCTGGTGAATATTTCGAGACTGCAGTGCAACCTCCTGAGATGAGAGAAAAGAGTTTGTAACTCGAGGATGCCAAGGATTCGTGGGGCAGAGTGCCAGAGAGTAGAGAGCTACAGAGAGAGAGAGAATGCTCTGGAGATATTCAGAGTACCCTTACGTCTTTGTGTGTATGTGTGTGTGTGTGTGTGTGTGTGTGTGAGTCTCTCAGTCGTGTCTGACCCTTTGCGACACCATGGACTGTAGCATACCAGGCTCCTCTGTCCTTGGAATTCTCCAGGCAAGAATACTGGAGTGGCTTGCCATTCTCTCAAGGATCGGACCTGTGTCTCCTGAATTGCAGGCAGATTCTTTACCATCTGAGCCACCAGGGAAGCCCACCCTGAAGTCTTTAGCTAAGTACTAATCAGTGCATGTATGTGAGAAAAATCCTGAGGCCAGGGAAAGAACCAGTGGGAAGAAGTAGTTAGAATAATCCCCAGAGCTCATGGAAGAGCTCCCTAGAGCAAGGAATAGTTCATTTTCCCCTATTCAAAGTGGGAAGACCTCTTAATACAGAATGTTCAGTAAGTGCTCAGAAAGGTATTTCTTCTACATGAAATGTTATTGTGGACTCATCTAGCAAACATTAAAAGCAAGCCTTGAAAGGGTCAACCCGTTTCTAAGTAACTTAACTTTCCCAGAACAATGTTCAAGAATATTTAAAGGAATACAGCCACAAGAATCTGTCACTTCACAGTCAAAGTTCATAGTGACTGGCACTAGTAAAAAATGAGGATGCCTGCAAACAAGTGGGAAAATTCACAATATAATTAGGAGATAAGTCAGTCAATAGAAACAGACCCAGAAATGACGTGCATCATAAGATTAATAGATAAGGACATGAAAAGAGCTATTAGAAATATGCTTCATATATTTAAGAAAATAGGGGAGAGCATGAATATGATAAGGAGAAATACGGAAAAGATCAAAAAGATCTAAATCAAACTTAAAGAGATCAAAAACCAGGGTTTGAGAATAAATACACCAGATGGTATTAGTAGCAGATTAAGCAATGCGGAAGAGAAGATTAGTAAATTTGAAGGCATGGCAATAGAATATATCCAAAATGAAAGACAGAAAGAAAGGAGAGAGATAAAAGATCAAAACAGAGCATCAGTGAAACTTAGGACAATATTTAAGTTAATCTAAATGTATTGATTAATCTAAATCTAATTAATAAATTAATAATCTAAACATATTGCATTAGTGTTGATAGTAAAAAATTTTCCCACAAAGAAAACCTCAGGCCCAGTTGGCTTTAATTGTGAATGCCTTATTTGTAAATTCTATCAAACATTTAAGGTAAAAACAGTACAAATTCTACACAAACAGCTTAGATATCTCTTTAAAAGTTAAGCATATACCTCCCACATGACCTAGTCATTTTACTCCCAGGTATTTAACTAAAATAAGAGGAAAGGATATTTCTACATAAATACTTGTATACAAATGTTGTGGCAACTTTACTTCCAAAACTTGAAATAACCCATGAACTCATCAATAGACAGTTAAATTGTTGTGTTTTCAGCTAGTAGAACTCTACTACAAAAAGAACAAAGCACTGATAAACAGAATGACATGAATAAATCTTAAACTTCTTATGCTTTAAGCTAGGCACAGAAGGAATACGTAGAGCATGATTCCTTTCGAGAAAATACGAACAGATCTATGGTGACAGAAAGCAGATCAGTGATTGTCTGGGGATGGAGATGGGTGGAAGGATGGATTACCAAGGGCCGCAGAGAAACTTTTGGGGGGTGATGGAAATGTCTGTTTTCTCAATTGTAGTGACAGTTGTGTGGGGATATACCCATGTCAAAGCCCTCTCCGTTTTTGATGTGCCTTTCTTTTGCCATTGACCTGCTCAACTGATGGGCTTTCCCATTTACCAGGGGCAGGTTTGGATCCAGACTGAATTCTGCGGAGTGGTTCTGCTTGGTGTGTTGTGGTTCTTGGGACACTGGAAACTGACGACAGCTGTGTGTTGGGCATCAGAGCCACAAAGAGGCTGTGACTGCCTGGGGTTTGTGCCTTGGGCTTCTTCCAGAGAAACTCCGTAAGATTGGCAGCCAAAAACTTGTGTCCAGCGGTCATTACTGCGTATTTTTTTGGGAAATGATGGAATGGGCAGGCACCCACCCTTGAATTTTATATAATTCTCTCTTTTGGAGCAAAATTTTCACTCAGGTAAAAACTAACACCTAGAGAAACATTTTGCTGTGCAACTTTCTAAAGTAAGTATACAATTTTTTAAATGTTTAAACATAGATGGACATTAATGACCTCAAGTTACCCTTAAAAGAAGTCAGCCTTAATCATAAGTGACCAGAAACAGGAAAGAGGTGACTAGTGAAAGTTAATTCCATTTAACTTTTCCATTTAAGTAATTCTTGCACTTCAGAATGAAATATATTTTATAGTAGAAGAGCTAAGCAAAGAAATCTAAGCAGTTGTATCTGGATACATTGAAGACTGATTTCTGAAGTGTAAAATCTCTAGAACAAAAATCAAGTCCGTAAAATTATCATGACTTCCCTATTAGAACACCCAGTATGGTCCCCCTCAAAGGGTCATCCCTCATCAGAGAGAGGACTTTTTCCCTTTCCTCCTCTCCAGTTGGTGGCTAGGTTTTGCTCCTCCATCTCTAAGTCCTAATACGTTTCTTCAGTGCTGGTGGATTCAAGGGGACATTCATGACACTGGGACTTTATCCTGTTGCCTTCCCAGAAAGCTTGTAAGGACAAGCACGAGGGTCTTTTCTGCTAAGCCATTTTGCTGGCCTGCAACATCCTTCTGTCAAAACAAAGATCTGTCCACTGAGGAGATCTCCTTGTTTCCCTCTCCGTAGGCTGGACTCCCTCCTATTGCTGAGCTACCAGAACACAGCAGAAAGCCGAAGGCTCTTTTGTCTCTTTTCTAAAGTAAATTTATAGTATCTGCTATTATCTCGGCGATAAAGAATCCAGCTGCCAATGCAGGAGCCACAAGAGATATGGGTTTGATTCCTATTTCGGGAAGATCCCTTGGAGGAGGCAATGGCAACCCATTCCAGTATTTTTGCCTGGAGAATTCCATGAGCAAAGGAGCCTAGTGGGCTACAGTCCATGGGTTGCAAAGAATCAGACATGACTGAGCAACTGAACATGCACACATGCTTTATTGCCTAAGAAGTTATACTTGGTCAAAAAGTTCATTTGGATTTTTCCATGAGATATTACAGAAAAAACTCGAGTGAACTTTTTCACCAACTCAGTATTTTTTCAAATGGAAACTTTGTTGAATTATAATTCCTAGATTAGTGTTTTGAAAATAAAGTTAATATATTTTTTAAAATTAAAAAAAAATACTTAAATGTGTAAAACTAAAAAATAGTCACTCAAATCCCTAATGTTACTTTTTTGGGGTATGTTTTGGAAAAAAATAGTAATTTGTGGGAAGAAAACCTGGGAAAATAACATTTGAGACAGTGCTTAGGATTTAAGAAATGTAAATGATTATTCTTATTTAAACCAACATTCTATAGTACCAAGTTTTACACCTTATATGTTAATTGGCCCTGGTCCTCGGGATGAAAAATTTCTCGAGTATTTGTGTATATAAAAGGAAAATTTTTTTTTTTTAATTTAAGCTTTCAGTTAAAGCTTTTAATGTGCAAATTCTCTCCATCTTCTTTCTTCTGCAGTCTGTTAAGCAGACTTAAGTCTGCTCTTTCTTAAGTCTTTTTAAGTCCCTTCTTAAAACTTTTTCATTTTCGAAGTGAAAAATTCCTTCCTTCTGGAGCAGTGAGTCGCTTCTGGCTCTTCCTTTCCCATACAACCCTCTATACTATTCTACAAGTCTCTCCTTGCAAGATCTCATGGCTTCTAGCTCTGTCTCTAGCTCTAAACTTCATCCTGACCAAACATCTCAATTTTCAGTTGCCTTTCAGTATCTCTTATGCTGTGTCACCGTCACCTCAAATCCTGAAGGTACAAAATGTGCCTTTATTTCTAATTGTGTTGTTCCATTGAATTTCCTACTTGACCAGTATTACTGTCAACTTCCCAGCCACTCTGTCAAGAAGTATTGGCGCCTCCCTTTGTTTCCCATATCCAGCTTTTTAATCAAATAATATTTTTAGTTTTATGCAGAATTCTCTAAATTATCTTCTTTCATTTTCATGCCCAGTGTCACTTGCATAAATTCAGATTCTAATATTCTATTACCTGCATAAATTACAATACTCTCTAACTTTTCCTGCCTGCCAATGTTCTTTATTCAAGGAATCCTTCACTCTGATGCTTGCCTTTTCTTTTTAAATTTGAGCTTGGTTTTGTAGCTCATTCATTTAAAAACTACCATGGCTCATTATTGTCTGCAGAATAAAGCCCGACTTCTTTGCTAGTGTTCAAAGCTCTCCCCAGTCTGACAAAGCCTTCAGAGTTTGCTCCTCAACTCCAAACTTTCATGGATCCCTGATGCATTTTGATTACTCACTGTCTTTCCAGAGAGCCTTCCTTTTACTTGTGAGTCTTCTTCCATAGTACCTGTTAAAACACAAGCCATTTTTGAAATTGTCTGGAAATGCCCATTTTTTAATGAAGGGTAACTAGATTTAATCACTTCTTGCTTGCCACTGAGATAGCCATTTGCTTGCCCATCTGTTCTAGCACTCACGCTGCAAGATATGTTTGGCTCTACAGCTGGCCTCTATATTCTTAGAAAGCAGAGACTGTCTCACACATCTTTATAACTCTTATAGTGCTTAGCATCTCAATTACAGGTACATGAAACTGGAAAGTCCAAGAGTAGAGGACTGTTTAGTCATGCATGGATACAGATAATGTCATCCATCAAGAGTTCGTATTTATCTCTCAGCTTTGCATTCTCCTGCACGGGCGAATTCCCAGTCTGGTTAAGCTTAAGCTGAATGTGGCTGCCATCAACACCAGGCTTCCACCAGGCTTCTACTCTACCAGGTGAGTACACTAACAGAAGGAGAGCATTTCTCTCATAATAGTTTCAGCAAAAGTCTTCGGAATGTATTTTACTGGTCTCGAGCAGGTCACTTGCCGATCGCCAAATCAGTTACTGTGGACAGCAGGAGTAACTGGCCAGGTCTGGATCATATGCCCATCTGTGGACTGAGGTTGGAGTCAACCTAGGCATAGCCTGATGGACTGTGTGAAGGGGAGAGACGGTTCCCAAGAGAAAATCAGGGAAATGGCAGAAAGGGAAATGGATTCTGGATATGACAAAACAAAAGAGTTATCTACTCCTATAATGGAAAATATGGTAATTTAGTGAGTTCCTAAACGTTAATAATATTAATAGAATTATATTTTAAAATTAGCATCTTAAGTAAAATTATAAATGTATTTTTAATCTATAGGACAAAAGAAATTTTAAAAATAATGTTAATAAATTGCCTTTAGTTATTAAGACATTCATTCATTCATTCTTGGAACTCCTTTTGAGTGTTTAGCCAGAGATTGTCCCTGTCCTAAATGCTCCAAGTCAAAGTCTTTAAGATTAAGTTCAGTTCTCTACTTGACATTAATCTCCCCCACATTAAAGCTGTTGAAATAAGAGTTCTACTTGTTAATTGGTAATACAACTTAATTTAAAAAAAAATGCATTTGGTAAAAAGCATTTTGTAACTTAGTACTTTTCATTGATTCATCCTGGCCTTGCATTTAGTTAAACCAAATTAGTAAGTTGACCAAACAGTATATTTCTCTAGGTTATTATGTTGGAGAAGTTCAGGATGACCATATAAAAAGGCCAAAATTCATATATCATTTATCCTTCTTTCATGATGATTAAACTATGACAGACATGTGGCCGTACCTTCTAACATAACTGATGATGAAGCTCTAGTCTGTGGTGAGTTCCTTTATTTCTGAGCCAGTTATGCCGACACAAAGGCTGTCTTTCTTGTTTCAATTATACTGAATATTCGCATTGCTTATTAAAGGAGGATTATATAACATTTAAACGAAGCCTCCAATCCATAAAATACCTGTTACAGATGAAAAACATATACGTGGGTAAGCATAATGCATTCATTTGTAGGCTGTGGATCAGCTATCCCTCAAGGAATGTTTCAAACCCACGTAGTGTCCCTGGGTGTTGGGCCGGCTGCAGCATCTGTAGCCGTAGCAGCCAACGTGGCCCAAGAACCTTCCCGCTGGCTGCACATCTGAACGGCTTCAGGAGTACAAATTTCCCCATCAAAGGTGTGGAATAAATTACACTAAAAAATTGGCTCCAGAAAAAGTTATTTTGGATAGGACAAGGTGAAGCTCTCATGAGGTGTGTTAAATGAATCCCTTCTGTGCAGTGGGAGTCTGTGGGTAAGCTGGTGAGGGTGGTTAGAGGCTGTGGGGGAAGTGGGAGACTCGAACCCCTCATACGCTTGGACAGACGTGCCGAATCTACTGACTGGAAGAGGGGTGTGAAGATTCAGTTTCTTAACAAACGGCTTTATAACTTAATATGAACATATATTTTATGAAATAGTGAGCTTTTTTACTGAGGCTTTGTTTTCCAAAGAATATCTTTTCCCCTTAGTGGAGTGCTGGAGCCAGCTAGTACCAGCATATAAGAGCTGGCTGTTAAGGTTCAGGGAATTTTGTGAGCCAGCTGTCAGTCACTATTAAAAATTAAATTATATAGGTCTTCCCTGGTGGCTCAGTGGATAATAATCTGCCTTCCGATGCAGGGGACACGGGTTCAATCCCTGGTCCAGGAAGATTCCACGTTCTGTGGAGCACCTAAGCCCATCCGCCACAGCTACTGAGCCGAGTGCTGCAACTACTGAAACCCATGTGCCTAGAGCCTGTGCCCTGCAACAAGAGAAGCCGCTGCAATGAGAAGCCCATGCATTGCAATGAAGAGTAGACCCATTCATTGCAACTAGAGAAAGCCTACACACAGCAAGAAAGACCCAAGGCAGCCAAAAAAAAAAAAAAAATTAAAAAATTTTAATTAAAAAAATTACAAACAAATGTAGCAAATACCCTACACTTACCCCTTTCTGATTATTTGACCGCTTTTCAATATACTCTGCTCTTGAGGTCACTTATATTTGTCATACCTGTATGGTGGACAGGTCATATGACGGTGTGCAGCTGTGTGTCTCTTTACAACCCTGCCTTCAGTGACATCACTAAGTCAGCATGATGGTAGTATTTTCGTCACAGAAACTGCAAATGATGGCTTGATTTGTTGTTTTGTTGATTATCTGAACTAGTGATGGAAGTGATGGAGAAAATGTTAATGCATGTTAATTTTAATCAAGTGTCAAAGCTGTACTCGTTACACGGTGAATAGCCTCCCAAACTGAGGGAATATTCTTCCAGTGTTCAAACACTATTGTCTAATTCAGCAAAGAAGTTGCTTATGTCATCAATGAACAAGTGTGGTTATGATATATGTCTTTGTTGTTTAGTACTCCTTAAGACACATGAAAATATTAACCATCATTCCTGTGGGAATTGTACATGTTTGATAATTGCAACTGCAGGTTGGCTAAGAATACAAGAGTTAGATAAAAAGGAAAACATTCTGTGAGAAATCAGTTGACTACATAGAATTTATAATATAGCTTTATTTGTTGTTGTTGTTCAGTCGCTAAGTCATGCCTGACTCTTTGTGACCCCATGGACTGTAGCATGCGAGACACCTCTGTCCTTCCTCCACTGTCTCTCAGAGTTTGCTCAGATTCATGTCCATTGAGTCAGTGATGCTATCTAACCATTTTGTCCTCTGCTTCCCCCTTCTCCTCCTGCCCTCAGTCTTTCCCAACATCAGGGTCTTTTCCAATGAGTTGGCTCTTCATATCAGGTGGCCAAAGTATTGGAGCTTCAGCTTCAGCATCAACCCTTCCAATGAATATTCAGGGTTGATTTTCTTTAGGATTGACTGGTTTGATCTCCTTGCAGTCCAAGGGACTCTCAAGAGTCTTCTCCAACACCACATTTTGAAAGCATCAATTCCTTGGCTCTCAGCCTTCTTTATAAGTCTCACGTCTGTACATGACTATTGAAAAAACCATAACTTTGACTGTATGGACCTTTGTCAGCAAAGCGATGTCTCTGCTTTTTAATACACTGTTTAGTTTTGTCATAGCTTTCTTTCCAAGGAGCAGATGTCTTTTAATTTCATGACTGCAGTTACTGTCCACAGTGATTTTGGAGCCCAAGAAAATAAAATTTGTCACTGCTTCCAATTTCCCCTTCTATTTTGCAGGTTTATACATTTTATTATATTTATAAATTGTAGCCACACATTCTTTATATCAGTAAATCTTAAAACTCAGCTTATATTAATACATAGTTTTTTTCTAGAGAATTGATGGCTAAACTTTTTCGAGCACACCGCTGCCCATAGATGAAGTTGTTTCCTACTCCTGCTTGGAATTTCCCCAGAGCCAAAGTTTTCTCTGTGTTAGACCCTGGAGGGGGGACTATGGGACAAGTGAGGGACAAAGGTACCTGGCCTGCTTGAGCTGGCTCTTGGGACCTCACAGAGAGAAGAAAGAGACAGTCTTTCTAGCCATTCCTCTGGAGGTCCTAAGGGTGGATCTTATTCATCATAAGACTACATGTGAAAAGCATAAAGATCTAGTTATTTATTTGGACTGCCTTCCTATGGCATTCTTCTACTCTGGTACTCTGGAGCTATATTCCATCTCCCAGCACTTGATTCAGGCCCTCTTCAGTTCAACAGCCTATTATCCCTTCTTCTTTTTAGGCACCCCTACCCCTAGGTTAACAATCTATCAGCTCTGGCCCACAGCACGGGAGGCAGACTCTCCCCACCACTCCCACCTCTACCACCCAGGGAAGGCAATGTGGAAGCCTAAAGGTGGGCGGGATGCTTTCAGAGGCAGGGGCTCTTTGGACCCCATTTGATCAATGCCTTCTCCAGGGACAGGAACCCCAGCGACAATGTCAGGGAAAGGAAGAATGAGGTGGTGGCCACATGGTAGCTGAGATGTTGGTTTCTGACCCATTTGCGGTCTAAGTATCAAGGTAGAACTTGGTGTTTAGAGGAAAAGTGGACACTATTTTGTATTTCCAGGGTATGTTCCAGCATTCACAGACTACAAAATGATCTCACCCTGATAACAATTCCTAAGCAGAGATGAGATTGTACAGGGCAGTAGGGAGAGTTTGGAGTCAGGGGACGTGGTTTTACTCCCAGTTCTGCTACTGATGAGTCCTTTGGCCATAGGTTATTTCACTTCCCTGGGACTTAGCTTTCTCTAAAATGAGCTACAGTCTCCAGTAGTAAAGGTCCCTTTGAACTCTGTCATCCTATAACTTTCTGTCTCTTGTTCTACTGTTAGAATAAATGAAGCACACATCTTTGGTCAAAAAGTCAAGAGTAGAGTCTAGCATATTGGTCATATCAGTTCTTTGATTTCCAGGCCTCAAATCCTTTATGGCAGTAGGCATAAATCATAAATAATTCCAGGCTACTACTCCCAGATTTCTTAGAAGGATCAGAGCGCTGACATTCTTTGGCAAATGAAAAAAGAAATTCAATTATCTGGAATGCAAAGAAAAAAGAATATTCTCTCTTGTTGAAAATCTTTCTGAAGGGCAGTAGCAGTTTTTCTGGCTTTAGTAAGAAGAGAGAACATAGCAATATTTCTTCCATTATCACGGCTCTGTTCTGCTTCAGGATTAAGATTCTGAATATGAATGTGTTCAGCATTGTGTGCTCTGCCTGTAGAAGGTTTAAGAGATTGGCCTGAATGCACACTGCCTTAAGTGTACACGGGGACATATTTATCAATCATATCTGTGGTCTCTATGAGTCACTTAAAGTGTATGATTTTCTTAAAAAGTGGGATGACCAAAAAGTTATAAAATTTTGAGGGAGTAGTTGTGGCAATGTTCCATTTCATTGATTTCTGATTAATCAAGGCTCTAGATATTTAAAGAATTCAGAAACATAAAACATTTATAAGATGTGCTGAGTATCAAAGACTACAGTTGTTGTTTAACAAGACAGTTGCTTATAAGCAAATGCTTTCAGATCCTGAGATGTAAGAAACAATATACCGTATCAGTCTGAATCTCCCTGTCCAGGGGCTGCTTCCCTTCTGACATAACCATTTCCCCAGTATGAGACCCTAGGGGTGGTCCTGGTTGCATTTTTAATGTGCCTATTGGAGTATCTTCTCTGCATTCTCTTTGTACAACGTCACCCTGCACTGAGCTTGAATTCCAGTGTTTAGGTATAAGGCATATTTCCCACCTAGACAGTTTCTGAGGTGATGGAAGAGAAAGGAAAGGTGAAAAAGAGGACCAAGAAGAGAAGAAACAGGGAAAGATGTAGAAGAGTGAAAGAGTAGGATTAGACATGAAGAGCTTGTGCTTAATTTTTAACAGGAGGAGAGAATTCAAGCCCCAAGAAGATCAAGAGTGCCCATCCCCTTCGCTTTTGGAGTATCCAAGGTGGAGCTCTTCCTCTCACATAGAAGAGATATCGCAGGCTCTGGATGTGAAAACTGTGGTATGTAGTTCATCCACTGGGCTGTTTTGACTCAAGATCTTCCCATTCATTGTCAAGAGTATATCATAATCATTCTACTTATCACAACACATGTTTCAATGATGCAAAGATTCATGTCGAAAGTGAAATAGATTTTAAACCAGAACTACTTGCCTGAAATAACTCACAGTTAAAGTTTCTTGATGACCCTGGGTATTGAGGGCTTTTTGTGAATTCTTAAGTAAGAAATGGAACTAGCAGTCTTCATTCCTAACCAGCCAACCAATTAACCAACCAAAGAAACAATATCTGTCTCGCTCACCTCCACAGTTGCATTCCTGTCAAATGCAAGCTATTTTTTTCCTTCTGACCTTGATCTCTTGATAAGGCAAGTCCTGATTATTTCTGTGTGGCTTACTGATTTTATCAGTTTTCCACATAGCTTACTACTTCTCTGGCCTACCTGTTAGCACCTTTTGTCAATAATGAGAAAAGAGGGTCTCAAACTAGTTTACTTGGCTATATGTTAACAATTCTTGAACTAGTTTTAATGGAGAGAAGGTTAAAACAAATGGATAAAATGAAGACTTTACATTATTCCTACATTTCATTTGTTTAGGTCAGCCCTAACCCATGTTTCTACAGGTATTTGAAAAGCTATTTTCACCTACGCATTTTTAGATTTTAAAATGTTTTGTTAAATGTCTGACAGCCAACCTTGCAATGTGGTGGTGGTGCTATTGATGCTCTATGCCTCCTGGCTTCGTTCGAGGTAAATAAATCAATAATAGCTCTTTGAGCCTTTTACCTTTCTTTCACTTCACTGTGGAAAAGTTTAGGTAGAAATATATCTATCTATATCATGTGTATTTTTTTTTTGTGAAAAGGGTAATGGAATACAGAATGCCATACATGGGTTATTCCCGCTATGAATTAGTCTCTTTTATCTGTCTCTGACCAAAACAGATG
The DNA here is from genome assembly GCA_006410635.1 of Cephalophus harveyi. NCBI lineage: Eukaryota > Metazoa > Chordata > Mammalia > Artiodactyla > Bovidae > Cephalophus > Cephalophus harveyi. The sequence continues at coordinate 178,298 of SJYT01000684.1, read as the reverse complement.
TTGGCAGCCTTTCTATTCCAGCTCTCTAAGTCAGACTAAGACTATCAGTTCCGCTTAGGAAAGCTGTAGGGAAATGATTTAACTCTTTCAATAGACCCTTACTAGTTTTTCCCTTGGTTCCTTTTTATTATAAGCTACAAACAAAATTAGAATGCATCTTTATGCAACAATAAAAGAAAAATGGCAATATTAAAAATACATGAAAACAACTCTAGAGGGAAGTGAATTTTTATTCAAGGACTTTCAAGAATTCTGACATTGAAAAGACATGTTTGCTTGAGGAGGCAGCTCAATGTGTTTCCAACTTAGAGTCAAGTTCATTTGCATAGAATACGAAAAGAGGTTTTTTTTTTGTTTTTGTTTTTGTTTTTAAATTCAGAAAAGAATATCTATCAGAGTGTGGCAGAATGCATCTTGCTAGTATTCTACTCTTTTCTGTAGAGACTGACCATTTAAAAAAGTTATTCTTTTATTGATGCTACAATAAAGCTCTTGCACCAGGATTTTGCAACAAAATGTAAATTAAAGGAGCATGAGAAGTGGAGGGACTACCAGGGAAAGAAAGGATCAAGGAATGAGAAAGGAAGGGAAGATTATTAGAAAAAAATGTTTAATAAGCACATGCAGGCCAAGAATTTATCATGGAAAGAAACAATCTCTTTAGATTTTTGATTGTAAAAAAAAATATGTAAGTTACCAGATAAAGATTTTAAGCATTTTCCAAACCATGTAAAGAGGAAAAGAATATGACTTCCTAGACTGTAGGTAGTTTCAAATAATTGATCTCAGTTAATATTCACGGTCATCATATGAACTGGGTATTTCTGTCATTACTTTTTCATAGAGTAACCATGCCAGGGCACCTAGGCCTTGGACTCCTAGGTAACTGGTTTTGTGAAATAATGTCTCTGCTGGCACTCTGCCTCCCTCCCTTAACCCTTCCAGTTCAGTTCAGTTCAGTCACTCAGTTTATGTCTGACTGTTTGCAACCCCATGGATTCCAGGCTTCTCTGTCCATCACCAACTCCCGAAGCTTGCTCAAACTCATGTCCATTGAGTCAGTGATGCCATCCAACCATCTCATCCTCTGTTGTCCCCTTCTCCTGCCTTCCATCTTTCCCAGAATCAGGGTCTTTTCGAATGAGTCAGTTCTTCTCATCAGGTGACCAAAGTATTGGAGCTTCAACTTTAGCATTAGTCCTTCCAGTGAATATTCAGGAATGATTTACTTTAGGATGGACTGGTTGGATCTCCTTGGTCTCCAAGGGACTCTCAAGAGTCTTCTCCAACACCACAGTTCAAAAGCATCAATTCTTCAATGCTCTGTTTTCTTCACAGTCCAACTCTCACATCCATACATGACTGCTGGAAAAACCATACCCTTGACTAGATGGACCTTTGTTGACAAAGTAATATTTCTGCTTTTTCATATGCCATCTAGGTTGGTCATAGCTTTTCTCCTAAGAAGCAATCGTCTTTTAATTTTATGGCTGAAGTCACCATCTGCAGTGATTTTGGAGCCCCCCAAAATAAAGTCTGTCACTATTTCCATTGTTTCCCCATCTATTTGCCATGAAGCTATGGGACCAGATGGCATGATCTTAGTTTTCTGAATGTTGAGTTCTAAGCCAAATTTTTCACTCTCCCATTTCACTTTCATCAAGAGGCTCTTTAGTTTTTCTTTGCTTTCTGCCATAAGAGTGGTGTCATCTGCATATCTGAGGTTATTGATATTTCTCCTGGAAATCTTGATTCCAGCTTGTGTTTCATCCAGCCTGGCATTTCGCATGATATACACTGCATATAATTTAAATAAGCAGGGTGAAAATACAGCCTTGACGTACTCCTTTGTCTTCCAGGAATACTGGAAATGCTGCACAGGAAGAGCCTTGGACTTTCTTGACCAAATCCTTCTAACCAAGTCATCAAGCTACAACTAATGATGCATTTAATCACCATTTATCAGTAAATGGCATCTGGAAATTCAAATTCTCCATACTGCTAAGGTGAAAGCTAAGATTTATTGACACACTTACCAAATGCCAGGGACTATGCTAAACCCTTCACCTGCATTACCTAATTTAATCCTCTCAGTAGCCTACGAGGGCAAGTGCTATATTTTTTGTCGTTTTCAGAAATGGGGACTATAGAAGTTGTTAGTCATCTGATACCACATAGCCAGAAAGTGGCACATTTTTTTGATTCCAGACTGTTCTAACTATCTCATCTCAAAACGTAGCCCAGTGGGCTGTTGTTGCCCTTCATTCCACTCTTGGTCACAGTCCCCTGCTCTAGTAACCCCATCACAGAACTTTGGGGTGGATCTCTTCCGTCACAGCCCCTGTAACTAGCAGTTGTGATGTGTGATACCAGAAACCACAGAGAAACATTTCCTGCTTCTGAGAGGTGATGGCCAAACTGACTTGCTGACCATAGAAGGTCCCAAAACAGGAATGTCGCACATCAGAGGAAATCATAGGTGGCAGAAGTGTCCTAACTGGTCTAGGTCACCCAGCGTGCACGATTTCAAAGCCCCCATGCTTCCTCCACACCACAGCAAATTAAGGATTCAACCAGAAGCAGGATAAGCACTTCTGATTCCCTTAGAAATGACCAGAAAGCAAAAAATTAGATATCTTTAATGAGGTAGATGATGACGGAGGGACAGAGTAGTGGGTCTTCTAAATTCTCAATTAAGAGTACATCATGTGCTTCTGTGGAGAAGGAAATGGCAACCCACTCCAGTATTCTTGCCTAGAGAATCCCAGGGATGGTGAAGCCTGGTGGGCTGCCATCTATGGAGTCGCACAGAGTCAGACACGACTGAAGTGACTTAGCAGCAGCAGCAGCAGCAGCCAGTATTCTTGCCTAGAGAATCCTGTGGCCAGAGGAGCCTGGTGGGCTGCTGTCCATAGGGTTGCATAGAGTTGGACACAACTGAAGCGACTTAGCATGCATGCATGCGTTGGAGAAGGAAATGGCAACCCACTCCAGTGTTCTTGCCTGGAGAACCCCAGGGACGGAGGAGCCTGGTGGGCTGCCGTCTATGGGGTCGCACAGAGTCGGACACGACTGAAGCGACTTAGCAGCAGCTTCTGAAGAAGAGGCTGGATCATTCTGTAAGAAGTTACGGCCGCATGAGTTGTGGTTAATACCATGCTAGGGGCTCCAATAATTCTACAGTGATGAGCAGTTATCACATTTTCATTATACTGATTATGTTACATTTTGTATTGGACATTAAAATGTCCCAAAGCAATGAAATTCATTGCAGGATGGCCTTTGAAGTTTATTTGGTACGTAAACACCATTTTAACTGCATCTCAAAAGAGGCTGAGGGTATGATATCAGTATCAGGAGGTCATACTTAGGGAAACCAGAGGTAAACATATGTATCCAAAGTGGGAGCTAATTAGTCACAGTGACCCAGATTTGGGGCGAGATAGAATCACATTTCCTAACTCCTAAAATGGATCAGTTCTTCAGCCTCTTTCCATTGTACAGAACGATCGGGCAGTCTCTTTGGCCCAGCGTGTTTTGTGTCTGCTACAGGGCTTTCAGGCAGTGAGAACCTCTCCTCTGAGGTGAGAGTCCTGCCCACTCTCTTCTGAGCGAGCCGCGTGTCCCCCACAGCTGTGCTGCCCCTTCAGGTAGTTTGGAGAACATCTGTCCTGCCAGCACACTGACACACTTCCGTGTTGGGCATGTCATCAGAGCAGACTGTTGCACATGTGTCACTGGATTGTTCTTTGTGAGTAGTCCTCCCTTCCCTTGCTGACAACAAAGAAACCATCATGTGTCTACAGAAGAGCCTAATGATTATACTAAAATTCAGATTTCTCATTGGCCTTGTGGGTTTTTTTTTTCCCCCCCAGAATTTCTCCCTTTTTTCCACAAGTAAGCACGTGTTCCATTCTAGAAGCTGGGAATATAGCAGTGAATGAGATAGACAAGTCCCTGCTCTCATGGAGATTGTGTTCTGGATGTGGGCAAGGGAAATGGACAAGAAACAAAATAATTTTCCAAGCAGACAATGCAGGGCATATTCTAGAGAGCACTTGGAGATAGATCTGCTTTAGGGGGTTGGCCAGGGAAGACCAGTGCCTAAGCTGAGACTGGAGTGATTAGACAGAGCAACCAGGAGAAGACCTGGCAGTGCCCAGGGACAACGAGGGGGAGTTCAGAGTTCTCAGAGGAGAACAGCCTGGCAGGTTCCTGGGGCAGAAAGGGGTCTGGGCCCCACGGATATGGTGGAGAACTCGGAAATGAGACCAGAGAGGCAGGCAGGCCACAGATCCTGTAGAAAATTGGAACCCCTGACAAGGAGCTTGGATTTTGTTCTAAGCATCTTGAGAAACCATTGGAGGCTGTGAGTAACACGATGTGAGCGCTCCTTTAAGGGCACTGCCACTAACTGTTGCTGCGTATTAGGGAGACAAGGATGGGAACAGGGAGACGAGGTGGAAGTTCTTGGGCTAAGACGATGGCCTGGACAAAGGGGATACAAGCTACCTGCTGAAGGTACTGAGATGGGAAGAGTGAGGAGGATCACTCCGGGGTGGGGTGAGGGTGAAATCCACAGTTCTGTTTTGGCCGTGACAGTCTGAGATGCCTGTTAGAAATACAAGTGGAGAGTCAACTTGGAGGTTGCTTCTGTGTGCCTGGAGCTCTGGGCTGGACATATAAATTCAAATTCCTCAAATAATTGGAAGCTACCTCAATTACAGTAAATATAAACACACTTAACAAATCTGGATAGATTCTGGAAAATAGAGACTTGAGCAATGGCATTTTTAGAAAAGGAGACTGGTTATATTATTTTCATTGCTGTTTATTACATGAACATACACTTATGTATGAGGCACATGTAATCTATACTATATAAGCACAGATTACAATAAAATTGAATGAGTCCTAAAACTTGGGCTCAAGGAACTCACAGCCTAGTGGACAATACACACATGAACAGGCATTTATTTGCAAGCTACATCTGCGCTGTACTAAGTGTGCACGTCATTTTCTTGGATGTTGAGTGGGGAACAGGTTGTGTGTCTAATCCTTCAGCTCACTAGAATCAGCCCCGAGGGCAGTGGAATGACGTGCTGGAGGCAGACCACTCTTGATACTGACACGGTGTGTTAGAGTGTGGGAGAGGTATCCTTACATGGGACCAAAGGAACCCACTGCTACTGCTGCTGCTGCTGCTGCTAAGTCTCTTCAGTCGTGTCCGACTCTGTGCGATCCCATAGACGGCAGTCCACCAGGCTCCCCCGTCCCTGGGATTCGTGGGTTGCCATTGCCTTCTCCAATGCATGAAAGTGAAAAGTGAAAGTGAAGTCGCTCAGTCGTGTCCGACTCTTCGCGACCCCATGGACTGCAGCCCACCAGGCTCCTCCATCCATGGGATTTTCCAGGCAAGAGTACTGGAGTGGGGTGCCATTGCCTTCTCCGAAGGAACCCACTAAGAGATCACAAACCTTTGCCTTGAGGCTGCAGAATGCTTCATAGCAGAGGTGACACTGGAAATATATCTTGAAGGATGAGCAGGAGTTTGCCAGAGGCCTTGGGAAGGCTGTTCCCACCAAAGGAGTTTCCAGAGTGAAGGTGTGTCCTGGAGAAGGTCAGCCAAACAACACTTTTTCATCATTGAACACACCACCCAGCTGGACTCACAGATCCCATCTTTGCTAGATTTGTCAAGTTGTTGCTCTTTTACTTTTGAAATCTGCCAGTGCCAGACTTTGAGTATTTCACATACGCATTAAAAGTCCCAGATCACTGTATTTATCTGATGTGTGGGGACATAAAACATATTTTCATTTAAAGCTTTGATTGAAGCATATCCTCTTCCCACCCTCATGTCTCCTGTCGTAGACAGAACTCATGAAAACAGTGTATCATTGCAGCATCACTTTAACCTATTTCCTTTTATGTAAAAAAAAAAAAAAATCCAAAATTATAATTACAGGTAATTACTACAGTGGAAACCTCAGGCTGTTCACATTCTAACCTAAATCGAGTTCATCTGGGAGTCACTGACTGCATATCGGTGTCTAGTTTGAAATAGATTGGTGCTTTTCACACTTGTTTACCGTTGCGTTCGTAACAAAGTGCTTTTCAGTCACTTCTTGTCTATAGTTTATAGTCACTGTTTCTTTCCACTACACCTCTTCAGACCATTTTCTTCCTCTTCATTTTAATGACTCAATACAGATGCTGAAGACTAGAAAAGAGATTACCCCAAATGGGACTTTCTTTCTTTTTTTAAGACTATTCATCTATTTTTTATTGTTGCCTGTGCTGGGTCTTTGTTGCTGCGCGGGCTTTTCTCTAGTTGCAGTATGCGGGATTCTCATGGAGGTGGCTTCTCTTGGGGAGCCTGGGCTCTAGGAACGCGGGCTTCGGCAGTTGCAGTTCCCGGGCTCTAGAGCACAGGCTCAAAAGTTGTGGATCAAGGGCTTAGTTACTCTGAGGCATGTGGGATCTTCCCAGATCAGGGATCAAACGCGTGTCTCCTGCACTGGCAGACGGATACTTTGCCACTGAGCCACCAGGGAAGCTCCCAGAGACTTTCTTAATATTGATAGTAAAATATTTGCAAACCAGTACCCTGTTCATGTCACTTAGGATGTCCCAGAATTCCTCCAGACTTCCTGAAAATTGTATGAGGAGCAACATCACAGCCAACAAATAGACAGGTTAGTTTGTAGGAAAGAACTGATCTTAGTCCAATTAGTCTCTAGAATTTTGTCGGTACAGCATAGATTGAATAGTAGTAGTTTCTTGGAGGCAGCGAATAATTTCTCTTCCCCTTCCCAGGTGAGCAGAAGATTAAAGTTCATTTTCTGCTGCCAACTTTAAGCATGCCTCCTGATCATGATTGTGTAAAAACGCTTACTGAAACTATAAATGACTTTCCCTGAGCGAGTTATGCAAACTTTCTAATTTCTCAAGCAGCTAAGTGAGGATAATATCTCTTTTATAGAGGTGTGGAGATTAAATCAGAGCACATCCATGAAGAGTCTAGCAAACAGCCTTGCACAGTGATTATTGCACATGGTAATTATTGGCCTATTTCCTCTTACCCAGAAGCTGTTTTTATGTGATGTAGGGTTATTTTTATATGATGCTTCAGATTCCAAAATTTTCCAAGTTAAATGATTAATTTCTTACAGGATATCAATATCACCAGTGACCCACTCCATCATCTTCTTTAGTGAGCTGAATAACAAACCCAGTGATGTTGTTTGGAGTTGCGCTCAGGTGGTTATCTTCATATGTCTGTTGTGACCTAATTTGATAGAGTTAGGACATACAGTATTTAGATCTGTGCTCTGTTTAAAAATTCAGCAAATTCTTGGGAGATTCACAAGGGTTCTAGGGCAAGATTTTGATGAATCTCTAAAATGGACATGTTTAAATAGCCTTCTGTTTTGCTAGTTATCTGCTTTGTCTGCAAAGCTTCATACAAGTCAACCAAACAGAATTAAAGTTTCTCCTTTTATTGCTGTTTTAAATAGAGACTGTTTTTAAGAGTAATTAATCAGCTGTTGTGAACAGTTAACTCATTAGAAAAGTCCCTGATGCAGTGAAAGATTGAGGGCAGTAGGAAAAGAGGGTACCAGAGGATGAGATGGCCGGATGGCATCACCAATGCAATGGACATGAACTTGGGCAGACTTCGGGAGATGGTGAGGAACAGAGAGGCCTGGAGTGCTGCAGTGCATGGGGTTGCAAAGAGTTGGACATGACTGGGCAATTGAACAACAACAAGAATCAGAGATGCAACTTGCCCAATTAGAAGATTCCAATGCTGGACATTAAGCGGGGAGACCATGTTTCTCCTTGCCCAGGACAGACTCTGTTCATGCCTGTGGTCCTGTTGTAATTATTAATAGCACCCGTTTTACTCTCAAAAGTGGTCCCAATATACCCAGGAATTCGTTGGTCCCGATTTTGACAATATGTTGGACTGCCCTACAGAAGTCCACCGTGTCCCATCATTAGCTACACGGTCTCTCAGGAGCTCGAGCCTTGCAGCAGAATTACAAATGACTACATGACATAGACCACTGAGGTTGCTTCCTCGCAGTCTACTACGAACAGCTGAATCTGCAAATGTCAAGGATCTCCAGGATTTAAACGCCCACGGAGCCACATCTGTCTACCAAGAAGCGGCTCCCCATAGGAAGGGATCCTGCAGTCTTTCAGCAGACAGACTCCCACTTCGTTTAGAAGATTTCACCAGTGTTTGAGGTTACTTCCTATCACCAAATTTGTGTGGCATGAAAACCCAGCCCAAGTAGTTCTTTTTTCTGCCCACAAATATATTCAAGTGTGCTTCTTAAAGCAATGAATATGTAACTCATTAAATGCCTTCAAGAAAAGGGAGATGTAAGGATCTAATTTTATTGACTGACATGGACAGCAGAGACACCCAGAGCCTGCTCACATCCTTTGTAAAGTTTGGATTCAGAGACACATCTTACCACCACCCCCGCAACCCCCGTGCCATAAAGAGAGACGCCATCACACATGTTTATTGACTGGTAGACGGCAAAGATCTGTCGGCCATATGCATGCAAGTAGAACAACGTGAATCTTGACAGGAGATGTTTCTTGTGAGATACATTTATGAGAAATTTCTGTATCCAGGGCTGGTGTGGTCACCTTGTTGATATCAAATCAGCCAGCCTGAAGAACTCCACGGTCATCCTGTATGCACCTTACCCTCTAGAAAGGACTATGTTCACACCAACTCACTCTCTCAAACAACAGCAAAATCAGGCCAGTCCCAAAGGACAAAATTCCCATTCCTGCCTGATAACTAATGTTGCTATACTCAACATCTCACCTCAATTTCATGCACTTTAATTTAATCCCTGAACTTCTTTGTCCTGATGGAGATAGAGCAGGTGCTTATAGTTAACATAAAACTAACAAGACAACAACCATAGCACTTACTATGTGCCAGACACTGGGCTCAAGCATTTTACATGTAATAACGAAGATAACCCTCATGAAAACGATGAGGTAGGCACCATTACTGTTATTTTACAGGCAAGGAAACAGGCTCGGAGTCTGTGCCTGCACCCCTTGCTGCCCTGTCTCCTCCACTGGCAATGTTCTAGAAGGCAGGCAGGGAACTGCAGCTCACAAGAAACATCTCCTGTCAAGTTTGGTGTGGCTCCACTCTTACAGAGCATGTGGTCCAACAGACCCTTGTCACGCGCCCGTCAATAGCCATCGCTTCCCCTTAGTGCTCTCAGTCTTCTCTTGCAGCACAACATACCTAAATTCTCTGACTTCTCTCATTGTGAGGACTGTTTCCCAAACAGTTCATCATTTTTGTCATTTTCTTCAAGTGCCCCAGAGCATGCTTCACCGGGTACCCCCAGACTCATCTCCCACTTCAGCCTCACTGGCTGCATGAAGAAGAAGTGGGGTTTTGTATGGTGTAGGGAAAAACGCGGGAATAGAAACAGAATCAGCCTGGATCGCCAAAACCATAACCATTTAACCAGAAGGGCAAGGCAACCATGATCCCCTGCTTCCTTCCGGTGCAATGGAAGATAAGTTGTTTCATTTTCCATGAAGAGAGGTTTACACTGACATAGTTATAATCTAGTTAAAAATCTTCCCTGGTCACCCAGAAAGTTATGCTGGTGAGACCTTAAGCAAATGAACAGGTAGGGAAGGCACCCCACCACTCCAGCCAGCTGGCACACTATTTTGAAACCTCTCCTCCTTTAGTAAATGTTGGAAGATAATTGATGGTTGTATTTTTTTTTTTTTTTTCCCTTGTTTCTTGTGGTATTGTGGTCTTTCTCCTTAGGGGATAGTCATGCTTTTAAGTGGGATCCAACAACCTTTCTCAAAGGTTGGAAGTCAAAACTGAGCCCAGACTCCTTTGAAATGCTATTTAATATCAGGTTGTCAGAGTTTTGGAATATAAAGGTGTTTGCATTAGGAGGCTGCTTGCTTGGTTACAGTATTTGATTTTGTGAAAATTCTTTGTCTATTCACAGGGTTTTTTTTAAATTGAATATAGTTGATTTACAATTGTGTTAGCTTCAGGTGTATAACAAGGTGATTTGAATTCTTTTTCAGATTCTTTTCTATTATAGATTATTATAAGAATTCATAGGATTTTTTAGATAACAAGTACATAGACTACACACAGTAGTTGCGCCCAGATACTCATTTCTCATTCTACTGTAGTGTATTAAGGTATGCTTCAGCACGGTTTAAAAATGCCATCTGGTACAGTCAATTTCACAGTTCCTGTTTGGTCTACGTTGTCATTTGTGATGTAACAAGGACAAATGACAGCTTTCATGTGTCTAAGTTTGAGGGGACTATCTCTGAAGACCCACATTTCTCAAGGTAGGTCATGTATTTCTTTGTTGGTCCACAGTATGATATGAGGTGGTATGCAGTGAACTTTTAAAAACATTTCGTTAGCTCTATGTTTACTTAAGTTGTATTAGAAGAACTACTACTAACATAGCAAACCTGTTATTTCATAGATGTTATTCCTTAAGATAAGGCCGAAAAGAAAAGGAATAGATTTAAAAAGAAAAATTTAGAGTAAATATGTCTATCAGCCAATGCAGTGATAACTTTGAGGGAGAGCCATAAATGTATACAGCTTGGGACACACCAATATAGAATATCTTGAGACCCAGGGGTTTTGCTTCTCTTGGTCTATTGATGGATGTATCAGTAGATAAGTGCCAAAAATCTTATTGCTCATGTTCTGATGTGTTCCAGATTTGTCTCAAATTTTCTTGCCCATTCCTGGTTCCTGATCTGGCTCTTTCCTTTTCTTGGAATGCCCTTATGAATCCTTTGCATGCTTGCTAAGTTGCTTCAGTCATATCCAACTCTTTGCAACCCTATGGACTATGTAGCCCACCAGGCTCCTCTGTCCATGGGATTCTCCAGGCCAGAATACTGGAGTGGGTTGCCACTTCATTCTCCAGGGGATCTTCCCAACCCAGGGATCAAAACCAAGTATCTTGCTTCTCCTGCATTGGCAGGTGGGTTCCAATCCTCTCAGTTCAGTTCAGTTTCTCAGTCATGTCCGACTCTTTGTGACCCCATAGACTGCAGCACGCCAGGCATCCCTGTCCATCACCAACTTCCAGAGCTTACTCAAACTCATGTCCATCGAGCTGGTGATGCCATCCAACCATCTCATCCTCTGCAGTCCCCTTCTCCTCCCACCTTAAATCTTTCCGAGCGTCAGGGTCTTTTCCAAGAGTCAGTTCTTCACATCAGGTGGCCAAAGTATTGGAGTTTCAGCTTCAGCATCAGTCCTTTCAATGAATATTCAGGACTGATTTCCTTTAGGATGGACTGGTTGGATCTCCTTGCAGTCCACGGAATTCTCAAGAGTCTCCTCCAACACCACAATTCAAAAGCATCAATTCTTTGGCGCTCAGCTTTCTTCACAGTCCAACTCTCATATCCATACATGACTACTGGAAAAACCATAACCTTGACTAGATGGACCTTTGTTGGCAAAGTAACGTCTCTGCTTTTTAATATGCTGTCTAGCTTTTAAACATAACTTTTCGGTCACAACTTTTCTTCCAAGGAGTAAGCGTCTTTTAATTTCATGGCTGCAGTCACCATCTGCAGTGATTTTGGAGCCCCAAAATATAAAGTCTATCACTGTTTCCATTGTTTCCCCATCTATTTGCCATGAAGTGATGGAATTGGATGCCATGATCTTAGTTTTCTGAATGTTGAGCTTTAAGCCAGCGTTTTCACTCACCTCTTTCACTTTCATCGAGAGACTCTTTAGTTCTTCTTTGCTTTCTGCCATAAGGGTGGTGTCATCTGCATATCTGAGGTTATTGATGCTTCTCCTGGCAATCTTGATTCCAGCTTGTGCTTCATCCAGCCCAGTATTTCGCATGATGTACTCTGCATATAAGTTAAATAAAAACGGTGACAATATACAGCCTTGACGGACTCCTTTCCCTATTTGGAACCAGTCTGTTGTTCCATGTCCCGTTCTAACTGTTGCTTCTTGACCTGCATACAGATTTCTCAGGAGGCAGGTCAGGTGGTCTGGTATTACCATCTCTTGAAGAATTTTCCATAGTTCATAGTGATCTGCACAGTCAAAGGCTTTGGTATAGTCAATAAAGCAGAAGTAAATGTTTTTCTGGAACTCTCCTGCTTTTTTGATGATCCAGCAGATGTTGGCAATTTGACCTCTGGTTCCTCTGCCTTTTCTAAATTCAGCTTGAACATCTGGAAGTTCACGGTTCACGTATTGCTGAAGCCTGGCTTGGAGAATTTTGAGCATTACTTTACTAGCATGTGAGATGAGTGCAATTGTGCGGTAGTTTGAATGTTCTTTTGCATTGCCTTTCTTTGGAATTGGAATGAAAACTGACTTTTTCCAGTCCTGTGGCCACTGCTGAGTTTTCCAAATTTGCTGGCGTATTTAGTGCAGCACTTTCACAGCATCATCTTTCAGAATTTGAAATAGCTCAACTGGAATTCCATCACCTCTACTAGCTTTGTTCATAGTGATGCTTCCTAAGGCTCACTTGACTTCACATTCCAGGACGTCTGGCTCTAGGTGAGTGATCACACCATTGTGGTTTTCTGGGTCATGGAGATCTTTTTTGTACAGTTCTTCTGTGTATTTGTGCCACCTCTTCTTAATATCTTCTGTTTCTGTTAGGTTCATACCATTTCTGTCCTTTATTGTGCCCATCCTTGCATGAAATGTTCCCTTGGTATCTCTAATTTTCTTGAAGAGATCTCTAGTCTTTGCTATTCTATTATTTGCCTCTATTTCTTTGCACTGATCACTGAGGAAGGCTTTTTTATCTCTCCTTGCTATTCTTTGGAACTCTGCATTCAAATAGGTTTCTTTCCTTCTTTTCTCAGCTATTTGTAAGGCCTCCGCAGACAACCATTTTGCCTTTTTGCATTTCTTTCTCTTGGGGATGGTCTTGATCACTGCCTCTTATACAATGTCATGAAGCTCTGTCTATAGTTCTTCAGGCACTCTGTCTGTCAGTTCTAATCCCTTGAATCTGTTTGTCACTTTCACTGTATAATTGTAAGGGATTTGATTTAGGTCATACCTGAATGGTCTAGTGGTTTTCCCTACTTTCTTCAATTTAAGTCTGAATTTGGCAATAAGGAGTTCATGATCTGAGCCACAGTCAGCTCCTGGTCTTGTTTTTGCTGACTGTATAGAGCTTCTCCATCTTTGGCTGCAAAGAATATAATCAATCTGATTTCAGTACTGACCATCTAGTAATGTCCATGTGTAGAGTCTTCTCTTGTGTTGTTGGAAGAGGGTGCTTGCTATGACCAGTGCGTTCTCTTGGCAAAACTCTATCAGCCTTTGCCCTGCTTCATTCTGTACTCCAAGGCCAAATTTGCCTGTTACTCCAGGTATTTCTTGACTTCCTAATTTTGCATTCCAGTCCCCTATAATGAAAAGGACATCTTTTGGGGGTGTTAGTTCTAGAAGGTCTTGTAAGTCTTCATAGAACTCTTCAACTTCAGCTTATTCAGTGTTACTAGTCGGGGCATACCCTTGGATTACTGTGATATTGAACGGTTTGCCTTGGAAACGAACAGAGATCTTTCTGTTGTTTTTGAGACTACATCCAAGTACTGCATTTCAGACTCTTTTGTTGACTATGATGGGTACTCCATTTCTTCTAAGAGATTTTTGCCCACAGTTGTAGATATAATGGTCATCTGAGTTAAATTCACCCATTCCAGTCCATTTTAGCTCTCTGATTCCCAAAATGTCAATGTTCACTCTTGCCATCTCCTATTTGAGCACTTCCAATTTGCCTTGATTCATGGACCTAACATTCCAGGTTCCTATGCAATATTGGTCTTTACAGCATCGGACTTTACTTCCATCACCATTCACATCCACAGCTGGGTGTTGTTTTTGCTTTGGCTCTGTGTCTTCATTTTTCTGGAGTTATTTCTCCACTGATATCCAGTGGCATATTGGGCACCTACTGACCTGGGGAGTTCATCTTTCAGTGTCCTATCTTTTTGCCTTTTCATACTGTTCATTGGGTTCTCAAGGCAAGAATACTGAAGTGATTTGCCATTCCCTTCTCCATTGGACATTTTGTCAGAACTCTCCACCATGACCCGTCTGTCTTGGGTGGCCCTACAGGGCATGGCTCATACTTTCATTGAGTTGGACAAGGCTGTGGTCCACGTGATCAGTTTGGTTAGTTTCCTGTGATTGTGGTTTTCTTTCTGTCTGCCCTCTGATGGATAAAGATAAGAGGCTTATGGAAGCTTCCTGATGGGGGAGACTGACTGAGGAGGAAACTGGGTCTTGTTCTGGTGGGCGGGGCCATGCTCAGTAAATCTTTAATCCAATTTTCTGTTGATGGGCAGGGCTGTGTTCCCTCCCTGTTGTTTGACCTGAGGCCAAACTATGGTGGAGGTGGTGAAAATGATCCTGAGTGCCTTCAAAAGGTCCCATGCATGCCTTGCCCCACTCAGTACCCCCAATCCTGCAGCAGGCCACCGTCAACCCGCACCTCCACTGGAGACTCCTGGACACTCACAGGCAAGTCTGGGGCAGTCTCTTGTGGGGTCACTGCTCCTTTCTCCAGGGTCCTGGTGCACACAAGGTTCTGCTTGTGCCCTCCAAGAGTCTGTTTCCCCAGTCCTGTGTAAGTTCTGGTGGCTCTATGGTGGGGATAATGGCGACCTCCAAGAGGGCTTATGCCACACCCAGGTCTGCTGCACCCAGAGCTCCTGCCCCTGTGGCAGGCCACTGCTGACCCATGCCTTCACAGGAGACACTCACACACAGTTCTGGCTCAGTCTCTGTGGGGTCTCTGGGTCCTAGTGCACACAAGGTTTGTGTGAGCCCTCTGAGCGTCTCTGGCGGTTAAGGGGTTTGATCCTAAATGTGATTTCACCCCTCCTACCATCTTGCTGGGGCTTCTCCTTTGCCCTTGGACACGGGGTATCCTTTTTTGGTGGGATCCAACATTCTCCAGTTGATGGTTGTTCAGCAGTGAGTTGTAGTTTTGGAGTTCTCACAGGAGAAGATGAGCACACGTCCTTCAGTCCTCTGCAACTCTCCAATTTCTCCTGTTGTTCAAGGCCAGTTTTGGGTAATAATCTTCTCTGAAGCCATTTCCACCCATGCAGTCACACAGCATTTGCTTTTTCTGTTACTCTGCTTCATACCTAACTCTCCTCTCCCTGCTCTGGTACGGAGCTTGGTCACCTGTGTGATACGCTGGGTGTTGAATAGTCTTGGTTTCTACAGGAAGGTCGGTCTGGGGGAAGGTGAAGGCAGAACCAATTCAAGCAAGTCACAGATCAGAGTAGGCTCTGAATTTATTAGCTCTGCTCATAAATATTCTTCTAAGTTGACCTGCTGTCCATCAGGCCAGTTCAAGAAACCTCACATTCTCTCATAAATTATATCATCACAATAGCGTTCAGTTTTGGGTGGCTTGCTTCTTCATTAGTCAAAATCTAATTTCATTTATTTTTCTGAATTCTGGATTTAAATCAGATTGTGAAGTCATAGGACATATGCATTTTAAATTTTGATATTTTGCCAAATTGTCCTGGAGAAAAGTTGCATAATTCATTTGCCACCACACACTGGCTGACATGCTTGCTTTAATTTTAGATATATCCTTAAAAAAGGATACATCATTGTTGTGTAAATTTGCATTTTAAAATTTATGAGTGGTGCTTATATTTTTAAATTATGAGTGATGTATATAAAATTGTGAGAAGCTTATCATGTTTGTCCTTTGCTTTTCTTTTTCCCTTCCTTCCCTCCCTTCTTTCCTTCTGTTTTTTTCTTTTCTTTATACTGACTTATAAAAGGTCTTTTTGTACCAAGCAGTATGATTACAAAAGTTTTTTTCAAGTTTGTCTTTTTGCTTTATTGATATTATTTTTTCCTATAGAATCTAAACATTTTGAGACAAATTTAGTGGATCAGTCTTTTTCATGTATGGTTTCTGGGTTTTATGATTTTCTTAAAAATAACTTCCCTCCAGATTTTGTAAAAAGTCCATACATTTTAAAATTCAGACTTCTGATTTTCAGAAGGATGTTCTATATTTGTTCTTTCTCTGACATGCTAAGTGGAGCAAACAGCCCACACAGCTCCAGGGAGCAGGGTGATCCTCTTCTGGCCTCCCTGGGTGGCCTTGCGCTTCCCTCACTCGTTCCTTCTGTGTGCTTCGGCTTCAGCTCCTGAGCTCTGACTCAGGCCTTTCTTTTTTTAATTTTAATTAATTAGTTAATTTTTGGCTGTGCTGGATCTTCTTTGCTTCTTGGGCTTTCTCTAGTTACAGCAAGCAGGGGCTACTCTCTACTTGTGGTGCATGAGCTTCTCATTGTGGGGGCTTCTCTTGTTGCAGAGCACAGGCTCCAGGGCGCTGGGGCTTCAGTAGTTGTGCCTCATGGGCTCTAGCGAGGCTCAGTAGTCTCGGCCCCTGGGCTTGGTTGCTCTGAGGCATGTGGGATCTTCTCAGACCAGGGATTGAACCCATGTCTGGCAGGCAGAGTCTTTACCACTGAGCCACCACGAAAGCCCACCTCAGACCTTGACTGTTTGGATGCCTCTTGGAACCTCTTATCTGGCCTGTAGACCTCAATCTGGTGTGATACTGTTTGCTGACTGAATGTTTCATAGAACTCATGTTAAACTGAGCAGCGGCTGGGACAAAGTAAGAGTTCTGCACTGTTACTATTTCCAAGTGTTGTGTTGAAATTTCCCTTTTCACAGTTCAAAATGGATAAATAATTGAGGCTGCTGATTGTGAGGACAAAATCAATTTCTAAAATTCTAACAGGGTATAATAAAATATGAGATATATATATATGTGTGTGTGTGTATATATATATAGCTATACTCTATTTTACAATATTTGAGAAGGTTGAATTCTGAGCAATTTCTTTTAAATAATGCCATTGTCTATCTGGGATATATAAGATGCTTGAAGTTTGAACTGAAGCCTTTTGGGAAGAAATATAGTGAGAAACCCTGCTAGAGGTACGTTTACGTGTTCTCACACTCTGAAGAATGACTCTATGGACTTTTTTTTGGTAGTGCAGCTTGCAGAATCTTACATCACCGACCAGAGATTGAAACCATGCCCGTGCAGTGGAAACAGAGCCTTCACCACTGAACTGTGAGGGGAATTCCCTCTCTTATTGATTTTCTGTTCCTCAGAGTCAGTTCCCTTCTTGCCGAATGCCTGCCATGTGACATTCATGCACAGTTGTATTTGTTTTTGTGGGTTTTTTTTGTATTTATCACAAACAAGTCACATCATTGATAAACTATTGTAGATATATGTTCTATTTTCCGTTAGATTTGGTTTTACAAAAATTATAGCAGTTTAGGGGCTTTGCAGAGAAGGCAACGGCAACCCACTCCAGTACTCTTGCCTGGGAAATCCCATGGATGGAGGAGCCTGGTGGGCTGCAGTCCGTGGGGTCGCTAAGAGTCGGAAACGACTGAGCGACTTCACTTTCACTTTTCACTTTCATGCATTGGAGAAGGAAATGGCAACCCACTCCAGTGTTCTTGCCTGGAGAATCCCAGGGACAGAGGAGCCTAGTGGGCTGCCGTCTATGGGGTCACACAGAATCGGACACGACTGAAGCAACTTCGCAGCAGCAGCAGCAGGGGCTTTCCTTGTGGCTCAGATGGTAAAGAATCTGCCTCTAATGCAAGAAATGCAGGATTGATCCCTAGGTTGGGAAGATCCCCTGAAGAAGGGAATGGCTACTGGTGCCAGTATTTTTGCCTGGAGAATTCCATGAATGGAGGAGCCTGGTGGGCTATAGTTAATAGGATCACAAAGAGTCAGATACGACCGAGTGACTAACACTTTTAGTGGTTTGCTTTCATAGCTGTTCAGAGGGGTGTTAGGCTTTTCAAACTAGTCTGGAAGTATCATAATAAGCCACCAGCCATCAGTGCCTCTGTTATCCTTCAAGATCATTCATATCAAACCATAAGAAATGAGAACTATTTTATGAAGGATTCAATAGGAAATTCCATACCATGTTGAAAAAAATCCACTGTCATAGTGAATAGTATCCATTATGGGGAAATTGATGTACTTAATTTAAATATTTTATGCTATATTTTATATAGCTATATATTTTAGATCTTCCCTGTAGCTCAGATGGTAAAGAATCTGCCTGCAACGCAGGAGACCTGAGTTCGATCCCTGGGTCAGGAAGATACTCTGGAGAAGGGACTGGCAATCCACTCCAGTATTCTTGCCTGGAGAATCCCACGAATAGAGGAGCCTGACGGGCTACAGTTCGTGGGGTTGCAAAGAGTTGGACATGACTAATCGACTAACCACCACCCCCTCCCATGCTATATTTTAAATCCATAGTCTCTTACGGTATCATCAAAAGAAATGGAAAAAACAAAACAAACCCTTGGACTTCATCAACTGAGATTATTTTTCACAGGTTTGGAACATTTATTAAGTCTTGTGAAGTGATATGCTACAACTGGATGGCACCATTCAAGAACAGGAAAATACACATCTCTTCCCAACTCTGTTTAGTGACCTCAGGTTGAGAGCTTGAAATTGACTGTTGTGGGAGTACTTACACCATGGAAATTGGCAGATACTATGCCAGGGCTTTATTTTACAGAAAGCCATTTGCCAGCACACCAGTGGTTTCTCTCTGCATACATCTTACAAAAGGAGATGAATAACTACTACTTGAATATTCATTTTCTATGTCAATATTACTGAATATCTAAGGGGTTAAGTGACTAAAAAGTCAAAGTTCAGCTTTAAATTCTAGAGAATAAGTAATTTGCTTGCTAGTTCTTGGCTTAGCAAGTGTGACTTATAAGTCAAATACAATTTTTAACTGAAAAAGGTCATAAAAGTTTTGTATGCCTATATCCTATCCTCATACAAGATAGCCATTATTTTTGTCTGCCCTGAAACCCTTCTTCTTTTACTGATTAATAGCATTTTGATTTTCCCTTGGCGGCTCTAGGTCCACATGGTTTGGGAGGGAGAGATCATTGACTCCATACCCAGTCTCCTCTCCTGCTCTAAGGGTGTGCGCATGACCCCGACTTGGCCAAAGAGAGTGCTGCACACCACTGCCTGGATTTGTGCAAGGGCAAGCACGTGACTTAGTTCTGGCTAATGGGATTGCTGCTTCCCCATGTTCATAGCAATAGGTTCAGGGGAGGCACTTGACCTAATCTAGAGTGAATTCCAGAAATTGCTGGTGTTATCGCAAAAGGGGAAAGTCCATTTCCATTGCTTAGTTGGTGGAGTGTGAGACTGAAGCTGTGGTTGCCATCTTGGTCACCATCTTAGTATGAAGCCAACAGGAAGGCAGGTGGAACTGAGTGATAGAGATTCCTGGGACTTTCCTGGTGGTCCAGTGGTTAAGACTTTGCCTTCCAGTGCAATGGGTTGGATCTCTGGGGTTGGATCCAGTGTGGGTTGGATCCCTGGTTGGGGAGCTAAGATTCCACATGCCTGGTAGTCAAAAAACCAAAATATAAAACAGAAGTGGTATTGTAACAAATTCAATAAAGACTAAAAATTGTCCACATCAAAAGAAACATGTATACTACCATGTAAGAAATGAATCGCCAGTCTATGTTCGATAGAAGATACAGGATGCTTGGGGCTGGTGCACGAGGATGCTCCAGAGAGATGATATGGGGTGGGAGGTAGGAGGGGGGTTCAGGATTGGGAACTCATGTACACCCGTGGCTGATTTATGTCAATGTATGGCAAAACCAATACAGTATTGTAAAGCAAAATAAAGTAAAAATTAAAATTAAAAAAAAAAAATCCAACTCAAAAATAAATAAACAAAAAAAGAGATTCTTAATGATACTACTTGAGCATCTAGATCCTTCTGTGCTGAATCTAGAGTTTCATCAAACCAATTCATTTCCTTTTTGTTGAAGCCATATAATTTTGTTTTGTCACTTGCATTTGAGAACTCTCACTGATAATAATGCATAATCTCTTTCTATACTAGCTCTGAGTACTCAGCAGCTGACTGTTGAATACATCTAGAGATAGAGCCCTCACTATTTTGTGAAACAGTTCATTTCCCTTTTGATCATTATGAATATTAGAATGATTAGAATATTAGAATATGAGACTTCCCTGTAGCTCAAATGTTAATGAATCTGCCTGCGAGGCAGGAGACCAGGGTTCGATCCCTGGGTTGGGAAGTTCCTCTGGAGAAGGGAATGGCAATTCACTCCAGTATTCCTGCCTGGAGAATTCCTTGGATAGAAAAGCCTGGCGGGCTATAGTTCGTGGGGTTGCAAAGAGTCGGAGACGATTGAGCGAATAACATACAGTCTACATTGATCCCAAATTTATCTCCTTTCATTGGTCCTCTATGTGTTGTCAATGGCAACACTTGTAAGTGTATATATTTGTCTTCCTGCCTCCTTTACAGACTGAAATAATTATCATGCTTCTGCTGAATCTTCTCTAGCTAAACATACTTAGTCTTCTCAAAGACCCTTCATGATGTTCATCCTCCTAGTCATATTCTTCTGGACATACAACAGTTGGTCAACATCTTTTTTAAAATATGGCTTACTCCTAGACCTTACTATCACAAGGTTAAGCAGAATAGAGAAGGATTATTCTCTTGTTCTACCTGCAGGACTGGCAGTAAGTGAACTGCTAAAGATAAAATGCATGGTTAAGACTTGACTTCCATTTCTATTTTTATTTATTCTTCTATTTCTGTTATTTCACCCCATCGGGGTTTATTTTCTCTTTCCGCCCCAGGGATCCTCTCTCCAGTTGTCCCCATCTCTGCCTCACCACTGTTGCCTCTGCCCCTGCTCTCCTTCAGACACCAGCTGCTCCTGTTACAACAAATAGCAAAGAATTTGACTCATGTATTGGGTTGAAGTACAAAATACACAATAAGTGTCATGTGCCACCTCTCCAAGTGTATACTTTTTTATTTCCATAGGCAAAGCCTTGTTTAATTTGAATAAACAGACAAAAGTTGCAATTGTGGAGTTTTATCTGGGCTTGAACCACTGGGGAGGTGCCCTTCTATCGGGTGCTTTATTAAGATCATGTCATTGTTCAGGTCCTACTCTGCTTGCAGCCTTGGCTAGCCTGCAGTCTCCACGACCTGTTCCATTGCCTCCTCTCACAGGTACAGCCTGCTCTTCGATGTCCAGCTGTGTTTTTGCCTTTTTGTTGCTGTTGTTCTAGTTTTTATTTTATATTAGAGCATAGGTGATTAACAGTGTTGTGTTTGTTTCAGGTGTGCAGCAAAGCAATTCAGTGATACATATAAATGAGTCTGTTCTTTTTCCATTTAGGTTTTTACAGAATATTGAGCAGAGTTCTCTGTGCTATATAGTGAGTCCTTGCTGATTATCTTTGCCTTCTTATTCTTAATGAAACAAAATTCTTGTTCTCGATGGAAGAAATATTAGACAAAGATAAAACAAAAACTTAGAAGCCAGCACCATTTTTCCTGTGAAATGCACAAAAA
Source organism: Cephalophus harveyi (assembly GCA_006410635.1). Taxonomy (NCBI): domain Eukaryota; kingdom Metazoa; phylum Chordata; class Mammalia; order Artiodactyla; family Bovidae; genus Cephalophus; species Cephalophus harveyi. The sequence continues at coordinate 156,746 of SJYT01000684.1, read as the reverse complement.
TCCTCCTGTGACTGGAATAGAGTGACACCAATGTCCTCGACGGTGTCTGGGAAAAGGGTGAAAGTTACATATTTCACATACTGCAGTCCTTTTGAGATCATTTTGGCCATTTTAACAACTAAATTCAACTCCGTATGTTGAATGGGTCAATCAGTCCATCTGATACTATCATTCAAGATTGAAAAGAGCAGATTAGCATCTTTCCTTCCTCTTTCATTTCAGTTCAGTTCACTCGCTCAGTCATATCTGATTCTTTGTGACCCCATGAACTGCAGCACACTGTCCATTACCAACTCCCAGAGCTTACTCAAACTCATGTCCATTGAGTTGATGATGCCATCCAACCATCTCCTCCTCTGTCATCCCCTTCTCCTCCTGCCTTCAATCTTTCCTGCCATCAGGGTCTCTTTAAATGAGTCAGTTCTTCATATCAGGTGGCCAAAGCTTTGGGGTTTCAGCTTCAGCATCAGTCTTTTCAATGAATATTCGGGACTGATTTCCTTTAGGATGGACTGGTTGGCTCTCCTTGTAGTCTGAGGGACTCTCAAGAGTCTTCTCCAACACCACAGTTCAAAAGCATCAATTCTTCGGTGCTCAGCTTTCTTTATAGTCCAACTCTCACATCCATACACGACTACTGGAAAAACCATTGCTTTGACTAGACAGACTTTTGTTGGCAAAGTAGTGTCTCTGCTTTTTAATATGCTGTCTAGGTTGGTCATAACTTTTCTTCCAGGGAGCAAGCATCTTTTAATTTCATGGCTGCAGTCACCATCTGCAGTGATTTAGGAGCCCCAAAATATAAAATCTGTCACTATTTCCACTGTTTACCCATCTATTTGCCATGAAGTGATGGGACCAGATGCCATGATCTTAGTTTTCTGAATGTTGAGTTTTAAGCCAACTTTTTCACTCTCCCCTTTCACTTTCATCAAGAGGCTTTTTAGTTTCTCTTCACTTTCTGCCATAAAGGTGATGTCATCTGCATATCTGAGGTTATTGGTATTTCTCCCAGCAATCTTGATTCCAGCTTGTGCTTCATCCAGCCCAGCGTTTCTCATGATGTACTCTGCATGTAAGTTAAATCAGCAGGGTGACAACATACAGCCTTGACAGACTCCTTTACCAATTTGGAACCAGTCTGTTGTTCCATGTCCAGTTCTAACTGTTGCTTCCTGACCTGCATACAGATTTCCATTTTAGTCACATAGATTTCATCTGACTCTATCATTCTTTTTATATCACTAGTAGAATTTTTTGTTGTTGTTGTTGTATCCCAGAGTTACCCCAGTTCCTGGCCTTTAAGAAATGTTTTGCAATTGTTTCTTTAAAAAATATCATACAAATATAAATATTCAAAACAACATCACAAAGCTATTTAAAACTGTTCTTCAGAATTTCAGTTCTTTGGCAAGTTTAATGGAGTTTTTCTATATGACCTATTTATGGAGGAAAATTTATGATACTGTGGGTCTATCTTATACTGTCCTAGGATATTCACTTCTCAGAAGCAGCAGAAAGACCTCTTTATGATATGGCTTTCCCTGCGTCACTGTGTTCTGTAAGTGGACCACCAGGCCAGCACTATCTGACATCCCTGTGTATACACACACTGATTTCCTCAAGCAATGGATGGTTTTCACCAAGCTGGCTTCTCCTCAAAAATCGAAACTTAATTTCTGCCTGGGTCAGTTTTCGTGTGAAGGATCCTTTCCAAATCACTTCCCAGTCTCTCTCCATGAAACCACCGCCGGTTAATGGAGACCTCAGGCACTTGATGGAGCAGGGCACACTGATAAGTCCCTCAGTGTTTTCTTCTTGGAATAAATAGGTCTTTTCTAAGGGCCCTGCTGGTGGTTTGATCCTTGGCAGTGACTCTCCTCAAAAACGTGTCTTACAAGAGCAGGCGGTTCTTCCAAGTAGAATGGGTACCTTTCAGAGCCCTTTCTGTTTAGTTTCTTGATTATATGAAGTACGCTAAAACCAGGCCAAGGCCCATTAACATAATTTTCATGCATGTTAGTTCTGGCAAAACACACCAGGCAGGAACTGTATGATAAATGAGATAAATAATTTTGATGGAGCAGTAAAATAAAATAAACTTTTGCTATTTAAGAAAACAAACTCTGACTGGTGGTGTGTATGGGCATCAGTCTGTGTTAGGGTGGCACTGTGAGGGGGGCCTCTCATCCTTACAGTGTTCTGGGAAGAAAGAGCCTCTGTCTAACTCCAAAGAGGTCTAGTTGCAACTTTAAAATAAAATATTATGAGGCCTATTGTCTTTTACTTAGGGGTTGATTATCCAGGCTATGGATTGTGTGGGGGGTGGGGAGGGGCGGGTCCTAGTATTTAATCATTGGCTGCCTTTTAGCATTCTGCCTAAAGAATGGTCAAGACAGACAGAATAAATGAAATGTGTGTTCCCAGTGAGACTTATTAACACCTTGGGGAAAAAGTTCTTGGAGGCCGAATGGATTCTTTCTAACAAGTTTAATTTTACTCAGCAGTTTACAGACTATTGTATGAGCAGGTCCTTTGAAAAGCATCTATCAGCATTAGTAGTAGAATCAGGCTCATGGGGCCTGAGCCAATAATACGGTCTTGGTGTGCTACTCAAATCATGGAAGGTAGAAAGGAGACCTTGAGAGTTTGGGTTTAAAAAAAAATTTTTTTTTTAATGAGGTATTATTGTTTCACAGTGGGTTGATTGTTCCAGCATCACCTGGATTTTGTATTACTGAATCCTCCCTCCTCCAGTGCAGAACTGTGTGTCTTGGGTAAGAGAAGGAAAATCCCACAGATGTATGCATGCCCTGGCATAAGATGGTGAAATTATACTTGTGTACATTTTGTATTTTTCCTTTAACTCCTCAAAGACCAATCAACTAGGAGAAATTCAGGCAAAATTACTGAGATTATTGGAATGATTGATGGATTTTAAATGTTCTTGCCAAAACTGCCATATACTGTCCGTGCCATAACACTGTCAAGAATTGTAAACTGGCCATATGCCACATGTGACAGGAAGCCCTAGAGTTTCTACTTCTAAACTCATGGGAAAATAGAGTGTCACATCTCTACCACCCACAGCACATTTTAGCCTGTCTATAGTTAAATGAGCTATCGGATCTTCTATCATAATAAAATCCTCTTTATCTCAGTAATCTACGTTGTTGATAATGGCCTTCAAGCTTGGTTTTAAAATGTTGGGGAAATGGTGGCAGCGTGATTTTGGGGGTCTTCCTAAATTCTCCACAAAAAGAACAGGGTGAATTATATGCCATAGGAGTTATATCTCAACAAAGCTCTTCATATATATATTCTAAACTATAAGGAAAAAAATAGAGCAGCTGAATCATAAAACTAAAAATCCTTGGACAACACATATGTATAAAAAGGCAGGAAATAAGATGAACCAGTGAATCCTAAAATATGAGCTACAAGACCTGTGCCTTCTGATATCTGTATAAGAGGAAACAGAGGGAAGCAGTGGGGCTGGATTTGATGAATATGAGAATTGAGAGACCACAAGATAGATGAAATTTCGAACTAAAGCAGGTCAGCTTGATAACAACAACTGATCTTGTCACGTGTTTGCCCAGCCCACGTGCTGGTGTTTCGAGGCTCATGTTAAGGCTCTAAGTGACAGGAGCAGTATGGCCTCTGTAAGCTCTTGCAATGGACTCACCAGACCTTTCTTCCTTCCCCAGGGCCTCACACTGAAGAGATGAAGGAAAGAGAAGGTTCAGGTGAAAGTGGATCAAAACAGAGCCGGGGTTCTTAGCAAACTAGTGTGTCTGTGTGTGTATCACAGACTTTATTTTTTAGAACAGTTTTAGATTGATACAAAAACTGAGAAGATAGTACAGAGAATTCTCATATACTCCCTGCCCAGTTTCCACTATTAATAACATCTGTAGCATCTTAGGAGAAGGCACTGGCACCCCAGTCCAGTACTCTTGCCTGGAAAATCCCATGGATGGAGGAGCCTGGTAGGCTGGAATCCATGGGATCGCTAACAGTCAGACACGACTGAGTGAGTTCACTTTCACTTTTCACTTTCCTACACTGGAGAAGGAAATGGCAACCCACTCCAGTGTTCTTGCCTGGAGAATCCCAGGGACGGGGCAGCCTGGTGGGCTGCCGTCTATGGGGTCGCACAGAGTCAGACACGACTGAAGCGGCTTAGCATATGCATGCATGCCTTGGAGAAGGAAATGGCAACCCACTCCAATGTTCTTGCCTGGAGAATCCCAGGGACGGAGGATTTTGGTGGGCTGCCATTATGGGGTCGCACAGAGTAGGACACGACCAAAGCGACTTAGCAGCATCAGCAGCAGGCTCTTCCTGGCTATAACAGTGTCTCAGACTTTCCCTGTATTTGATGATCTTGACAGTTTTAAGGAGGACTGGCCAGGTGTTTATAGCTGTCATATATATACATGAATGTGAAGTGAAAGTGTTAGTTGTATCCAACTCTTTGCAACCCCGTGGACTGTAGCACACCAGACTCTTCTGTCCATGGAATTCTCCAGGCAAGAATACTGGAATGGGTAGCCATTCCATTCTTTAGGGAATCTTCCCAACCTAGGGATCAAACCCCAAAACCACAGTCTCCTGCATTGGCAGCAGATTCTTTACTGTCTGAGCCTATATATAATTATTAGAACAATTTACAAAACAACAGAGGAGAGATCTCTGTCAAGAAAATTATATGAGCCAAATCTCTTCCAAAAAGTTCAGGAAAATAATTTTACATAAAAATAACAGTAGGAAATTATTGAGATCACATTTTATAGAGAGTTATTATAAGTAAAAAGACAATTGAGAGCAGAATAATGTCTCGACAGGCAATAAAACATACCAGGAAGACATATGCAAAAAAAGATAAAAATAATAATGTACTATTTTTTAAAAAGCTAAATATTTTAAGTAAATTGTTCAAAACATAAAGGAACAACAGAAACCACAGTTTGAAAAATTCAAAGATCAGAGGATAGGTATCAAAAAAGAAAAAGTGAAGATTAAGTTAAAAGAAGTGCAAGAGTGAATAAATATGAGATAATTCCTTAAGGAAAGTAGAAGGTAAAAAGGAGAAAAATTTCTTAATTAAGGAAAATGAAGAAATAAGAAAAGACTCAAGACAATAAGACAGATATTTGAAGACAGGCAAATAAAATTAAGCTTGCAGATCACAGGAGTCCCTAATGAAGAAAACCAATGGACAGGAATCAAGCAAAAGCTAAAATTACAGAAAATACTTCTGAAAGAAAAATTGAAATTACATAAAAAAAAAAAAAGCACTCTGTGAACCTTAGAATATTGACCCAGAATGACCAACATCAAGAAAAAAAACTTGTAAAATTACTGAACTTAAAAAAAAAATCCTCCAGTACTTTGGCCACCTCATGGGAAGAGTTGACTCATTGGAAAAGACTCTGATGCTGGGAGGGATTGGGGGCAGGAGGAGAAGGGGACGACAGGGGATGAGATGGCTGGATGGCATCACTGACTCGAAGGACATGAATCTGAGTGAACTCCGGGAGTTGGTGATGGACAGGGAAGCCTGGCGTGCTGCGATTCATGGGGTCGCAAAGAGTTGGACACGACTGAGCGACTGAACTGAACTGAACTGAACTGAACTGAATCCTTTGTATATATAAACAAAGAAAGCATATGACATATAAGGAAAATCCAGTTAGGTTATCATCAGACTTTTCAACAGCAGTGCTTTATGCCAGAAGAAAATGGTGTAAAATATTTAAGAACTGAAGGAAAGAAAATATGCACCAAGATTTTATATTTAGTAAAACTGAGTTTCAGGTAGATAGGGCATCACAAATTATAATCAACATGGAAGAACTTAGGAAGCGTTGTTCCCTGAACCCTGTAAAAATCTTTTGGACCCAATTTTGAATTGGAAGTACCAGTATGAGCTTATGAGGTGTATTTTGAAAACATATATTCATATCTAGTATGTGCATTTCCTAGCTCTGTTCACTGAAAATAACCAACTCAGAAAAAAATGAATATCTCTAGGGCTCAGATGTGGTCTTAAAATACCATTCCCTCTAAAAGAAATTGGGATTTATTGGAAAAGCTGATCCCAAGTCTGGGGAAGGAGATACAAGAAGAGCCTGGAATGCCTTGTGATATTGGATAGCAAAGAAGCTCTCTAAGACAGATAGGGTCATGTGCAACGGACTTGAGAACTAACTTGAAGACAAGGTTCCCACTGACCAATCTGAACTTCAGAATGGATAAGAATTGCAAAGGCTTGAAATCCATCAAATGCCTTGAAATCTGTGCATTCATAATTTTATATATATGGAAGGCACTAGTTGGCCACCTTTTGAAGACGGCAGGTACCAATTCAGTTATTTAAAAACTGGATAGATAAAAGGGGAAACATCTGCTTCTCCTTTGTGAACCATACCACTAGGTTATCTCCTTATAAAATTATTACAGCTAACAAATGAAAACAAAATAATAAAATTAGAATGTCACAATCTTGTAACTCCTAATAAATGAATAGATCCAGGTATTGAGTCAGTGGCTGCTTACATCAAAAAGGAATGAAAACCAGACACTGGGTGCCTTTTTATGGAAGAACACAGCACAAATTGAACTTTGACAAACTGAATCTGATCTACTCTCTGTATTCAGTTGCTAGTTTACAGGAGGTACCAAGGACAGGAGAGCAAAATGAACTAAACCAAGGGTAGATCAGTAAGATCCAGCCCATGGGAAACACTACTGTTAAAGAGCCTAAGATTTTTTTTCAAAAGGTAAATTATAATATAAGGAATTAAGAAACAGCATGGAGGATAAGTGGTAGATTAAAAGAGGTTGAAAATATGTATCAGATTTTAAATGGACAAGATCAAATGGCAGTGTCTCAGGACGGACACTTGGATGGTAAAATCAGAAGGAGCTACAGGAAATTGTTGCTCTTAATCTCAGGATAGTGGTTACTTCTGAAGAGAGGAAGGCGCTGTAATGGGCAGCTGGGCTGAGGTACATGAAGGGACTGCTGGGCAGCTGGCAGGCCTATTTTTTGACCCGAGTATTGGTCATAGGCTGTTACCTGATGATAATTCACTACGCCATACTTCTGTTTGGGGGGAGTTTTCTGTTACGTGTGTTTTATTTACATTTTGAAGTGTATTTTTTAAAAGGCGTTTTTGTGGTTGATCAGTCGCCCAGTCATGTCCAACTCTGCACATTTAAAAAAAAAAAAAAGCTATTTCTGAGTTTTGAACTCCTTTGGCATTGTGCCAAAATGTGTGAACGTCTGAATCCTCGTTGTAGAGTCAGGGAGTCTCCTTGTAACTCTTGACACCCCCTCCCCAGCTCCACCCCACTGGGAGCCGTGAGAACTCCTGTTTAGAATGTTTTACTCAGAGGAAGGATAAGTGGAATTCAAACAGAATTGCCATGAGCTGAAACGAGCTCTTCATTTTGACATAAAGGAGTACTTAAATTGGAGTCTGTGGATGAACTGAGGAACCCATGAAACAGGGCGACATACTTCTGTACGTATGTATGTGAACAGTTTTCTGGGAAAAGGATGCAAAGCTTTTATTGACCGTTGAAGTGGTCTCTGGCCTCTAACAGTCGAGAACACTTATCCGAAGCTGAGGAAGCTGTCGTGTCCCTCCAGCCACTGGGGCACGCCAGTGGGAGGGTGCCTCCTGCGCGTGCCTCCCGTTAGCTGGAGAGAAGGTCCCGCTCTGGATCCCGGTGGTCTTCCTTGCATCCTTATCCCCATGCTGCCCATGGTAGGACTGGGCCACGGAAGCAGCAGACGGGCCCCGAGCTCCCGGACAGTCTCTGCTTTTCAGTTTATGCCTGATTCTGGGCTAACAGAAGCACATCCCTTTCTTTTCAATCTTAATCTCTGAGTTTTTCCAGATATCAGTCTTTACAGTACCAAGCTCCTTAATATCATCTTTGAGAGATCTGCCATCCCGCTCTACAGTAATTTCCTTAATGTTTTATTTCTTTAAATAAAGTGAAATTCAAAAAAATAACATGTGGATTTAAAATACCACACCCCCCAACTTTGTACTTCAGTTTATTTTAAAAGGAAGACTTTAAAAAGTTTGGGAAATGGTTTTGCAGTGCTAATACTTCTATCTCTAGTGAGTTTCTCAGAGTGAGGCTGTCAGAACACACGCTGCAGAATCACCTGCGTGGTGCTGACTCGAAAGTCAACCCTCGGGGAGGCTGTGGGGTTCTGTGTTTTAACGAGCTTCACGATGATTCTTACTCAGAGTCAAGTTTGAGAACTACTGCACAAGTGAAGCTCTCTCCCAGGTACCACCTAAAGGAGTGTGTGCGTACCATACTTTGTACAACACTAGACTTAGAGCTTACATGCATGGGTTTTGAAGAAAGAAGGTGTGTGTTCAATTCCTGCCTCTGATGTTTTCCAACCATGTGAAGTTAGCCAAACGACCTATTTCCTCGTCTGTAAAATGGGTATAAGAAAACTCTATAGGGTTCTTGTAAGGACGGTGGGAGATCCTGTTTGATGAGGTCTGGGTCCAGAGGACACACCCTATGTTGTCTTTCCAGGCTTGTCCATCTTCTGAACTTTAATCTAGGCTCAGAGTGGAATTATTACAATACTTGAGGAAAATCATGCAACTTATTTGAAAAGTTCTCTATTAAGTAAATTGTGATAGTCTTTGATTTTATTTCCTACCAGTCCTCTAGGAAATTAAGGGCAAACAAGCCCTTCAGTTCAGTTCAGTTCAGTCGCTCAGTCGTGTCCGACTCTTTGCAACCCCATGAATCGCAGCACGCCAGGCCTCTCTATCCATCACCAACTCCCAGAGTTCACTCAGACTCATATCCATCGAGTCCGTGATGCCATCCAGCCATCTCATCCTCTGTCGTCCCCTTCTCCTCCTGCCCCCAATCCCTCCCAGCATCAGAGTCTTTTACAATGAGTCAACTCTTCGCATGAGGTGGCCAAAGTACTGGAGTTTCAGCTTTAGCATCATTCACTCCAAAGAAATCCCAGGGCTGATCTCCTTTAGAATGGACTGGTTGGATCTCCTTGCAGTCCAAGGGACTCTCAAGAGTCTTCTCCAACACCACAGTTCAAACGCATCAATTCTTCGGTGCTCAGTTTCTTCACAGTCCAACTCTCACATCCATACATGACCACTGGAAAAACCATAGCCTTGACTAGACAGATGTTTGTTGGCAAAGTAATGTCTCTGCTTTTCAATATGCTATCTAGGTTGGAACTTCATAAACTGATGACCAGTGAGAGCTGTACACCTTTGCTGGGAGCAATATGAACCGGGAATAAACAGTTGCTTTGTCTCCATGTAAAGCTTTATGAAAGCTCAGGCACACATCTTCACTCCTACCTGCTGGCGCTTGTATGCTTCACAAAGCTTACCTTAAGAAAAGACATCTTCCTCACCTTTTGACTTGCTGTCTCACACTGTTTACCCTTTTGTCACTTGAACACACCAAATTGTGTTAAAGCACTCTATATGGATCGGCCAATTATCTGGCCACTTCAGATCCAGAAACACCAGACACTGAACAGGGAGCTCTATGGAATGATGGAAATTAGGGGGCATGGAAAACAGGCATCCAGCATAAATCTCTGTTTACATATCTGTAATGTTGAGAACCCAAGGAATATAGGGTTAAAATGTAAGCGAGGGTGGCTACATACGTCACTCAAAGATCATATGTTCACTTCCTGTCATGCAAATGCCAACCTTACTTCATTCTGAGTATAGGTAGTTCGGAGTAGTATATAGGGCAGCAGTCAGTTGTTTTAGGGAAAAAGAACTGATGGTTATCTATTCGGAGCCTGGTGATACACCTAGGGCTGTCTGCTTTACGTAAGGATGGAAATCATTTGGTTCATGGGCCAGACATAACCTTCCTCTAGTACTCCTTTGTGGCGAAACTTAATTCCTTGTGTAATTTTTTTTTTTTAATATAAGACCTCAAAGAGGAAATCACACATTAAGTGAAACATGAAATGGTTAACTATTGATCATAATTTGTAGGTGTCCAAATGACAGTTTATGAATCTGGGCTGAGTGTATGGGTTGGTGGAAAAACCGTATCAGAAATCTATTACATCATTGCTGATTTCAATGGAAGAATGAACTTATCTTGATAAGAAACAAAATTCAAAGAGACTCTTTTACTATAACAGTGGTTTAAAATATGTACCAGTTAATTAGTTTGTCGTCTTTGGAGTTTAAATTAAAATGTGCATTAATATTCTCCTATAAACATTGAATGTTGTAATGGTTCTCTTTCTGGAAGTGAAGTGAAGTGAAAGTCACTCAGTTGTGTCTGACTCTTTGTGACCGCATGGACTATACAGTCCATGGAATTCTCCAGGACAGAATACTGAAGTTGGTAGCCTTTCCCTTCTCCAAGGGATCTTCCCAACCCAGGGATCAAACCCAGGTCTCCCACATTGCAGGTTGAAGTGAAAGTCACTCAGTTGTGTCTGACTCTTTGTGACCGCATGGACTATACAGTCCATGGAATTCTCCAGGACAGAATACTGAAGTTGGTAGCCTTTCCCTTCTCCAAGGGATCTTCCCAACCCAGGGATCAAACCCAGGTCTCCCACATTGCAGGTGGATTCTTTACCAAATGAGCCACAAGGGAAGCCCAAGAATACTGGAGTGGGTAGCCTAGCCCTTCTCCAGGGGATCTTCCCCAACCCAGGAATCAAACTGGGGTCTCCTGCATTGCAGGCAGATTCTTTACCAACTGAGCTATCAGGGAAGCCCTCTCTTTCTGGATCACCTTCTTATTCTACTATTCAAATAAATATTTTCTCTCTACCTGGAAAAGACCAGAAAACACCAATAATGTGACAAGAGCACTGTGAATTTAGAGCTTTGTGAATAGACAATTTAGAGAATTGTCTATTACTGATCCAGAAGGAAAATTTAAACCTAATCATTTCTTGCATAGAAGCTAACAAATGGGAGCTTAATTCTGGTGGCCTTGCAAATTCTAAAACAACCCAAGATATGAAAATCAGTTGCAAAGTGAATTCAGGCAAGGACCAACAGGTACATAATTGAAATACAAACCATCTAGCTGACATCCCACTTCTTCCTGATAGCAATTGTTCCCAAAGTTCAAGAGAACTTGATGGGTGCTATGGTTGGTTGTGGAAATGCCTTTTCACAGGATGGACAGGACCTGGGCTGGATGTCATTCCTTCACTTAAATCACCAGCACATATATCCACTGATACACCTTGTTTTTCCCCTAGCACCCAGGCTGCTTGTAATTCCCAAGATGGTAAGACACTTCAGGCTCATTCGTACTCCTCCATCCATGCTGGAGATAGTTATGGAATACTGTATAGGCTGGGATGCTCTCATAATCCAAAACTCAGCTGATTTTCAACTGTAAGCAGTGGTATGTAGGTAACATCACTTAGGAGCTTGTTTTAAAATGTAGGTTCCAAGACCTAACTTCTATGGATCCTGACTTATTAGATTCGGAGGCTCATGAGTTGCATTGTACAACTCCAGTTGATTGTGATGCAGGTGACCTCTGGTCCACTTTCTAGGAAGCACCACTCAAAGGAATCCTGTACAGTACTTGTCTTCAGACTGTTCTGTGCAGATACTGAGACACAATATATGCTAGGCAGAGAAAACAAGGAAGGGGAAATTTAAGAGCCCATGTACAAATGATTCCTTAAGGTACCTAAAAATATATAAGTACTTTCTTGAAAGGGGTAGTTTGGGGAATGAGCAAGAATTTCTACCAGTTGCTGTTTTGTCTCCAAAGAAAATAAGCTAAAAGTGTGAGAAATTGTTCTCTATATCCTTTGAAATCTCGTCTATAGATATCTGTCCCTTTTCCATCAGAACTCATGCTTCTGTTCCTAAAATGTTCTATCCATGAAGTTCTGACATCATGGAAAACTAAACTGCAGCCTGGTTTGGAAGCCATGTAGCATTTCAAAGAAAGGTATTATAATTCACCTCAAGTTAGATCTATTGTGTTCATTTGAACAGGTGAAAGAAGGTTCCAAGTACTTTGTATGACAAAACCTTTCCCCCTCCCCCTACATTTTCCAAGTTCCCTTACTGTGAGTTGTAGAGTGTTGACCCTTGGGTGAATATGCTCATAGCCTGCTTGCTCTTCCAGTTGTGTTCAGAATCATCTCAGGACTGCTAGGAAACTAAAGTCTCGCAGAAAATTAATTAAAATAATAAACAACTGTTAATTTTAGAGCACCTGGTCCTCCTTTGAAGTTTTTCTAGACTCTGAATGGTAGAAAAGTGTGTGAAATAAAGAAGTCAGTTCTAGGGAGATTCCTCACTAGACAAGGTAAGACACGGAAGGGAGTATTTGATGTTTTGCCAAGAGCTGTCTTTTAACTGTTTTTCCCCTGGCCTTCCTATGAATCTAACGACAAAAGGCTTTGCCAGTGGCTTTACAGGAGAGTTGTGATTCCTATATTTTTGTTAAACTAGGAGAAGGCAATGGCACCCCACTCCAGTACTCTTGCCTGGAAAATCCCATGGACGGAGGAGCCTGGAAGACTGCAGTCCATGGGATCGCTGAGGGTAGGACAAAACTGAGCAACTTCACTTTCACTTTTCACTCTCATGCATTGGAGAAGGAAATGGCACCCCACTCCAGTACTCTTGCCTGGAAAATCCTATGGATGGAGGAGCCTAGAAGACTGCAGTCCATGGGGTCGCTGAGGGTTGGACAAGACTGAGCGACTTCACTTTCACTTTTCACTCTCATGCATTGGAGAAGGAAATGGCAACCCACTCCAGTGTTCTTGCCTGGAGAATCCCAGGGACAGGGGAGCCTGGTGGGCTGCCGTCTATGGGGTCACATAGAGTCGGACACGACTGAAGTGACTTAGCAGCAGCAGCAGCAGTGTTCTTAACTTCTTGGTGAGGGAGCTTAAGAGGACAAGATCATTTTACAGCTAGTAGTTGGCACATATATATATATACACACACACACATATGAAAGTAGCGTTCCTCAGACTTTAATATACATACAGATCACTTGGCAATGTTGCCAAAGTGTGGATTTAATCAACCTGAGGTGGGGCCAGGGGTTCTGCATTTCTCACAGTTCCCCAGTGCTCCCCATGCTTCAGGTACGGGGGCCACATTTGAGCAGTAAGGCACACAAGGACGTGATAAAGAAGTAGATAGGAGCTTGTTAATCTTGGATTTATAGCACTCCTTTCAGCCCCTCTAGTTAAATAGAGGAGTCTCTGTTTCAGTTTGACTGCCAAGCATTCCCAGTTGTGTTTATTTGTTCCATAACTTGTGAGGGGTGTAACTGATGTGACCATGTTGTGATACTAGTAAATACCGTTGAGATGCACCTTCAGTTTGCTCCATGGTGCAGTCTGATGCAACACGCCAGGCCATTCAAGTTTTAATGATCAAATGGATATTTTTCAATGGATTACCTTAGCATTTGAAATGGGAAAAAGAATGACAGAAGTAAGTGTGCCAAGCTTACATTTCACAAAATTTCTGGTAAAGAAAACCATAGTAATTGCTCTTCAAATCATTGCCCTTCACTGAATTCTTTTTGATCTCTAGGGTCTCAGAAAGAACTGGACTTACCAACTTTCGTGCTTTATTGCACGAAAAAGCAGCTGATTTAAGTATCTCCATCATGGCATTCTGCTCATTCCTCTCCTACATCGTGCATCACAGTATAAGCTCTTATGCCAAGACCTATGAGCAGAGAGACTGTCTTGCAGCAGAGCTGTTAGTTCCCAGGTAAAGAGCATGTTCTCCAGAGGAGCTTGTGTGGTTTTGCTGGCCCTCCGTACTCTTAATAAGGAGATTAGTGCTCTTATGGTTTCAAAGGTTTAGTTGTCATCTTTGTGTTCAGATCTTTTCTCTTAGGAATTCAGAAGTGCCTGGTTATGTTCTTGATGGAATTGCCCAAACTAAAGAAAAGCACACAAGACTTAGAAGAAGTGGAAATGCTTCTTGGGGGATTTGAAGGAAACTTCACTGAGACCTAACTGACTGTCTTACTTTGAGAGAAAAGTGGGAATGGGGCAAAGATCCAGAGAAAAATAACCAGATAGCCACGGATATGGAAAATGGGCTAATGGAGATGGAATTGTTTTACCTGTAAAAGTAAGGGTCAAGGAGTCAATTAGTTCCCATTTTTAGAACTATGGGGGGGTTATTATTACAAGGCAAAGGGATCCAGTTAGTCACTGTCTTCACAAAGAAAATCTTTACAAATGTAGATTTGACAGATAACCTTTCTTAAGTGTTTTCAAGAGCTATCATTTCAATTCTTTTGAAAGTAAAATGGTATAGATCTTAGATATTATAACTGGGTCTTTTTTATGGCAAAACTTGTGTGAAATCTTTATTCACTGATAGATTTGCTGGTTTATTTACATGAACTAATAGTGAAATTTGTTAGCCATTGCAAGTTAAATTTAGTTTCACCATTGTTGAAAATGTAAACTGCTTATACAAATCTATATTTCGTAATTTGTTCTCTCTTCTTTTGAAGTTCTTTATTAGCTGGGCCCTCTACCATAGGATCACTACCGAACCCCATGCTAATGGGTATAAATTATAGTGGTGCCAGCTTGTCTTACCTTTGTTAAATATGTGCCAACTGTTTCACAATGAACCTTTACTTTCCATTTTATGACTGGCCGTAAAAACTGTGCCTAAAGCCAGTAAATGGACATGGTATATTATATTCACAATCCCAACAAAAGCCTTTTTTTTTTTACTCTCTAGGGATGGTTCATGGCACTTTCATGGTGTTCATCCTATACTCTTTTTCCTCTTATCTTTGCCCATTGTTTTCCAAAAGAAGATAGGACGAAAAACAACAAAAAATAAACCTGTCAGTATTCCCCTTTAGTGTCACTTCTGCATTCTGATGAGGGGGAGATTGATATTATTATAGAAACATAGAAACAGTAATCTGTGATTTAATTTAACAGTACTCTTCTTGTCCATTGTTAGGGTTAACTGAGAGTTAGCCACATTTTAATCAGATGTCATAGTGATATAAAATTAGAATCAACTGGGTGAAGATCTAATAAGTTTTTGCAATTAGTTTTCTATGGAACACATTGATGTGATTCCCAGTTTACAACTTTAAACATATCATAAAGCATCATTTTGTGGTGGGGTTTAGAATTAAATAGTTCCAAAACATATATGCACTTTTTGATAAGTACAAAAATAATAATAATAATAAAACAAGAGGTCAAAACACTATGTTTGAGACACTTAAAGAAACTTGTTAAGAAAATAGAAATATTTAGAAAGGAAGACCAAGAAAAGGAAATCCAAATAATACCACAGAATAATCAGGTGATAAGCAAATATGGTGAATTTCTTTGGATGTGAATAAAAAGACAAGATATAAGGAAAGAAGAGAAAAAAATAACATTTTGGGGGGAGGGAGAGAAACATGATTTCTAATATCTTCAGCAAATCAGGATAAATAGAATCTCCATTTGTTCTCAGTAGAACTAATTGAAAGATATTCTGGGAATATTTCCATATTGGTTTTTCTTGAAGGAAATGGGCTGGAAAATAAAAATCTTTGGAGTGCCAGGTTTTTGTCATTTAAAGCATGGAATGGATTTTCTACAGCACATTCCACATTATAGCTCTAGCTGACCACATGAGCCAGATTGGTCCGGTTCAGACATCCCCAGAGCTCTGAGCCTAATGAACCCTAAATAGGGATTCATGATTTCCTTGTCAGAGAGGCATGTAAGCAAATAAAGAGTAAGGTAGAAATGCCACACACACCCTTTTTAATTGTAGAGCAAATGGAGACCCAGCCCAACCAGGTGATTCTTGACCCTAATGCCCATTTTGTCTCCTTGTGTTCTCTTCCATGAAGTTTGAGTGGGAATCTTCTTTATGTTTATTCCAAGGGGTTGGTTGACATGGAGGTGGAAAGGAAGGACCATTTGTTCACATCCGTGTAATGTCAACCAAGTAGCAAAGGGGAAAGGGTGTGCTCTCTCATTCAGAGAAACAAACCCTGCTGTTTCACACTTAGGAGCAAGCCAGGTGTCCTGAAGCTAAGGGAAGGAAATAGCAGAGATGGGCACTGGGGCCTCAGCCAGACACTACAGAGAAAATCGTTCCATGCTAATATATTTTTAAATTTTATTTATTTTTAATCAAAGGATAATTACAATATTGTGTTGGTTTCTGCCGTACATCTATACATACGTCCCCTCCCTTTTTTTGAGCCTCCCTCCCACCTCCCACCCTACGCCACCTCTCTGGGTCGTCACAGAGCCTAGGTTTGAGATCCCTGCGTCATACAGCAAATCCCCACTGGCTACCTATTTTACATATGTTAGTGTATGCGTTTCCACGCTACTCCCTCCACTCATCCCATCCTCTCCTTCTTACCCTCAACCCCACCGTGTCCATAAGTCTGTTCTCTATGTCTTAGGCTAATACATTTGACATCAGGGAAGCACTGTTCACTGACTCTGAACTTGACCAGGCCATTCCCAAAAGCTCTTAGAGGAAGAAAGCACAAGAGAAAAGGAGGCCAATGATACCAGGAGCCTCAGAGGGATACAAGGCAAAAGGTGTGACTTTATCATTCAAGAAATGCTGGGAAATAGCTTTGCTTTTCCTTCCTAAAAGAATAGGAAGGCTATACTCTTAGAGGTTTGCAAATAAAAACCCTTATGTTGGTATGCTCTTCTTTCTTGTGCCCAGTACTCTTTCCTGCCCAGTCAGAATATTGTTTCAGAATCTTTCTCAAAATAATGCTCCAGAGAGGCCCCCCCAGCTGGCTGAAATTAACTTCAGACCTACTTGACATCCTTTGCTTACAGTACAGGATAATAGAATTTCTTCATTGGAGAAAGCACCGTGCTGGTTCCAGGGAAGACGGGGACCATATGGTTTGTTTCTTTCTGAAAATTCTGCGCGATGGCTTGGAAGCATGGGTACAGTACAAGTTAGGCTGTGATTGCCTGTAGATAGATCAATAGATAGATAATATCTTTCTCATGCCGGTCATATTCACTAAAATCTCAAGAGCTCAGGAAAGCTTTGACAATGTAGTCAGTGCTCAGTAAACACTGAGTGAATAAACAAATGAAAACAGGCTAAAGTTAAATCATAGTGGTTCAGTTCCATTTTGTAATTAGAGAGTTAAGTTTAAGAGTTAGAATTTTTCCATTTTGAATTTTTCACCTCCATATTTTTAAATAACGGACACCTGCTACTACTTTCTCTGTCGATGCTACTGAACTATTAGTAGCCAACAGATGCTGAGAGAAAACTTCGGAAATGTCATCTAAAAGAAAACGATATATTTCCTATATTTTTTGAGATACAGAAAACTTCATACAAACAATATAGGCATATTTTTCCAGTAGTAAAATGCATGAAATTCTGTGTCACCAACTCATGATGTCCCATAAAAAGAACATGATTTTCAGGCATTCCATGATCTGAGTATGGTTTAAAACCATCCTCCCCTGCCAAACCCTACATTTTAGAACAATAATTCTTAAACCATAGTGTTTATCAGAATTACCTAGAGGGCTTGTTAAAAACCAGGTTGCTGGGTTGTCCCTCCCACCCTCAGGGATTCTGATTCAGCAGGTTTGCGTTTCTCACAAGTTTCCAGGTGGCACGGATGGTCCACAGACCACATTTTGAGGACCACTGATTTAGGATTTATTCCTTCAGATAAAGACACCTTTTATTGTTTTGGTTGCTCCTTCCTAAATACCCCTTGAAAGATGTGGACATTATAAGAGCCACTGATACCTACATAGCTCACTTAAGCCTTATAAAACCTTGTGAGGTGTTTACTATTGTTATCCCCATTTTGAGACAGAATTTGAATAGTAGGTGGGAAGAGCCAGTTCTTGGACCCAGGTAGTCTGGTTTTAGACTCTTCACTATAGCACCATACTGACTTTTAAGAAAACGGTTAACTGAAATATGTCCTCGCAACTATGTGATTTTGAATGAGGGCAAGAAAAATAACTGCGAAGATTCCAAAGGTCTGTCTGCTTGTTCAGAAGAGGAGCAAGCAGGGTTGTTTCTGGGCTGGGCCCCCTCTGGACCTGATCTCTAGCTGCCTCATTGTCACCGCTTAAGGCATTAAGGCAGAATGAAACCTTCCTTCCTCAGAGGGCAGAGAAAATGATTGGAAACAACCCAGATATTCTTTCAAAGGGGGCTGATAAATGAATAAAGGCACATCATTCAATGAATGACGTAGAGCACAGCTGCAAAAGAAATAAGGAAATTCTCTAAGTACCAATATGTAAAAAGCACCAAGATGTATAGTTAAATTTTTCTGAAGGAAAAATGTAACACATTCGTGTTCACTTACATGTGCATAAAGTATCCTAGAAGAAGGCATAATAACACAATAGTCACCATCTAGAAGAAGAGGACTGGCTAACTAGGGACAGGAACGGGTTTTTGAAAATTAAATAATTAATCTTGAAAAGTTGGTTTTAGATTTTTCTGTGACTTTCCTTATTTGATTACGTGGAGAATACGCTTCCCTTTGGGTTCATTTCCGATTCGCCTCCAGCACCTCATGGGTCCTTCTGTTTCCCCAGTGGGAAACCCACTACCGCCCGATGCGCCTTTAGGGTTTGTCTGATATTAGTTTGTGATGTTGTGTATTTCAGTAACTTAGGAATTTTTTGTGCGTCTTATGTAAATGACTAAATGTAAACAATTTGGAAGAAAAAAAGACCATTTCTCTTAGGAGACAAAGGCTGCTTTAATAATAATGGCATCTCATTTATATAGCTTTTCATAGTTTATAAAATCCTTTCACATGCATTAGGCCATTTACACCTCACAACAGCTCTGAGAGGTAGCTATTTTCCTCATTTAATAGATGAGGAAACTGAGGCTCAAAGAGTTCCAGCAGGTTGTCCAAGGTCAGGAAGCTATTAAATAGCAGAGTCAGGACTGGCAGCCAAATATCCTAACTCATGGCCTGTGAATTCCACCCCCACCTCCCACCTTTTAATAGTTGTAAAAAGAGAAAAAATAATATGCTTTTTTAAAAAAAGAAAAAGACAAATATCCATAATACTATGGCTCCAACAACAACAACAACAAAAAAACATTATTGAATTTACATATCCACCAGGGTTTGTCCATGTGCCTACAACTACTGTCTAGTTACAATCATAATATATGTGCAATTATGTATTCTGTTTCTTTCCCCCACTTGGCACTGCTATCCCGAAGCATTTTCTGAGTTGCAACATAATCTTCATAATTAGCAAATTAATAGCTTCATATTTCATCGAGCCATACTAATACAATCTGCTACTGTTTAACATGGATTCATTCATTTATTCATTCATTCAATCAGTAATTACTAAACCCCTACTATGTGCCAGGTCCCATGCCAAGGGTTGGGGACATATCCGTGATAAGGATGCTCGGGAGAGACTGAAGCCTGAAGACTGGGAAGCAGCAGGGCAAGCAGGATGGCAAAGCTTCCTAGAGCAAGTGCATGCCAAGACATTTAGATAATTGTTGGAATTTTTAACAAAAAATATAGCACTGCTGTAAACACCTTTGTGCTTATAGTTTTCCTGTTTTAAAAAGTTTTTTCTTCTTTTTTTAACATAGGTGATTTGCTATTTTGTGACTCAAATGCTTGTGTACCTCTTCCTTGATACCGAAAATATGAGTGTGTGATTGATTTCATTATGGTCTCACTGACACTGAGTATTTTTATTGAAAGACAATGTTTGTTAATCTTACAGTTAGAAAAGGGTGCCCCAATGTTGCCTTAATTCGCATTTCTTTGATTAATAGCGATGTTAATATTTCTTCCAGAGGCTTGTTTATTAATTGTATTTCTTCTTTGTATGAATTGTCTGTGTTTTATCCTTTGCCTAATTATTTATTAGCATCTTATTTTCTTGTCTATGTGTGGGAACTCTTTACATAATTTAGTTTATTTTGACATCATTCAAAAATTGATTTGAGCAGGCTTTTTATGTTGTCAAGATGATATAAAAATCATCATTTGCCATTTTTATTGAAATTCTTTTTCTTAATCCATATGGTTTTTTATTTTAATGTTTATAATTTAAATTTTTTTAAAGGAAAGCTGTCTCTGTATA
>SJYT01000684.1:96810-136466 GCA_006410635.1 Cephalophus harveyi | reverse complement strand
AGGTATAGACTTAAGTTTATTTATCTCCCTCAGTTTCTAATGAGATAGTACAATACCATTTATAGAAGCATTTTAAATTTCCATATCATATGTTACATTTGTATACATAACAAATTTCCTGTATAGACCCATTGGTGTTATGTCTAGTTTTATATTAGAACTAACACACTCTTTGGATTTTTGCTTTATACTATATTTTACTATCTGATAAAATAGTCTTTTATCCTTGCTCATCTCTTTCAAAATTTTATAGTTTGACTCATTTGTTTTTACAGATGAGTTTTATTTTAGTTTTGCAGAATTCTAGTAAAAATCTTATCGGGCTTTTGATTGGGATTACATTAAAGATATATATATATATATATATATATATACACACACACCCTGGTGGCTCAGAGGTTAAAGCGTCTGCCTCCAATGCGGGAGACCCGGGTTCGATCCCTGGGTCGGGAAGATCCCCTGGAGCAGGAAATGGCAATCCACTCCAGTATTCTTGCCTGGAGAATCCCATGGACGGAGAAGCCTAGTAGGTTACAGTCCACGGGGTTGCAAAGAGTCGGACACGACTGACCGACTTCACCTCATACACACACTTTGTTTTGGAAGTAGAAATATTTCTCCTTCTACTAAACCAATTAAATTATTTCTTAAAATATTGGTAATGGATGTTCAGCTGTGCTCAGTCCCTTCAGCTGTGTCCATCTCTTTGCAGCCTGTAGCCTGCTGCTAGGCTCCTCTGTCCATGTGATTCTCCCAGAAAGGATGCTGGAGTGGGTTGCCATGCCCTCCTCCAGGGCATCTTCCTGATCCAGGGATCAAACCTGTGTCTCCTATGTCTCCTGCATTCCAGGTGGATTCTTTAACTGCTGAGCCACCAGAAAAGTATATCACTTCCTAAATCTGTATTTTATATTTTTGGTAAATATTTGAAAAATAAGTTAAACATTGTAATTGGTTATTATTGGTATACAGAAATGTCCATTTTTGCATGTTTATCATGCATAAGAGAGATAAAAGATTATCTTTGAATGTAAATAGCTTTTTACGGATGTATTGGGTTTTTCTAAAGTATAGTCTTATACCCTTTGCAAGTAACTACATTTGAATCTCTTTCTGATAGTAATATCTGATTAAATGATTCTCAAGGTCACAGATCTAGTAAGTGGTAAAACTGGGACTGGCAGTATTTGGAGAGCAGAGCCCATGTTCCCAAGTCCTGTTCTGATTCAGGGGCATTTCCCCGGAGCCAGACTCCGGGGGCGGGTCTAGGGTTCAGAGCCGTGCTGTGCACTAGCCCACTGAGTTACGCTGGCCGCATTTCTTGTTCTCAGGGCTGCATGGAATTAACTTGGTTGACTTTTAAGAATTTGACCAAGGCTAAAATGAAATGGGATCCCCTTGAGAAAGTTATCTGGCAGGCATCAATTTGGGGCAGAGTTTTTAGATAAGTGAAACTGAGTGAAACTTGCCAGAGGAAGGAAGCACATGAGATTGAGAAGAGCAAGGGTTATCGCTGAGTACAAAGAATTGCTGTCTATATATGTACCCACTGTTCCTTTTGTTAGACTATGTGTCAGGGCAAAATGCTCTCTGCTTCTTTTGAGGTTCCTTGACAAGAACCTGCTTCAAGAACATCCTTGTCTAGATGGCTCCATTTAGCAGACCACAGAGGCTGTGGTCATGGTGGTCATTGTGGTGGTGTTTTGTTCTGTTGCAGTTTATTGCAGTTTTCGTTGACTTGCTGCTGGAGTTCTGAGTACTGAGCCCAGCCAGAGACATCTGCGTGCATGCTCAGTCATGTCTGACTCTTTTCGACCCTTCGGATGGTAGCCCACCAGGCTCCTCTGTCTGTGGGATTCCCCAGGCAAGAATGCTGGAGTGGGTTGCCACTTCCTCTCCCCGGGGATCTTTGTACTCAGGGATCAAATCTGTGTCTCCTGCACTGCAGGATTCTTTACCACTTGAGCCATCAGAGAAGCTCCCCAGCCAGAGATAATGATGGTAAAAAAAGAAGAAAAAACAGGTAATGGGAAAAGAGGAAGAGATTTTAAAAATAGTGATTTATTAACATAGAACTACTAGTAAATAACATTGCAGTTAACACATACATTGTGGAGTCAGAGTGCCTAAATTCATTTTTTAAAATTTGTCTCATTTTATATATTTATTTACTTTTATTGGAGTACAATTTATTTACAATGTTGTGTTAGTTTCAGGTGTTCAACAGAGTGATTCACTTATATATATATATATATATATATATATATATATATATTCAATTTGTATTCTAACTAACAGTGTAGGAGGGTTCCTTTTTTCTAAAATAGAGGATGTCACTATGACTTACTTCATAGGATTGTCATGAAGAGTAAAATAAGTCATGTAAAGACCATAGAAACTGTCTCTGGTATTTAGTAAACTGTTAAATTTCATTACTAGAATTTTTTCTAAAACACGTTCAAGTTACATATCAGATTAGCCACTATTTAAAAAATATTCCTGATGATTATCCTTCTCAAATTATGTCTTTCTGAAGTGGCTATTTGGGTCCCTGTTAGTGTAAAATTTAAGTTAAGCATTTTACTATTAGAATTCAAAGAACCAAATGCTGTGGGTTCTTTTATATTTATGAGGCATAATTTCAGTTTATGTTTCAACTTGCACCTTACATTCTTTAGCTAGTTTACTGCTTCTTGTAATCATATTATTTATAACGCTTTTCATGCTTAGTTCTCTAACACTTTTACATACCTCAATTTATTCCAGTTTACAGGCAAGTGGGTGGTAAGTAAGTAGTAAAATCTCTCATTTTTTCAAAAAAAAACTGTTAAAGGCCTAATGATGAAGTGATGCCCAGCAAATTGATGGCAGGGTTGGTAACGTGATAGTGGGGTAGACTTACTGTTGGATGTTTGTGTTCTCAAGCACTCCCAGAAAACAGCTCATTCCTTTAACAAAGGTGAGTGAGAAAGTGCACAGGCTCTGGGGTCAGACAGATTTGGGTTCAAATTTGACTCTACTCTTCACAAACTGTGGGGTCTTAGGAAAGTTGCTTCTTTGCTCTTAGCCTCTGTGTTTTCCCCTATAATTTGGGAATGATAATTTTGTCTTCTTAATGGGTTTTTTTTGCAAAGGTGGAGGGGTTGGGAGATGGTGAATCAACTAAAAACATAGGAAATTATCAGTAACTGTGGTCACCTGTGTTCTTGGAATTCCCCTCTTTCAGGATGCATAGGCCAGCTTCACTTGAGCAGATGCCATTTTTAAACAAGGCCTCTGGCTTGAGAGTCCCTTGGAATGCAAGGAGATCCAACCAGTCCATTCTAAAGGAGATCAGTCGTGGGTGTTCTTTGGAAGGAATGATGCTAAAGCTGAAACTCCAGTACTTTGGCCACCTCATGTGAAGAGTTGACTCATTGGAAAAGACTCTGATGCTGGGAGGGATTGGGGGAGGGAGGAGAAGGGGACGACAGAGGATGAGATGGCTGGATGGCATCACCGACTTGATGGACGTGAGTCTGAGTAAACTCCGGGAGATGGTGATGGACAGGGAGGCCTGGTGTGCTGCAATTCATGAGGTCGCAAAGAGTCGGACATGACTGAGCAACTGAACTGAACTGAACTGGCTTAAATATTTGAGTCTAAACTTTGGTAAAGGGAACTATTAGTTTAGAACTTGGGCAAGGTGGCTTCATTACTAATTCCATTCCGCGGGGGTATATAAGGTTGCACGACCAGGTCTTCCACTGTGGGAGGATGAAGAAGGGGAAATGTGGCATATCCACGGCAAAGATTATTGTCGCTGGCGTTTCTCAAACTTTAACACATGAGAATCACCTGGAGTGCTTTTTACAACACAGATCCCTGGGCTCTGCCTCCAGAATTTCTGATTCAGCGTGTATGGAGTGGGGCCTGAGAACTAGCATTTCTAACAGATGCTTAGATGCTGCAGGTCTGGACCGCCCCACCCCCACTCTGAGAATCACTGGGTTAGGGTTGCTGTGTGACAGGCAACAACTACATATCAATAATTTAAGACAACAGAGGTTTACCTCTCACCCACACCACATATCCATTATGAGTCAGATTTTTTAAAAAATAAACTATTATATTTCTGTACAGTCAGTATCCCTAAGAAGATAATCTTCTAAAGGACATGGGTCACTTTTTCAATGTTGTGTCCTTCCCAGCATCCAATTTAGAGCTCAACACATACTTAATACCAGTAGAGAGTTGCTGGGGGCTTCCCAGGTGGCTCAGTGGTAAAGAATCTGCCTGCTGATGCAGGAGAACCAGGTTCGATCCCAGGATCAGGAAGATCTCCTGGAGAAGGGAATGGCAACCCACTCCAGTATTCTTGCCTGGGAAATCCCATGGACAGAGGAGCCTGGCGGGCTATAGTCCATGGGGTCACAAAGAGTCAGACATGACTGAGCACACACACATACACAGAAAGACTCGCTGAGCTTTACTGAGAGAGGAGGATCAACAGAAGATTTTTAGTCTTTCATTTCTTGTTATGTTTGTATTTCCCTTTCCAGATGGATGTCTAAGGTCCTGTGGGCTTTCAGCTAGGGTTTTAAATGGGACTGATCTTTTCTTATTGTAAATGAAAATGCAGAAATTAATATGTATGTAAGGTGTGTGTATTTAGACATACCTCATAGTTTTCAAAAGAAAACAAAAAGCCTTGGGATTTCTTTGGAAGGAATGATGCTAAAGCTGAAACTCCAGTACTTTGGCCACCTCATGCGAAGAGTTGACTCATTGGAAGACTCTGATGCTGGGAGGGATTGGGGGCAGGAGGAGAAGGGGACGACAGAGGATGAGATGGCTGGATGGCATCACTGACTCGATGGACGTGAGTCTGAGTGAACTCCGGGGGTTGGTAATGGACAGGGAGGCCTGGTGTGCTGCGATTCATGGGGTTGCAAAGAGTCGGACACGACTGAGTGACTGAACTGAACTGAACTGAATGAGAGCTGAGCACAGAAAGTCTAGTTATGAGAGCTATTACTGTTATTGTTACCAAATAGTAAATTTGACTTGAACTTCCTGGCAGTAATAAGAGAAATGTGATGGATTATGTAACTCTTTCCCACTCACCACACATCCACTTACTTGATCTGTTACATCATAGTCTTGTCTCCTCTGCTTTCCAATTCCCTTTGTCTGTATAGTGGAAAAAAGTGTTGGTCACTCAGTCCTGTCCAACTCATTGAGACCCCATGGACTGTAGCCCACCAGGTTCCTCTGTCCATGGGATTTCCCAGAGAAGAATACTGGAGTGGGTTGCCATTTCCTATTCCAGAGGATCTTCCTGACCCAGGGATCTATGCTACTGCCAATTTCTGCTTTGGGGCTTCCTCAGTTTCTTTCTCTGGCCTTATTAATGCATTTTTCTTTTTATCCTTCATGTAGTACAGACACATCTCTAACTTTCATTGAATTCTGAGTGAGGTATATGTTCTCCTCTGGCTTTGACCCCAAATGATCTCTGCTAAACCACTCCTTCGGGGAAGGGCGGAGTCTGTGTCTTCTGCAGAGATGGATCTCAGGAATGCAGGTGGTGCTCCACATCAGGAATGTCATCTGACAGGCAGCAAGCCCCGTGGAACTGATAGAACCCCTGTTCCTTCAGGGGAGAGAAACCAGAGTGAAGCAGAAGACAGACCCTTAAAGGAATAAAGCTTGTGGCAAGTAGGTTTCCTCTTGAGGGCAGGGGCTTCCTAGAGGAGGATCCTGAAGCCGTCTCCAGGCTTGGGAAGAAGAGCTACGTGATAATTAGTGATGTCTGCTGATGTGGAGGGGTGGGCAGTGGGAGAATATGAGCCACGGGTTTCTTGTCCTGCGTTTTGCAGAAGTCAATTATCCAGTCTGTATCTTAGGCCCAATAAGGAAAGAACAAGAATCCAATCAGAATTGGGTTATATGTGAGGGTTTGGTCTCAAAAGAAAGAACCAGGTTAGAAAAGGACTGGACATACATGTTGACTGAACCCATCTGAATATGGAATTAAGGACTCTTTAATTATATCCTGTTTGTTTTAGTGTCTGAAATGGGGCTGAGGCTCTAGTTTGCAAGTCGGACACGACTGAAGCAACTTAGCAGCAGCAGCAGCAGCAGCTCAAGTGCTATGAGAGAAAGAGATAACTTGAGGGAATCAGGCAATATTGTAAGTGATCATGTTGGCAAGTAGCCACTTTGTAGTTGCCAGATATTGCCATACAAGGATATCTGGGTTGCAAAAGAACCCTAAAGCCAACCCTACGGTCCTCACCCTCTCTGCCATGGACAGGACAGTTTTCTCACTCTCTTGATCATCACCATCCCCTGACTAGAAAAAGGACAGCTTTAAAAAGGAAAAAGATGGCAGCAATTGTTAATCCAATCCCTTTATGATTCTGATTCTTTTAATGATTTACTAGTCAAGAGACCTAGGTCTCACTTCTGGTTCGGCTACCCACCAGCTGGTCCCAGGCAAATCACTTAACTTTTCATCTTCAAATTAAAGAACCTAGCTGGATCTCTCCCATACATTCATATCCATAAAATTGAATGAGCTTTGATTTGGCCTCTGAAAATTATCCAATAAATTTCATTCATTCTACACACATTCACTGAACACCTGTGCTTGAGCAAAAACTAGGATGGGCAGCAGGAATACAAAGTCACATACCCCTGTCCTTTCCAAGGAGCCTGCAGAGTAATGGAAGAGAAACGTATAGCCACGTTGAGAGGGGCATATATAGTGTAGCAGCTGTGAGTACAGACTTAGGACCAGGCTGCCCCGGTTTGAATCCCACCTCAGGCACTTCCTCTGTTTATGACACTGGACAAGTTCCTTAACCTATCTGTGCCTCAGAGTTCTCATCTTCCAATGGTATCCATCTTATACAGATATGACAATTAAAAGAGTTAGTAAATAAATAAAAATCATTAAAACACTTTCTGGAAAGTACAGACAAGTGAGCTTTCATAGGTTGCCATTTGGCGCTGGGGGGGTGGGTAGGGGGTGGGATTCTCAGCTATCATTTAAACCAGAGCAACTCTCTTTAAAGGTTTTATAAATTAGACATCTATGAAATATTTAATTTTAAGAAAGGGTTCATAAGAGAATATTTTCTTAAGTTTATGTCTAAACCCAGACAGATTGGATCATATCTGACTACAGTCTATCTTCATTAAAGAACCACCATTAACTATGGAACTGTTCTGAAGCCAGAGGTAAATAATCATCACCTTGTCTGAGAATCGGCCTGCTGAACAGGCCCCTGGACATCATCGTGCCCCACTCCTTCATCTATGAAAGGAAGGAGTGAATTGACTCATCCAAGGTCACAACGCTTGTTAGAGAAAGACCCTGCTCTGGCCACTGGTTTGGTTCTTTCTAAGCTGCAGTGACCCTGGGGGTGTACACTGGGGTAGTCCTTTGGGACTGATATGACTTACTGACTTGGCTTTTTGATTTTTTTTTTAACCAGTAAATGTTTCTGAATGTATTGCTAAAAGATAAGAACTGTAAAAAATAATTTAATCATAATATCATTATCACACCTAAAAGAACAGTCAATAATAATTCCTAAATGTCATAAAATACTCAACGTTCAAACTTTAGATGTTGATGGAATTTAAAGTTAAGCTCAGCAAATTTGTGTAACCTTTGAAATATGATGTGATCTTTGTGGGTCACAAATTCCTCATCTGTGAACTAGGGATGACTGCAATATCATTAGGGTTATTGTGAGTATCGTGTTTATAAAGTCCTATTATAACGTGGCAGATGTTAAATATTTAATAAACCACTGTTGAGATGGTGGGGGGGGGGAAGTGCCTGGCATATATACGTATTTACCATGTAGATACTTAATAAGTGTTAACTATTGTTACCAAACAATAATAATATGATATGATACATTTGTAGGGGCTTCCTCCGTGGCTCAGTGGTAAAGAATCTGCCTGCAAGGTAGGAGACATGGGTTCAATTCCTGGGTTGGGGAGATCCCCTAGAGTAGGAAATGGCAGCCCACTCCAGTATTCTTGCCTGGGAAGTCCCATGGACAGAGGAGCCTGGTGGGCTGCAGTCCATCGCTGGAGTCACAAGAGTCAGACACGACACAGCAACCGAGCACACACAGACGTAAATGTTGGGTCCGTACAGAGGAGATGGTACCTGAAGGGTTAGCTGAAAAACGTCTCCTAGAAGAGGTATTACTTAACAGACAGATGGACAAGGCCAATAGGATGGGAAAGGGGTGCTCCAGATGGAGGCAGAAGTGAATGAAGGGCCGGGCAAGCCACTAGCTTCCAGGTACCTTTCTGCAAAGGGCACACAAATATCCCTGGAAAAAAATTAGAAAGATGGTGTCACGCAACTGCAGTTGTCCCACATTACTCTTTGTGGAATTTGGCAAAATGTAAAATCGTCTGGTTTCTGTTCTGGACATATAATAAATCTCTAGTTTTTAATTTGAACATATGACAGGGAAAAAAATGTTATGTATAATCCCCACTGCTTTTAAGGAGGATGGATGTTGATAACCAGAGAATCTTTTATTTGCTAACAAATTCCTCAACCTCAGTGTAAAGTATTAAGCATGCAAGTTCAGATAGACTGGGACAAAGTCAGATAGTCAGATCGCTTTATGAGAAAAAGGAGGCATGAGAGATTTACAAAGAGGAACATGGAGGAAGAAAGCCTGCCTGCTGGAGGAGAGAGAGGAGATGCCATTCCTGAGGATGTGAGAACAGGGAGTTCTTTAACTTATTTCTGCCTTAGATTCTTTGGGAGCCCAGTGAACCCAATGACCGACCCCTTCTCAGAATTTTTGTCACAACTGATGAACCAACAT
Source organism: Cephalophus harveyi (assembly GCA_006410635.1). Lineage (NCBI taxonomy): Eukaryota > Metazoa > Chordata > Mammalia > Artiodactyla > Bovidae > Cephalophus > Cephalophus harveyi. Next base: position 127,614 of record SJYT01000684.1, on the reverse strand, counting down.
TGACACATCATCACCAAAGTCCTGGTTTTAGGCTCTACTATTGTTGTTGCTGTTCAGTCGCTCAGTCATATCTGACTCTTTGTCAGCCTATGGGCTGTAGCCTACCAGGCTCTTCTGTCCATGGAATTCTCCAGGCAAGAATACTGGAGTAGGTTGCCATTCCCTTCTACAGGAGATCTTCCTGACCCAGGGATCGAACCTGGGTCTCCTACATTGCAGGCAGATTCTTTACCATCTGAGCCCCAAGTTTTCCCAACCGATCTGGATTGTTTTTCTCTTTGTCTCTGTCAAGTAATGCCAGTGATTGCTGAAGCCAGTGGACCCAGCTTATTCCCCATGTCAGGAGAAGCAGAGCCGCGCTGGCATCAGCAAAGCGATGCCGTGAGAACTTACAGTGAGCGAGGTGGAGGGAGTGCTGCCTGGAGAAACTTCACACCTACTAGCTGGTCTTTTATGTTGGGTTCTGGAAAGGTGTCTCTCCCCTGGTTCCCAATAACAATTTGTAGTGTGTTTATGGTACTTTCTAACTTCAAAGGACGAGGCCAGTCTTATTAACTAATGATGTCTCAGTTCTGCTGTTGAGTTGATTGGGGTAGGATTTCTTTCTTATAAAAGTCTCTGATGAATGTTGCTCCTGAGATCTTGTTGAGGTGAATAAAAGGGAGATATGCCCAAAGACAATTAAACCATTGTTTTCCCAGAGGTTCTCTACAATTCAAGAAGGCGTACTCTTTAGGCTGGTTATATAACTGAATGGATAAATGAATCCATTTCTTCCTCACTGAGCCCAGACTCCTTCCCAAGACAATATCTTTGGCAGCCATTGCTAAATTAAAAGAGTATTTTCTCAAGATGAAATATATTTGCTTGGACTATGCTTTTGATATGACATCACTATTAAGTAACCTATTAATCTCTATCTTCTGCTAGATAAAACCTAGACTTCTTGTTAAGGCATTCAAGGCCTCCCTTAAACTCATCCCAACCTATCTTGATACTGTGTTCTTGCTCAAAGCCAGCCTCCATACACTAGCTTCTCCTAAATACAGACGGATCTCTCACATACTGTTTATTTTGTTCAGGTCATTCCTTTTGCCTGGAATGTTCTTGCCCTTGTTTTACATCATTCTTTGTACTCCAGACATATTTATCACCAGTCAACCCTTCTTGAAGCTTTCCCAGATGGCATTCACTGCTCCCACTCATTAACTTTCTTTATCTCCTGTAGCTCCCTTGTTCTCATTTTGCCTTGAGCTATGGCAACTTATGTACCTCTGTATTCTCAGGGAGATTGTGAACCCTTGAAGAGCAAGGGCCACATTTTCTATTTCACTCCAGCATCTAATTCCATGCCATTTACGTAAAAGGCATTCAGAAAAAAGTCTGTGAAAGAATGAATTGTCCTCATTATTGCCTTTGAATTTCCCAATGGACTATATGTCCTTTCACAAGCCATCTGTCACTCATTCCCGTCTCACCTTCCAGTGCAGTCATGCCTTTTTAGAATCCCTATGCATCAACCATCCCAGACCCTGGTGTGCTCTCACATTTCCTTGTCTTTATCATCCTGGACCTTCTGTCTAATGTGACCTTCCTCCTTATCTCTCTAGCAAACTCCTAGTCATCCCTCAAAGCCCAGGTCAAATATCTCTGAAACTCCATAGGCTTTCTCACCACATCAGGACAGGATTAATTACTCCCACATCTGGTTTTCATCAGCACTTAAGACATTCTGGCATTAAAGCTCAAAGAGTGAGGGCGTATATATTGAACTGTGCTCAGATTACAGGCTTGAATAATGCCTATGCTATTCAAGGTGCATAGTAGGAGCTCAATAATTAGTTATTTAAACGAACCACTTGTTCCCAGCTCTTTGTTCATGGTACAGTCTCAGAGGGAAATCCACTGGGCAGCAACTCAGGCTTTCATACCAAACTTGCTGAAGCAGAGATCCTTTGGTGAGTAAATAGGATGTAAGTAGGCTTGAGGGGGCTGATGCCCTTGAAGCCTTTTTTCTCTTTGTGTAGTGCTCTGTGTGCAAATGGCTAAAACAAGAAAGAAGGGAGGGAAGGAGGGAGGAAGGGAGGGAGACAGGAGGAAGGAAGGGAAGAAGGGAGGAAAGGAGGGACTTGGGAGAGTAAGAAGAATCAAATTATTCAAGCCTGTAATCTGAGCACAGTTCAATACATATGCCCTCACTCTTAGAGCTTTAATGCCAGAATGTCATAGACCAAGCTCATAATTTAGTTTATGGCTGATCTTTATAGTGATAAAAAAAAAAAAAATCTCGAAAGAAGCTGCCTGGCACCATTCGCTGAAGACGTTTTTTTTAATACAGTCAAATGATTCATAATTATAAAGGGTGAGTGTACCGTGTTTGCTCTGTAGTGGTTATGCTGAGACTCATTAAGCACTTTCTGCATCCAAGAGTCCTGTTTTATGTAAACAAGACCTCTGAGGAAGATATAGATGGGTAATAAAGATGAAAGGAAGTGAAGTATATTAACGCAAGGACAAATTAATAACGGCCTTTCTATCCTCTACCAGGGAAGTCAGTCGCTGCGGAATAATTGCACTTTTCAAGGCAAAAGGGAACAAAAGTCCAGACAAAGCAATAGACAGAAGAAAGATGAAATGGAACAGGGTTCCAGGGTCAAACTTCTGTATGAGGATAGGCTGCACTTTGGGAATCTGTCATCTTTGTGTGCAGCCAGGGCTCTGGTGGGAACCGCAGAGGGCTTTTTAACTTGGCCACAAATGAAATCATTCTCTGCGCTTTGTCCTGGTCACCGGGGCACGTAGAAGCTGTGTTAGGGGATGGGGAGGGGAACTAAGAGGGACGGAGGAGAATATGAGTGGCGAGATGACAGGGAAATGGAAAAAGAAAGAGAGATTGGATCAACAGAATTACCATGTCGTTTCTCTTCACATAAAATAGTGGGAGCCTGTGTGTTGTTGAGATGTGATTGAAATGAATACAGTGTTGATGAAACAAAGCTCAGCTAGCACAGGTGCAGCTGTTTTTATATCAGCAATCGACTGTCTGAATTCTTAGACGAGTAAGTCAGCTGAACTGTCTCTGATTGACCAGTGCCTACACAGGTCACTGCCGTGTGCAGAGTGCAGCACACCAGAGCTACTTGTGGGATCCCCGGCTCTTTACCTGGCTCAGGCTCACTTGTCCAGAATTGGCAGCAGGACACCCCCAAAGGCTGAATTCCAGAAAGTGTTCCCCAACCAGGTTGGCCTGTACTCTTCATCTTCAGGCCTCTGTCCAGCCCTGGCCTAGGGTCGCTGGCTGCCTACTCGTCTTAGAGTCTTCAGCATTGCATGTGCTGCTGAATGGTCCAGCCAGACACTGAGGGTGCAAGCCTTAAGGAGGCACCAGTCTCAGGGGCCCCCTATATACATTCATGCCCCCGAGAGTAAGTGCCTCCTTAAATTTTGCACCTGGAAGCCTCCCTTGCCTCCTCCTAGATGCTGACTGTGGCCTGAAGACAGAAGGTCTAATCTCTGCAGCTAGGGACTTCCCAGGTGACTCAGTGGCAAAAGAACCTGCCTGTCAAGCAGGAGACATGTGTTTGATCCCCGATCCCTTAGTCTGGAAGATCCTCAGGAAAGGAAATGACAACCCACTCCAGTATTCTTGCCTGAGAAATCCCATGGATAGAAGAACCAAGTGGGCTACAGTCCATGGGGTCACAAAGAGTCGGACATGACTGAGCACGCATGCGCTGCAGAGAGATTGATGCTTTGTGTTAGTTTAAAAAATCTCACAGCCAAGTCTCTCATTCAGCTTGATCGCTCGTCTCATTTCTTTTTCCTCAGCAAAAACTTCTCTTCCTTTTGCAGCTTAGTTAAAAAAACCCTGGAGACCAGAAACCGTGCTTGGTGTTTTAAAGCACATAGTGAGGGGACCACCTTTTATGATGTTGCTCAGAGATGGCTTGACTAACATCAGGGAGCCATCCTGACTTGAGCCATGATCCCAGGGACTCGGGGACCACTGCCCCTCGGCTGCTTTAGGAGGGCCGCGGACTCGGTTTAATGCTCTGCTGCCATCGCCTTGATGTCCTTTAATAGTTTTTAACAAGGGGCCCTGCATTTTTATTTTGCACTGAGTCCCACCTGGTCCTGGCTCCACTTAACAGAATAGATAATATCTGGTTGGTTAAGCACCCTTGGCCCTTAAAAACCCTTCCTGACCATTCCTGGAATAGGCACAATTCCTTAAAACCCCTGGTGTGTTGGACCTTAGTTCACCTCTGTGATCTTACGTTGTGGTACTTTCCTTCCCGCTATCTGCACTCTAGCCTTCTTGCAGTCCTCAGCTGTACCACATTCCACCTGGTCTCAGGGCCTGTGCACCAGCTGTTTCCACTGCCTGGAATACTCTTTCCAAGTCCCACCCCCACCCTGAATCACACCCCTATTACTTGTCCTTCAGTTCTAAGCATAGACCTTCATTCCTCAGGGAAGCTTCCCCTGACCTGCCAGGCTAGATTGAGCCTCACCGGGTGCATTCTCACAGTGCTTCTTTATCACGATTTATGATACAACCTGTGTGATCATCTGATTAATGTCTCTGTTTCCATGTAGTTCTGTGTTAGGCAGGGAAGTTGTTTGTTTTGTTCACTCTTGGGGTTTTCCAGACCTAGCCCAGTGCCCTGCACTTAGCAGGCACTCAGTGATAGCTGTGAAGTCCTGTCTGCAGATGTGCGTGGGGAGAAGTGGGGAGAAGGTAGAGAAGTGGGGAGGTGGGCCGGGGGAAAGATAGCCTCTGGAAAGAACAGGAGCAGGACTGGGTGCCTTTGGCCTGTGCCTCCCACACTCACAGACTGAGTACCTCGATCCGAAGCTAACTCAGCTCCAGACTAGACGTTAGTGAAGGGAAATGGTGAATGAATAAATTGTAATCACATTGAATTCAATTCCCTAATGGTCAACCTTGAGATCTCAATAATTAGAGAAAAAGATACTGTTAGACAATTCTAATGAGCACAAGAGCTTTTGGTTTGCGGTGCGGTCTGTTAAGTATTTTAATAGTTTGGATTTTCATCTCATTTCTTCCTCCTCTATTTAGTGGTACACTTCCCTTTGGTGGTTTTATTCCCTTTGATAGACTTGTAAAAGCATTATATATATTTTCCCCCCAACTCTCTGGTGTAGCTCATTTTGTCTCCTTGCTTCCTTTATCTTTTTTCTTGCAAGCCACTGAAAGTCATGTGCTCTTCTTTGATTTTCTTCTATGGGTCCACATTTCTGTACTGTAAATTTTTTACTTGTGATCTTTGAAATATCCTCACAAGGTCAAAATAACTGCCACTTGTTTCTTTGTTAGGAAAAATAAAGTCAAGACTCTCTCTTGGTTGTCAGACATCCAACTTTCTTTCAATTCCTCATCCCCATCCTCACCCCCAACATCATATCCACTCAGGTCCTCCATACTCCTTGTTTTGCTTCCAAAAAATAGTGTTACTTTCTACTACTTTGCTATGTGATGGAGACTTTGTTCTTTCTTTTATTATTATTATTCATATTTTCTTCTAACAAGAGAAAAAAGAGAAATGGTAACTTTGTTGAGCAACTCTCCTCAGTTGCCTAAAGATGGAGTGTTATAATAAAAATGTCCCCGTAAGCCTGAGATGACAAATCCTTGCCCCAGCCCCATGCCTGTGGCAGGATAGCAACCCCAGGACTCTGCCCACTGAGCCCAGCTCACCACCTCATTCTCAGCTGGGAGCTCCAGGCAGACACTCCTAAGTCTTAAAAGCAGCTTTGTGGAGCTCTAAATCACATACCGTAAAATTCACCTATTTAGGGTATAAAATTCAATAGTGTCTGATATATTCACAGAGTTGTGCAACCATCACCACAGTCTTAGGACATTTTCATTAGCCCAAGAAGAAACTCAGCACCCCCAGCTCTCATCACCCAACTCCCCCATTCCCCAGCCAGCATGAAGCTACTTTCAATTTCTATAGATTTGCACATTCTGGACGTTTCCGAATTAACAAAAGCATACAGTAAGAAAGGACAACAACGTAGAAGCTTCTCTAAGAATACATTTTTCACAGCTTTGCAATCCATCAGCCATTGGTGTCACTGAAATTCTCAGTGACTATGACAAGGGACCTCCTTATGCCACGGAGCCCCTGTCAACTTGGAACAGCCAGGAACACAGGGGATGGCATCACAAATATGATTTAAATCTATTTTGATTGAGATATTAACCAAATGATAAGTAAATGATGGTTTAGGGAAAAAGTGAAAATTTAGTGGAAACACCTAATTTTGGATGACTGGGTCTGAATAAAAAGGATGGGCTAGGCATTAATGTGGAGAAGGAAATAGCAACCCATTCCGGTATTCTTGCCTAGAGAATCCCGTGGACAGAGGAGCCTGGTGGGTTGCTGTCCATAGCGTCGCACAGAGTCGGACACGACTGAAGCAACTTAGCATGCATTGGAGAAGGAAATGGCAGCCCACTCCGATATTCTTGCCTGGAGACTCCCAGGGACGGAAGAGCCTGGTGGGCTGCCGTCTGTGGGGTCACACAGAGTCGGACACGACTGAAGCGACTTAGCAGCAGCAGCAACAGCAGCAGGCATTAATGGGTCTTACTTGGAATCCAGAATATTTCGCCACTCAGCAAGGTGGTGGAATGCTTCTTTTTGCTTTCTCTGATATGGTGACCTTTGAGGAGAGACCTGAAGAAGGTGAGGACGGAGCCTTGCAGATGTCTTGGGAAAGGGCGCACCAAGCGGAGGGATCAGGAGTGCAAAGACCCCGAGGATGGAATGTCCTTGATGTGGTCGGGGAATCCAAGAGCAGTGTGGCTGGAGGAAAGGCCCCTGGGGAGAATGCTAGGAAGTGAGTCGGAGGGCGCCTCAGGCCAGATCACGCAGGGCTTCCGAGGCCCTAGTCAGGATGTTTCGAGGATTCCTTGGACAGACGCACATAAATTTCTCAGGGATGTGCCTGGCACATAGTTGGTGCTTGACGGAATTGCTGTCATCATCATCTATGATGGTGTCCTGCTTAATTTTATATTCCTTGAATTGAACTTAAGTCCTAGTGTGTGTGTGTGTGTGTGTATATATATATACTATGTACTCAGTACTTATTTATTGAACTAAGCATATACGTCCTTAGTTCATTCATTGTTGTGTGTATGGGTTTTGTTTTGTTTTGTTTTAGAGAGCAGCAAACTCTGAGACCCTTGTCTGCACCCGTTTCAGAGGTTAATAAGCTCTCGGAGAAGAAAGAGCCACATCTGTTTAAGTAATCTCTCCTTGTGCCCAGTCCAGCCCGGTTGTGCCGTGGGCTTGTGATGTGGTGTACCACAAACTTGCCCTTGTTCCTTTCCAGGACCACCGCTCTACAGACTGTGTCGTCAGAATGCTCTGTGCCCCTAAAAAGAATGATTTTGTAATACTCTCATAGCCTCATTCCTGGGGCCTATCCAGGACCTCTTCATATTATCTTCCATTAAAAATTTAGTTGGTCATTTTCAAATTCACCTTTATCAAACATCGATCTCTGATCTCTGCTCAGAGGAGGTGCCTAGGTTGCCAATTTCTTTCCGCAAAGAGAAGGACAGTCACAAGTACTTCAGGAATTATTAAACATCGTATACTGTGCACAGTTGGGTGGATGGTGGCACCCAATATAAGTTAAGCTCATATTTTGGGCTGTTTTGAATATATAAACTTTTAAGTCATTTTTTTGGCCAACTTGAATATATAAATTTGGGGATATAATTAAAACAGGCTATTTGCCTATTTATGGTTTATTAATCTAGCTACACATACATATTTAATATATGTATAAAATATTAATTTAGAAATATCACTTCTTTTTACTTACACATTTCATGAAGCAATTTTATTCACATTCTTCATGGGCGTTAGTGTAGCATTCTTCATAGAGCCATCTTTTTATTCCTCCAATACAGTTTTCAGAGCATATTCTGTCAATTTTGAAATTCAGAACTGATGTTGTCATTATAAATATTCTTGTAAGCCTGTTTAGTTAATAATAGTTTCCCCTCACAATCTTTTCAAAGATATATATCTGTGATCTTATAATACAATCATTTAAATGATGTTTTAAAAATCTTGTTCAAAATCAAATCAATCACCTTACACTCATTAGGATGGCTGCTATCAAAAAAAAAAAAAAGGGCAAGAGAAGCCATAAAATAACAAATGTTAGGGAAGATGTGGAGTCTTGATAGGAATACAAAATGGTACAGATGATTAGGGAAATAGCATGGTAGTTCCTCAAAAAGTTAAAGATAAAATTACCATATGATCCAGCAATTCCACTCCTGGGTATACGCACAAAAACATTGAAAGCAGGATCACAAAGAGAAATTTGTACACCCATGTTCATAGCAGCATTATTCAAAATAGCCAAAAGGTACAGGCAATCCAAATATCCATTTATGGATAAATGGATAAACAAATGTGGTGTATGTACATATATACACACACAACGGAACATTATTATGTCTTAAAAAGGAAGGACATTCTAACACGTGCTATAATGAGTGAAGCTTGTAGACCAGTCACAAAAGGATAAATACTGTGTGATTCCACATACATGAGGTACTTAGAATAGACAGAGAGAATCGTCGTTGCCAGAGGCTGGAGAAAAGGGAAAAAGAAGTTATGATTTAAAAGATTCCAGGGTTTCAGTTTTATGAGACAAAAGTTGTTCTGGAGATGAGTGGTTGCACAGCAGTGTAAATATGCTTAACGCTACTGTACTGTACACTTAAAATGGTTAAGATGGTAAACTTCACGTTATGTGTATTTCACCACAACTAAATAAATAAACTGATGCTGGGAGGGATTGGGGGCAGGAGGAGAAGGGGACGACAGAGGATGAGATGACTGGATGGCATCACTGACTCGATGGACGTGAGTCTGAGTGAACTCCGGGAGTTGGTGATGGACAGGGAGGCCTGGCGTGCTGCGATTCATGGGGTCGCAAAGAGTCAGACACGACTGAGAGACTGAACTGAACTGAACTGAAATAAATAAAACTAAAATGAACATTTACAATTGTGGGATTAACCTCTTTTGAACAGCTACTAGATCTGTTTTAACATTTTCTTTTGTAAATTAATTAATTAATTTTAATTGGAGGCTAATTACTTTACAATATTGTAGTGGTTTTTTGCCATACATTCACATGAATCATCCATGGGTGTACATGTGTCCACTATCCTGAAGCCCCCTCCTACATCCCTATTTAAAAAAAAAAAAAAAAAACTGATTCTGTCAGGTAACTGCAAAAACACCCAAAGTAGGCAATGGTCAAGGTCTGTTCAGGTGAATGTGTTTTTCTTGCAAAATATTTTATTGCTCCAAATAGAGTGGTTAAAGAGCTCTCTATAAGTTGAGAGAACTTTCAATGACTTCAATAAGTGCTTTCTTCTTAGAAAAATAATTTTTTGAACAAATAAAATCACCTCATATTATAATTGGGTCTGTATGGTAAATAGAAAATGTGTAGTTGAACCGTACAAAATTACCTCTACTTAACTGTTTTTCTATAAAATGTCAAGTTCGTATGTTCAACCAAATCTAATTATTTTTCTGTGGCACCATAAATTAGAAAATGTATTTAAATATAGTACTAGTCTTGGATATTTATTCCCTGGTTTAAAATTTAGACTTCTACATACAGATGGCTAAGAAATGCATGAAAAGATGCTCAACATCACTCATTATCAGAGAAATGCATATCAAAACCAAAATGAGGTACCATCTCATGCCAGTCAGAATGGCTGCTATAAAAAAGTCTACAAACAATAAATGCTGGACAGGGTGCAGAGAAAAAGGAACTCTCTTACACTGTTTGTGGGAATGCAAACTAATACAGCCACTAAGCTTCATAAGCCAGATAATCATGATGATGTGATCACTCACCTAGAGCCAGTCATTCTGGAATGTGAAGTCAAGTGGGCCTTAGAAAGCATCACTACAAACAAAGCTAGCGGAGGTGATGGAATTCCAGTTGAGCTGTTTCAAATCCTGAAAGATGATGCTGTGAAAGTGCTGCAGTCATTATGCCAGCACATTTGGAAAACTCAGCAGGGGCCAGAGGACTGGAAAAGGTCAGTTTTCATTCCAATCCCAAAGAAAGGCAATGCCAAAGAATGCTCCAACTACCGCACAATTGCACTCATCTCACATGCTAGTAAAGTAATGCTCAAAATTCTCCAAACCAGGCTTCAGCAATATGTGAACCATGAACTTCCTGATGTTCAAGCTGGTTTTAGAAAAGGCAGAGTTGCCAACACCCGCTGGATCATGGAAAAAGCAAGAGAGTTCCAGAAAAACATCTGTTTCTGCTTTATTGACTATGCTAAAGAGTTTGACTGTGTGGATCACAATAAACTGTAGAAAATTCTGAAAGAGATGGGAATACCAGACCACCTGACCTGCCTCTTGAGAAACATGTATGTAGGTCAGGAAGCAACAGTTAGAACTGGACATGGAACAACAGACTGGTTCCAAATAGGAAAAGGAGTACGTCAAGGCTGTATATCGTCACCCTGCTTATTTAACTTCTATGCAGAGTACATCATGAGAAACGCTGGACTGGAAGAAGCACAAGCTGGAATCAAGATTGCCGGGAGAAATATCAATAACCTCAGATATGCAGATTACACCACCCTTATAGCAGAAAGTGAAGAGGAACTAAAAAGCCTCTTGGTGAGGGTGAAAGAGGAGAGTGAAAAAAGTTGGCTTAAAGCTCAACATTCAGAAAACTAAGATCATGGCATCCGGTCCCATGACTTCATGGCAGATAGATGGGGAAACAGTGGAAGCAGTGGGTGACTTTATTTTTGGGGGATCCAAAATCACTGCAGATGGTGACTGCAGCCATGAAATTAAAAGACACTTACTCCTTGGAAGGAAAGTTATGACCAACCTAGACAGCATATTCAAAAGCAGAGACATTACTTTGCCAACAGAGACATTACTTCAAATTATCCATCTAGTCCAGGCTATGGTTTTTCCAGTAGTTATGTATGGATGTGAGAGTTGAACTGTGAAGAAAGCTGAGCACCGAAGAATTGATGCTTTTGAACTGTCATGTTGGAGAAGACTCTTGTGAGTCTCTTGGACTGCAAGGAGATCCAACGAGTCCATCCTAAAGGAGATCAGTCCTGGATGTTCATTTGAAGGACTGATGCTAAAGCTGAAACTCCAATACTTTGGCCACCTCATGAGAAGAGTTGACTCATTGGAAAAGACCCTGATTCTGGGAGGGATTGGGAGCAGGAGGAGAAGGGAACGACAGAGGATGGCAGTGATGCTGGATGGCATCACTGACTCGATGGACATGAGTTTGAGTGAACTCCGGGAGTTGGTGATGGACAGGAAGGCCTGGCGTGCTGCGATTCATGGGGTTGCAAGAGTCGGACATGACTGAGCGACTGAACTGAACTGAACTGAACAGCCACTATGGAGAACAGTGTGGAGATTCCTTAAAAAACTGGAAATAGAACTGCCATACGATCCAGCAGTCCCACTGCTGGGCATATACACCGAGGAAACCAGAATTGAAAGAGACACTTGCCTGGAAAATCCCATGGGTGGAGGAGCCTGGTAGGCTGCAGTCCATGGGGTCCCTAAGTTGGACATGACTGAGCGACTTCACTTTCACTTTTCACTTTCATGCATTGGAGAAGGAAATGGCAACCCACTCCAGTGTTCTTGCCTGGAGAGTCCCAGGGACGGGGGAGCCTGGTGGGCTGCCGTCTATGGGGTTGCACAGAGTCGAACAGACTGAAGTGACTTAGCAGTAGCATGTACCCCAGTATTCATCGCAGCACTGTTTACAATAGCCAGGACATGGAAGCAACCTAGATATCCATCGGCAGACGAATGGATAAGAAAGCTGTGGTGCATATACACAATGGAATATTACTCAGCTCTTAAAAGGATGCTTTTGAATCAGTTCTAATGAGGTGGATGAAACTGGAGCCTATTATACAGAGTGAAGTAATCCAGAAAGAAAAACACGAATACAGTATAACTAACGCATAGATATGGAATTTAGAAAAAGGTAACAATAACCCTGTATGCGAGACAGCAAAAGAGATACAGATATAAAGAACAGACTTTTGGACTCTATGGGAGAAGGCGAGGGTAGGATGATTTGAGAAAATAGCACTGAAACATGTATATTATCATATGTGAAATAGATTGCCAGTCAGGTTCAATACAAGAGACAGGGTGCTCAGGGCTGGTGCACTGGGATGACCTAGAGGGATGGGATGGGGAGGGAGGTGGAGGGGGGTTCAGAATGGGGGACACATGTACACCTGTGGTGGATTCATGTCAATGTATGGCACAAACCACTACAATATTGTAAAGTAATTAACCTCCAATTAAAATAAAATTTTTTAATGGAAAAAATAAGTAAAATTTAGACTTCTATGCATGTATGCTCGGTCACTCAGTCATGTCTGACTATTTGCGACCCCACGGACTGCAGCCCACCAGACTCCTCTGTCCATGGGATATTTTCAGGCAAGAATACTGGAATGGGTTGCCATTAGACTTCTATAGCCAGATTATAAGTTGCATTTGATTATAAACCATGTATTGCTAAAAATCTCCTTCCATAGTCTCTAGAGGAAGCAACTGAAGCTCAAAGTTTAATTCCTTAAAAATAAAAAGAAATCATAACAGAGTACATCTGGTAGACAGAATTTCATATAGATGTAAAAATTGTTTGAAATATATTACCTTTGACCGAAGAGTGAAAATTAAAAGACTGACATCACTTTCAACATTAATTCTTTGAAAAAGGCTCCAACCTGAGGATTTTTTTTTTAACTTTCTGCTTGTGATTCAAGGACATAGTGGGGGAAATGTGGTGCAAAATGCCCCGTGTATAAAAGTCACTTACACTTTCTTTGGTGGATAATCACTTCCACTGATGAATAATCACCTCCATTTTGAGTTTATTTTTTAATTTCTTTTTGGAAAAAAAAAGAGGTCAAACCTATAGAGAACGTGAAAGAATAGTACTTTACGTAAACTCAGCAGTTATTCATATTTATCAGATTCTCTCTCTATGTATATATATACACATACACAAACATTTTTATATATGTATATATTTTATGTATGTGAATATAAACATATATATATACACATGTATAAACATTTCTTTTTTATATGTGGACATTTATTTCCTGACCATTTTAAAGTAAGTTGCAGATATATGACATTTCACCTCTAAATACATCAGCACACTTCTTCTAAGAACAAAGGCATTCTATAACCAAAACACCATTATCACAAACAAGTAATAAAATATTGCTATAGTAATATTTCTAATATATAGTCCATATTCAAATTTACTCAATTAAAGATATACCTGATAACCCTTAAAAAAAAATCTAGGATCCCCTCAAATATCCCTCACTACATTTAGTGGCGGAGAAGGCAATAGCAAGCCACTCCAGTACTCTTGCCTGGAAAATCCCATGGATGGAGGAGCCTGGTAGGCTGCAGTCCATGGGGTCGCTGGGAGTCGGTTGCGAGTGAGCGACTTCACTTTCACTTTTCGCTTTCACACAATGGAGAAGGAAATGGCAACCCACTCCAGTGTTCTTGCCTGGAGAATCCCAGGGATGGGGGAGCCTGTTGGGCTGCCGTCTATGGGGTCGCACAGAGTCGGACACGACTGAAGCGACTTAGCAGCAGCAGCAGCAGCAGCAGCAGCAGTAGCAGCACATTTAGTGGTCATGCCATTTTAGTTCACTTTGATCTGGAATAGTCCCCCATCCCCACGTTTGAATTTATTTTTTCTTTTATAGCAGTGACACTGTGAGAGTCTAATCCAACATTTTGGACTTGGCTTGCTAACAGTCCAGGTGAAACTTTGGTAAGAATATTACATAGGTGAGGATGTCTTCCTTGGCAACACATCAGGAAGCTCTTAATGGTGGTTCGGTATCAGTCTTAATCACTTGTTTAAGGTATTTTGTGTTTATTCTTATCAACTTTAGTTTTTGAAAGTGTTTTTTTGTCCTTGTCCACAAAAATCTATGAAGTTTGTAGCCTCTGATTACATAGAAAATCTTCTGTCTTGAATATCTATATACCTCATATACCAAACTACTATTAGCTGTCTCTTATGGGTTTGTTTTCTTTGATGAATGATCCATTACTGACTTACTGATGACTAGTAATATGTGACTCCCCAACAGATTGAAGGCTGCTTGAAGGAGACTATAAAAACTGAAATGCTGTCCCAGCTGCCTGGCAAACTGAAAGAATGCTTGGAGATCTGTTTCTGTCTCTCTCTTTCTGATTCCTTTTTATTAAACCTTCTCATTCCATTTACCTAGAGGCTGCTTTAGGTTCAACTTGTTCTGTAAAGAATAGACATAGAAGAAAGAACTTGTAGAGAAATATTTAAACTCAAATATTTTTTCACCGTAGTTTTTAGCTGATGAATATTTTCTACCTTGGACAGAATTTTCTGCCCACTTCCTAAGAACTTTGTCAAAATAACTTTTTGTGCCACTATAAGCCCCTGGAGCAATCCACCATCCATTGCTTTGTGCTCTGGGGAACAGCTGACCTTGGTTAGAAATTAATTTATTACTTCCTATTTCCTTTACATTTCCCACCTTCCTCCCCACCTCCTGCTCCAATAATGACACATAAAGTTAATGAGCACTAGTAATTAAGAGGGCCACTTTAAAGCAAGTGAGTTGGATATTGAGTGCCCTTAACCTAAACTTTACTTGGAGAAAGGATTGCTGAATAATTAGAAAACGGGGTTCTAAATAAGAAGCTGAGGGTGTCTTTTCTGCCAGTAATCTGTGCAGCTTTGGCTGGATATCTTTACTTTTCTATTTTTCATTTTGTCCATCAGCTAAATAGGACTTAGAATAATTTCTCATTAAGAGTTTTTGAGTGTCCAGATGAAAGCCACAATATGGCAGCAATATAACTTCCAGTTTAGCAATGACTGGACAGCGTGACTATTTCTACTAATTGTAAAAGACAACATGTGTTCTTCAGCTCACTTTTATGCATTTACTTACTTAAAAAGTCACCACCTAAATCTTTTTGATGAAATAGCTTAAAATAACAAGAAGAATTTCAAATAGTTTATTTCTAATTTCTTATATCATGTTTGATTTTATCTCCAGAAATTTTAATTTTTTTTAATGAATATATATATGGAATTTGTTTTATTTATTTTTATTTTTTATTTTTTAATTTTATTTTTACTTTATTTTACTTTACAATACCGTATTGGTTTTGCCATACATTGACATGAATCCACCACAGGTGTATACGAGCTCCCAATCCTCAGAAAATTTTAAAGTTAAAAGTAACACCCCATTTTACCAGTAGTCATCTAAAGGAATGTTAGAAAATGTAGATAATCAAGAGGAAAAACAAATTAGAATCCATCACCACAAGACATAACCATTATTAATGCCTCATGTATTAATGATCACGTAGACAATATTCTTTTATAACCCCCACCTTTTTTTCATTTTAAAATCTATTTTGAACATCTTTCTGGTGCATCCAGAGTAACTGGCACCAATGCTGTGATGTACCACCCAGATCCCCTTCAGGACTAAAGACTTATTTACCCAGCTGTTGGCTGCTGGCAGACAGCCCTGAGCCCTCAGTTCTCTTTAGAAGTCTTGGATGAAGGGATTCCCCTTGCCCAAGGGCATGCCCCTTGCCCAAGGCCACGCCCCATCAGCCGCTGGCTTTCAGGGACTGCAAGAAGCAAGGGTGTAAGGGCCAGGCTCCCATGCCCTGACTGCGATCACTTTTGAATGGCTATTTCAGCATCAGATCTCCCTGTGGGGTGGGTCGAGGCCTTCAACTGGGACTGCATCAGAGCCCCACTTCTCTCTTCAGCCCTGCTCAACCCATCCCTTCCTTTCCAGAGACCCAATCCCAAGAGTACTCCCTCATCAACCTCACATGCTCATTTTTGTCCCAGGGTTTTCTTTCTGGGGAACCTGGTCAATCACAGTTGGTATTGGAAGTGGTCTGAGGAAGCAGACACTAAGGCAGAAGTTTGGAGCTGGATCACTTGCCCCTTAGCTGGCAGTGAAGACGCCGTGACAAGTGGTGGATGAAGTGTGGACAAGCCCTGGCCCAAGGAGGCAGAGCATTGTTAAGGCTTTCCCTGCAGGGACTCTGGGATGGGAAACTGGTGGGAGAAAATGCAGCAGCTAGTGAGAGGTATCAGGCGTTAATAAACATGAAAGAAATAACACAAGGCCGGTCGAATTGGGTAGCTCTTGTCAAGCTCAACTGATGCTTCGGAAAAAGACAGCAAAAGGCTGAGAATGATTACTTGACAGTTAAATTGGTCAAAGTCAGAGGGCTTCCTTGGTTGCTGCTGATAAAGTACTCCAGTCTTCTAAAGCCAAAGGCTACAGAAAGCTAAGGACCAAAACCAGGAGTTAATCATAAAATTCACAGAGCTCTAAAGAAAGTTTAATTCTCAACAGAGGCAGATAGGCCAGGAAAGTATGGGTCCTTGGCAGGAAAGGAGACCTCTGGGTTGTCAAACCAAAAATCTTGGGTCATAGATTTCTCTGAACTCTTCAAACTAGCAGAAATAGTGTTCCCTCCACCCTTATTGTTTTAAAACATATAGTTATTTATTTGGTTGCCTCAGGTCTCTGTTGTATCATGTGGGATCTTTTGTTGCGGTGCATGGACTCTCTAGCTGTGCACATGGGCTTTGGAGTTGAGGCATATGGACTTAGTTGCTCCAAGGCATGTGGGATCTTTGTTCCCTGACTAGGGATTGAACTTGGGTCCCGTGCATTGCAAAGCAGATTTTTAACCACTAGACCACCAGGGAAGTCCTATCCCCTTTGCTCTTGAAGAAGAGCACTGACTCCTTGATTGACGATACTTCAGAGGCCTTTCTCCTGCAGGATTGAAGTTAACAACACCCAGAGATCTGAAGCATCATCATCATGTAATTATCAGAATCCTGACCTAGCTTTGACTCATTGTGGGTCCACTGGGCCCATGGACCCACCCAGTTGGTCATCTCCTGCCCCAGTATGTCTATCAGGAGAAGATACACTTTGTATTTGGCACAATCACTGTATTGGTTTCTTTGCCTTTGGAATAAGACCTCTCATGGTGGGAAGGCCAAGGGGAAGCTCTGAATCATGTAGCCCACCCCCCTACTCCCAGGCAACATAATATACGAAAACCAAATCCCATCCCAGCTGGTCTTTAGTAATTTAAGACCAAAGGATGCAGAGCTGGTGGGCCCCATCATCTCTTTTCAGTTCATCAGTCCGGCCCCTGAGAAAACCAGGCAGGTGCTGGAGGATGTCAGGGGCCTATTGCAGACGTTACCTGTGCAGGGGCCGCAGCTGCGGCTGCTGTGCCAGCTGTGCTATCTTTGCTACAGCAAGTTAACAAGGCCGCGGCTACATGGTACGTGGCCATTGATCTGGCACGTATTTTTTTCCCATTTCTATAAGGAAAGATGATCAAAACCAGTTCAAATCCATGTGGAATGGATAACAGTTTACAATCTTGACCTAGGGCTCTATTAACTCTCCTCTTATCTACCTTGTGCGCATGCTTAGTCGCTCAGTCGTGTCCGACTCTTATGCAACCCTGAGGTCTGTAGCCCGCCAGGCTCCTCTGTCCATGGGGATTCTCCAAGCAGGAATACTGAAGTGGGTAGCCATTCCCTCCTGGGAACCTTCCCACCCCAGGGATCCAACCCAGGTCTTCCGCATTGCAGGTGGATTCTTTACCGTCTGAGTCACCCGGGAAGCCCAAGAATACTGGAGTGGGTAGCCTATTCCTTCTCCAGAGGATCTTTCCAACCCAGGAATCAAACCAGGGTCTCCTACATCACTGCGATATGTGATCACCCAGGATACTGAGGACATGTGACCGGAGATACAATATTTGGAGACGTGAGGTCACCCTGGAGACTTCGGACGTGTAACCTCAGCTGCAGCGTGTGAGAGGGGTGTCACCGTGGAGACTGTGGACATGTGACCTCAGGTGCAGGTGTGGGTGTGGTCACCCGAGAGACTGTGGTCATGTGCCCCAAGGTTCAGGGTATGCAACAGGTCTGGTAAAACGGAATCCGCTGGTAAAGGCAGATTCTTTACCAGCTGAGCTACCTCAGTCCCCTCCAAACTAAAGGAAAAATTATTGTATCTTATGTCTCCCACCACAAAGAAGAAAGCATAATACCCCAGAAGCCTCTTTGGATTCTGGAAAGAGCATATTTCATACCTCTGAACACTGCTCTGGTTAGATGACACAAAAAGCTACATTCTCTGAGTGGAAATTTAGGAAGAGTTCTGTAGTGGGTGCAGGCTGAGGTGTGAGCGGCACGGCCGCTCAGGCCCTACCCTCCAGCAGCCCCTGTGGTTGCAGAGAAGTCACGGTGGATAGGGCATCCTGGGGAGTTAACGGCTGGCCCCAGTGGAAGAGTCATGACCCCGGGCCCCTGGGTTGCTGGATCAGGAGCGGAGAATGTCTTCTGCAGGGGAGAACTGTGTATCTTCTGAAAATGGTTACTGGCCTCGTGCCCTGGTAGAGATGGACTGCTTGACTACAGGATGCCAACTGGCCAGGCCACCAGAAAGCTCCTCTAGTGCTGGTCCAGTCAGACACCCAGTCACACGGTCCAACGGGCCCAGCAGGCATCAGCCCATGGTGCCCATGGCACATCCAGGATCAGGCCTGAGTGAGGCTGGGAGCAGGAGCGCACTGCACACGTGGGCTGGGTTCAGGCCACCCCACCGCTGTGCTGCACCCTCAGCTCGCACGTGTGGCCCTCTGGGAACCCTGTAGGACCCCCTGACCAACGAGGGAAAAGCCCTCTTTGGTTCGGGGAAGGTCAGCCTGGTACAGGTGTGCAAACTGCAAAGGGATAGTTGCTGTACTCCCACCCTCCCCAGGGATGGCAGAAAATCATCCCCAAAGCACCCACTTTGCGTGGAAACAGAGCGGCCCTAGGTTAGAATATATAGACTCAGTGCTGAGTGCTCATTCATGTCTGCCTCTTTGCAATCCCATGGGATTTTGAAAAATGGAATAGGTTGCCATTTCCTCTTCCAGGGGGATCGTCCCAACCTAGAGATCGAACCCGTGTCTCCTGCATCTTGTGCCTTGATAGGCGAGTTCTATCACTGCGCCGCCTGGGAAGCCCAATTACAGACTCAGAGACAGTGGCAAATAACTTAACCAGCCATCTAAGAACCTAGCAGGCAAAAAGATTAGAAGATAGGAGACGAGGCGTAAAGGCAGGTAGGTTGACATGGGAATGAGCTGCTACCCCAATAAGACGACCTTCATACTGCGTGTTAATGAATGCCCACCAGAAACACCAACCATGGAAGAGGAACCCAGCAACCAAGCAGGCAGAGCTGGAGCAGCTAACACCAGCCTCCATCTGCCATCACTGCGGCGCTGGAACAATGAATGCATGAACACGGTAGGGTACAAATGAAGGCATGAACACGGTAGCCATATAGGCAAGGACAGAGGATGAGAGTAGGAGGGGAGTAAGCAAGCAAGAATAAGGCTCTGTAAAGAAAGGGCTGGGAGAACAAAGGTTCCCTACTCAACCTTTAGAGAGACCTTCAGAGAGAACTGCAATGTCTGTTGAACTGAACTGAAGCTTATGAAGTGTTCCGCGGTGGCCCTGGGTTAGCATGAGGGATCCCTACACAGTCTCACCAACCAAGGACCATAGAGCCAGTTGTCTGTAGCAGAGACAAGTTCTGAATCCCAGAGACAGCGCGGTCTACCTCAGGCAAGTTAAACCCGTCTGCCTTGGAAAGGGCAGCGTCTTTCTTGATGGGAAAAGACATGCTTTTGGAATATGGATTTGCCCTCAGGACCTCAGCCACAAGCGCATCCTGAAAGCTTACAATGTGTTTGATCTGCCTCCATGGGATCTCATTTATCATCACATTAGACCCAGTAACCCACTTTCCAGGTCCATGGGATCCACAATCCTATTACCTATGGCACCAACCAGAAGTTGCCAGCCTGGCAGAACGATGGGACGAGTTGAACTCACAGCTAAAGCGTCAGCTTGGAGGTGCTTGCAAGGATGGGGCCATCCTTGAGAATGCAGTGCTTGACTTTAAATCAACCGCCTTAGGTGATGGCTGTCTCCCCTGGCAGAATAAATGGAACCAAGGGCTGGGAGTAGGGGTGGTCCTGCTACCATCACTTCTGGTTACACCCTGGGGACTTTGTGTTTTTTTGTCCTCTCAGCTCTGAGCTCTTCGGGTATAGAGATCCTGGTTCCCCAAAGAGGAAACCTTCTGGCCAGAGGACACATTGTCCTGTAGTATAGCCAATCCTGTGCACAATGAGACCCTCCCAGACAGGCTCACAAAACAGCCATAACTTCTACCCTTGAGTCAATCTCTTCCTTCTTTACTCTGCCTGGCACTTATCCCCATCTGAATTATATTGCTTATTTGTTTACTTGGATATTGTCTTTCTCTCTCCACCATAATGTAAATTCCAGGAGGGCAGAGATATTTATTTGTTCTCAGTTGAGTCATCAGTGTCTAGAACAGTGCTGACCACATTGAAAGCATTCAGTAAATATTTGCCAAATGAATGAATGACTCTGCAATGTAATTTTTTGGTGAGTGGGTAGTACTCGACTCTAAGTATTCATCATCATTTATTTCAGTTCAGTTCAGTTGCTCAGTCGTGTCTGACTGTTTGCGACCCCATGAACCGCAGCATGCCAGTCCTCCCTGTCCATCACCAACTCCCAGAGTCCACCCAAACCCATGTCCGTTGAGTCAGTTTCATCCTCTGTCGTCCCCTTCTCCTCCTGCCATCAATCTTTCCCAGCATCAGGGTCTTTTCAAATGAGTCAGCTCTTTGCATCAGGTGGCCAATCATTTATTTAACCAATCACTTATTGCTGGGCCGTTCATTTTCCTCATATTCTTTCTCTAATGAAATAACGGCAGGCAAAATCTTTATGCACATCATCTATTATTTCCATATGATGAAGTCCAAGCAGTACAGTTTGCTGGCACGTAGGTATGACTTTTAGTTTTCCAGGCTTTTGATATGTGATACCTCATGGATTTGTTTGAAAAGTATTACTTCTGCATGCAATTCAGATTTAGCACTCTTGTCCAACAGGCTGTCTTGACTCCACATAAAACCATATTCTGACCTGGCTCCCTTCAACATTTTATAGAAGAAATCCAACCATATTCAGAATGCTAAAATTTCTTTTTCATTGCCTTGGCTGAAAACTGCATAGGGGTCTCTAACCCTAATTCTAACTCAGCCCTACAGCTACACTTCATAAATCCCAAGGAGACGTTTCAGCTCTCCATTTCATCTCAGGCTGCTCTCTTGGCTGGGGGACCTTTTTTGGCCCCAGCCTTCTTCTCCTAGAGCCACCTCCTTGCCTACTCATTTCCCTTCCTCCTTCATGCATTTCTCCCCCCACCTCCCAGAGTTAAATTCCTCCCTCACTTTACAAGCAGAGAACTGCCTACTGGGGCCTCCTGTAGAGATGCAGGAGTCTATTTTTAGCTTACACTGCCTTCTCTAAGTTGCAAGTTTGTGTCTCTTCCTAGAGAGAAATTCTCAGACTCTAATGCATAAAAGAAAACACTCCTTGTTTTTTTATCCTTCGGTTACTCCCTCAGAACATGGACGGCCAAATTCTAACATTCTATTTGTATTGTGCAATTGCACTGGGAGTTAGTTGTGCATTGCCTATTTGATGAATGTGTTGGTCCCCCTGAGCTTCCTCCAGAGTCCTCTGCTCTTCCCCTCCCCCCATGGTTTCTTTGTCTCTCTCCTTTTTGTCTCAGCTTCTAAGCTTTAGAGGCCAAAAGAGTTGGCTCAATGTCCCATTTCCATTGCTTATTGTGTGAATTTAAACATAAAACTTTGCTTTTCTGGGCCATCGTTTCCTCACCTGTAAACTCCCGCCAGCTGCTATGAGGAAAACATGAAGTAAGACAAATTAGCACAGTGGCCTGAGGAGATGTTAACGGTTCTTACGTCACCCTTCCATTTGACACGTCTGCTCTTTAAATGGCTTCTTGGAAGGGCATTCCTTGTCTCACTTCTCTTTGTCCTTTACATTTCTTAGTTTCCCTAATTTTGTCCTCCTTCACCTTCCCCTGGAGGAATTTCAAATACGGTTACATCTTCTGAAATTTGCCCACCCTGTCTTTACTTCTCAACAAGCTATGTTCTTCCTCCTATCTTTTCGCTACGCTTTCTCTCGTTTATCTTCAGTTTTCAGAAGCATTTTCCGTTGCTTTTCCTTCTGTCACAGCCTGAACTATCTCTCTGTTGTCTTTCTCTATTGTTTAAAATTCCCGCACACCACCTCCTTCTGCCTTTCAGTGGCTGATGACTTCCCTCCATGCCTTTGGGCACTTGTGCGGTGTCTTCTCTTCTCACTTGTCTTTCACATCTGCCTTGGTGACACTCTTCTCTCCTGCCTACACTTTCCCTTCATCTTTGTAGAGATCCTTTCTAATTCCCATGAATTCCAGTGGCATTCATTCACGCATTCATTCACTCGTTCATTCATTGAGTGGATATTATTGACAGCCTACTAACTTTGCTCAACATTCAGAAAACGAAGATCATGGCATCTGGTCCCATCACTTCATGGGAAATAGATGGGGAAACAGTGGAGACAGTGTCAGACTTTATTTTGGGGGGCTCCAAAATCACTGCAGATGGTGACTGCAGCCATGAAATTAGAAGACACTTACTCCTTGGAAGAAAAGTTATGTCCAACCTAGATAGTATTTTCAAAAGCAGAGACATTACTTTGCCGACTAAGGTCCGTCTAGTCAAGGCTATGGTTTTTCCTGTGGTCATGTATGGATGTGAGAGTTGGACTGTGAAGAAAGCTGAGCGCCGAAGAATTGATGCTTTTGACCTGTGGTGTTGGAGAAGACTCTTGAGAGTCCCTTGGACTGCAAGGAGATCCAACCAGTCCATTCTGAAGCAGATCAACCCAGGGATCAAACATAAACTCCAGTACTTTGGCCACCTCATGCGAAGAGTTGACTCATTGGAAAAGACTCTGATGCTGGGAGGGATTGGGGGCAGGAGGAGAAGGGGACGACCGAGGATGAGATGGCTGGATGGCATCACTGACTCGATGGACGTGAGTCTGAGTGAACTCCGGGGGATGGTAATGAACAGGGAGGCCTGGCATGTGGCGATTCATGGGGTCGCAAAGAGTCGGACATGACTGAGCGACTGAACTGAACTAAACTAACTTTAAGGTGCTAGGTTGGGTCTTTGGGAGACAGAAAGTAAAGGCATAGTCCCTGCCTTTAAAGAGCTCAAAATCTATTGGAGGAAGAGGTGAATAAACTAATCCTATTAGAGTGATAGGTCTATGAAGATGCAACGCAGGGTGAACTGAGGGGGCAATTAGTGGAAATTGAGGTAGAAGGAAGAGGTATAAAGGAAAGCATTCCACAGCTGTTGACATCATAGTTGTTTTGAAGCATGAATAGGAATAAGTCAGGAGAAGAGGGGTGTGAATACATTAGAAGGAGTGCAGATGCTAGGTAAGGGGTCAATATTTGCCTTTGCATCGAGTCAAATCCTGCACTGCTGAGTCACTTGACTACTCAGTGCAATCAGATGATTCTTAGCGCATAGCTACAGGACGTCTTTTCTTTGACTGCATTCCTCATCGACTATAGCCTTTCCTGGCCAATGAATGAAAAGAACTTCTGGTTTGGTGATCCTATGTTCTTTATTGATAGAGCCCTATTTCATATTTATCTCTCCCTTTCTTCAAAGCAAATCTAAATGAGCATATAAATTTGTAACCTACTATTTCATTCATGAAGACAATAAAAATGCTGTTTGCACTGATCTGCTAACTAGAATTATCACACAGTTTTGGCATTTTTCTTCTGATATATTTTGTAAATTTTGTGTAAAAGTTCTCCCTTCTAGTAGTTTTCATTAACTGCAAATACATATGCCCCATGGGCTTATTCAGATGAATTGATAATCAGGCTCCCATCTTCTGGTCTCATAGTGAAAGTTTCATAAGTTTCTTAATGCAACTGTGTTCAAAGGGGTCCTACCTTCACAAGATCCAAATGGTATTGTTGCCGCGGCCTCCTTCCTCCTCCTCACTCTTCTCCTGCTTCTTTTGCCCTCTTGTATCATAGCACAACAGAAACTTGGAGCTCAGTGAACAACAGGCAGATCCAGAGCACATGGCTCTGAGATGGGCTGAGGGAAGCAACGTGGCCACTGTGGTCAGATGATAGGCCCTGGATATAGACCCAGCTGAAGGCAGCCTGAGGAATTCTGGAGACAGGGCAGAGCATGTTCAGAGGATAGTGATGGGTCATGGTGAGCCATCCAGGCAGGTGCGTAATCTGCCTGGAATTTTTATTGTCTTTGCATTGAAATTACACATTAATTGAGGAAGATTTGAAATATTCTCACTATTAAGTCATCAGCCACAAATGTAGTATATATTTCCATTTATCCAATCTTCTTATGTCTTTTAATAGAATGTTAATATTTTTCCATAACAATATCTTGTATATTCACTGTAAAGTTGACCCCCAGATGCGCTAGTTTTGCCACTATTGTGAATGATACTTTATTTGGGTGCTGCTGGAAGAGAATGTTTTGGATTTTTGTGTTAATCCATATGATTTTGTGTTAAGGCAAGTCTGCTAAACTCTCACTAATTTTAACACTTTGTTGGTGCTGTTGGATTTTCTACATAGATGATTCTGTTGTCAGCAATGAAGGATGATTTAATATATTTTATTCCAGTGCTTGTTTGTATCGGTCATCAATTGCCGCCAACAAATTGTCCTAACATAGTAGTTAAAGACAACAGATATTTAGTATCATACAATCTCTGCAGTCAGTAATCGAGGAATCTGACCTGGTATCAGAAATCACACAGAATTACTTCATTTTATTCTGTTTGTTAGAAGCAATTCACTAAGTCCAGCCCAAGATCAAGGGAAGAGAAATTAGGTTCCACTTTTAGAAGATACTGTTAGAATTTATGGACGTATTTAAACCACCACATCTTAACAATCTTTTCTCTTTTTGTCTTCTATTTAGAAATTTTTATTGTTGAGGCCATCCAATAACAGGTTAAATAGAATCGGAGATCATAATAACTTTCTTTTGTTCAAGACCTTAAAGGAACTGATAGCTTATGAGGTTTCTTCATCCACTACCATGTTGACCTTAGTTTTTTGGTATATTCAGATTTAAAGAGTTCCTTTGTCTTCCTGGCCACTGAAACTATTATTATTTGAGCATAACTAAATGCTAAACTTCATGAAATACCTTTTGCATTCATAGATTTTCTTTTCTTCCCTTTTCTTTTGTTTTCTCTTTTAAGATAGGTTTTCTGATATTAAACCATTCTTGCATTCCTGGGATAAACTGCAGTAGCGTTTTTTTTTTTTAACACATGATTAGATTCACTTAGAAAGTAATTTATATAGGGTTTTCCCCTATGTGTTCATAGGTTAAATAGGTCTGTACATTTTTCCTGTGCTATCCATACTGGTTTCAGACTCAAGGTTTCATTAGTTCCTAAAATGAGTTGGGCAGCTTTCCTCCTTTCCCTGTTCTTCACCTTGGAAGTCTTGCAGCATGCCACTGTTGGAGGCTGGCCTTTTCCTTTCCATGCACCCGTTTATCTACATTGACTGGTCTACTTGCTCCTCTGGCCCCTGACTTACTGCCTCACTTCCAGTTCATGGTTTGCACCTTCTTTCCTGGCTCTGTGTTGCTTATACAGGCACAGCTCAAAGATACTGCAGGTTGGGTTCCAGACCACTGAAATAAAGCAAATATTGCAATAAAGTGAGTCACATCAATTTTTTTTTGGTTTCCAGGTGCCTAAAAAAGTTACATTTTCACTATACTGTTGTCTATTAAGTGTACAATAGCATTGTCTAAAAAAATGGACAAGCCTTAATTTAAAAATGCTTTACTCTTAAAAGTGCAAACTATCATCTGACAACACAAGGTTGCCACAAACCTGCAATTCATTATAAAAAAAAAAAAAACCCTGAGATCTTTGCAAAGGGCAATAAATTGAAGTACAATAAAACAAAATATGCTTGTATACAGCAGGGGGTCTAAATTGATACTATTTGGGTCAGATGTGCAATTAAAAGTGAAAGTGAAGTCGGTCAGTCGTGTCCAACTCTTTGCGACTCTTTGCCTACCAGGCTCCTCCGTCTGTGGGATTCTCCAGGCAAGAGTTCTGGAGTGGGTTGCCATTTCCTTCTCCAGGAGATCTTCCCAACCCAGGGATCGAACCCAGGTCTCCTGCATTGCAGGCAGACACTTTACCATCTGAGCCACCAGGGAAGCTGATGGTAATTAATGATAACTGCTTTATTCTGCATAGATGACTCAGGCTCCCTCATGAACCCTTCAGTGTCAATGATGGAGGCAGGGGAAGTGATATGAAGCCATGTGGTGTGCCAAAATTTGCCAGATATCAAAGAGTATCTTTATATTTTACTGTTTAATATAATAACCTCACTTTGAAGAAATATTCCCCCTCTCCCTTTTAGGTTCCAAGATGGCTTCTTGGATCCAAGGGAAGCTGACTTGCATTCATGGTGATGAGGGGAAAGGAGGCTGGTGGCTTATCTGCATGGCATTTACTCAACAGTGGACACAGCTAAAGAGGCATCAGAGACCAGAGAACAGCAGACCCCTGAGCTGTCACCGGTCAGCTCCTCTAGTCACTGCAAAGACACACAACATACCCAGGTGCTTTCTTAGGGAAGTACATTGGGGGTTGGGGAACTTTTAGAAGAAGACAAATGGCCCTGGTAGGAAGTTTGGACATTGAACTTGACTAAATATTTATCCAAAAGAAAATAAACTAGAATGAATTCCTTTTTAAAACTGAGAGACATTGAACTTACTTTAATTAGGAGATTTAAGTGTTTATTTTCCTTACTACCCAGTGGTATGTGGCTTGAAAACAAGATCAGTTATAGAAACATAAAGAATGGTCCAATTTTTACACATCTCATTATAGTGGATAAAAATCTGATATAGGAACCAACAGCTCTTGGCTTCCTTATTTTGGAATCTCATCCACCAACAGACTTCATGTCACCCGGTCTCCCCTCATCCTATCCCTTCCTGGCTCTGTCAGAGAGGAGATGGGTATTGGATAGAAAACTGTGGACAAGTTCTGGCTGTCCTGCTAGCTGGCTGTGTGACTGCTCTGCCTCTTAATTTTCTGATCCATAAAATGGGAAGATTAAGGTAAATGAAGCTTAAATTCTTTCCAGCTTTATGGATTTTTTTTTTTTTCACAATCTTTCCTGCATCCTAGCACCTTCTCACCAGAGTGTATGTAAACTGAAGGGAAGGTCAGACTTTCCAAATCATTTTTTCCACTTTATCTGGCCCTTTCATTGATTTCTCTGCTGAGCTGACTTAGGCAGAGGTCCTGCTGACTGCAGAGTGACCACAGCGGTTAGAGCTGGTTCAAGTCTGTAACTGTTCCTTGTGGCCTCCTGCTCCTCTCACCTGCCTCTCCTTCCCACTTTCTGGTGAAAAATCCTATTGGCATTTCATACCCTTCAAGTTCTACATCATACAGCCTGTGTGACTCTAAATGCTGGTTTTAAAAATCAAAAGCACCAAAGCAGAGAGTCTGTTTGGATCAGGAGAGAAGAGTACACTTTCCCGATAACACTGTTTCCCCCAACAAAACATAAATCTGAACAAATGAATCTACTGAATCACTGGTGCTGGGGTGCATTCTTTTTCTCTCTTTTGGCGCCTGGTAGGGTTATTTCCCATCTTCCAAAGCCGGAGCCCTAATGAGCTCCAGGGGGACAGAAGTCTGTCAATCACAGGGTACTTTTCAAGTATAGTCATCTCAGCCGCATCAGAGAACCACAAGGCATGAAATAATTAGAAAGCCCAAAGTAACTGCTCTGTTTTACAAGAGCAAAATCCGTATGTGGATCATTTACATAAACCTGTCACTTCCCATTACAGTTCTAATGTAGGCTGGGCAATAATCGCAGGCCTGCTGTCGGGGGAGGGGAGGTCAAGGTAGGCTGGGCCTCCATGTTGGAAGCGCAAGGTACGCATGTGCTATGCCTGCCGCCGCCCCCACCTTCGCCGACTACTGATTTAAAGTATCTTTTCTTTCCATTAAAGAAGAACTATTCTTGCTGCTATGGCAGCAGACCCGTGCTAAAGAGGAAAAAAAAAAAAAAAAAGCTTTTGCATCAAGCTATTGTTAGGGGAGAATTCACTTTGAGGAGCATTTCAAAGCTGATCCGATTGGGGAAAGAATCATGTTAAATATTTGCTATGAAATATTTATAAGAAGAGCACAAGAGCAATTGACAAAGTTGCCTGGGAAAATAAGCATCTCTCCTCATTTGAAAATTTGGGGAGTGGGGGTGGGGGGTTTAAATGTCCTAGGGAGAATTTATATAAGTACAGATACGTGTGTGATGTTTGTTCACAAACGTGCGCGTGCACACATGCACACTCGCACACATGGTTGAACGGGTTGATAGGATTTAGGTCA
This sequence comes from Cephalophus harveyi, assembly GCA_006410635.1. Classification (NCBI taxonomy): domain Eukaryota; kingdom Metazoa; phylum Chordata; class Mammalia; order Artiodactyla; family Bovidae; genus Cephalophus; species Cephalophus harveyi. Next base: position 98,973 of record SJYT01000684.1, on the reverse strand, counting down.
ATCTGCATCTGAATGCGGGTTCCCAAATAACGGCAGCAATAAGTGGTCACTGAAGACTCTCTGATAATTGTGTTTGAAGAGGCACTGTACTGATGCCCACAGAGTGAGACGCCCTGGACTCAGCCTGGCGGCCACAAGGTACAGCAGCAACTATCTCATAGGTGTTCCTCTCCTGTCCACACCCAGGAAAGGGACTCTTGAGGGGGAAGATTCCCCAAGCCTGACCCTTCATCCCATCAGCATAATACTAACAATGCGTTGAAAAGGGAAAAAAACGATATGTCTGAAACCAGACCTTCTGCTTTTAGAGGATGTATTTCTATCTTACCTGCTTGTGGATTTTTCAAAAATATTTAGCACCCAAACCCTGCCCACCTGAACATACAATGTGTAATAAACATTATGTAATAAAAGGTGACAATGATGTGTTGACTTACATAGTTAAAAGAAGCTCTGCATCAACTGTGTATATTTTCAGTATCTGGGGTTCTTCTCTCTATTGGGAAGAGAGAAATGAAAATATTCTGTCTAATGCAGTGTCTCCAATAAATCAATCACATATTTAACCCTTAGCCTTTGCCACATGAACCTTGCGAACATTGGACATCACATTTTATATGACTTTGCAATTAACATAGTGTAATATGATGAGTGTAAGTGAACAGCTAACTGGGTAATGGATACACTGTTACTGATGCTTGTTTTAATCCAAAAGTCCTATAGAGAATTTTACTGTAGGCCAATTTTATTAATCCACAAACACATCATAAGATTCTGGCCAAAAGAGCAAGTGGCCTGAAACGACCAGTTGCAATAATCTCTGCTGTACACGACTCTATCTGAGAGGTCCACGGCTACCTAACAGTGAGCGAGGCGGGCAGGGGGAAGATGTTTGGGCATGATACGGGTCTGAACCACAGCCAGCCTGTTTCTTATCTGAGAGATCACCAAGTGGGAAAGCATTGTGGATGGATTTAAATCAGCTTTTTTCTCTATCCCTCCTCCCTTGCACACAACAAAAGTCTAAATCCCTTTTCAGGCCAGATTGCCCCATTTCCCTGCATGGGCCAGGCAGATTGGAAACATGTTTGTCATTCAGCTTTTCTCCAGGCTAATCAGGAGACACTGGGGTGGTGGGATTTCTGCCTTTCATCTATGGAGCCTGCCTCTAAAATCAGCCGTGCGGAGGCCGCTGGGCCCACTCGAGAGCGGGGCTGCCTGTCATCTCTGCAGACAGATATAAAAATATTGTTAACCACGAGCCTAAGCAGAGGGTTTAACAGGGATTTGAATCTAAAATGTGATACTCGACATAGACTAACTTGATCTGGTCCAACAGAGCCGAACCCCTTATTCTGTTCTAACAAAGTGTGTCACATAATGGAGGAGATTTTGATGGGATTTACAACGTCTCTGTTTCAGGCTAGATGCTGAATAGATCTAAACTGTGAATGAACATTTCTGCCTCCAGAGTGGTCACGAGGAGAGGCCTTGGCCGGCCTGCCTCCCGAGTCAAGGTCTTATTGACAGGACAGCTTTCAAGTTCACCGAGGTGTGGTCCAGAGAGAGCAGTGGCAGCTGGGCTTGGCAGGTGTGTAGCAGGGGATCGTTCTGTGCAGAGCCTCACACAGTGCAGAGGGTCACTACACAGAGATTCCCACACCTTCTATATTGGGAACCCCAATGAACTTTTGAACCCCCCAGTTCTGGAAAATAACTGTAAAGACAGTGGACACCAATCATGAGGAGGCAGTAAAGAGTGGTGGAAAGGGTCCAGCAGGGCTTGGTTTGACTCTTGGCTTCTCTGCTCATCGTGGGATCTTGACCAGATTACTCTCTACAATTCAGTTTCCTCATCTATAGTAAGGAGATGGTGATAGTGTCTTTTCTCTGGAATTGTTGCAAGGAATACAAGGGATCAGTTCAGTTCAGTCGCTCAGTCGTGTGCGACTCTTTGCAACCCCATGAATCGCAGCACGCCAGGCCTCCCTGTTCATCACCATCTCTCGGAGTTCACTCAGACTCACATCCATCGAGTCAGTGATGCCATCCAGCCATCTCATCCTCGGTCGTCCCCTTCTCCTGCCCCCAATCCCTCCCAGCATCAGAGTCTTTTCCAATGAGTCAACTCTTCGCATGAGGTGCCCAAAGTACAGGAGTTTC
>SJYT01000684.1:0-96302 GCA_006410635.1 Cephalophus harveyi | reverse complement strand
CTGTTGCTTCCTGACCTGCATACAGATTTCTCAAGAGGCAGGTCAGGTGGTCTGGTATTCCCATCTCTTTCAGAATTTTCCACAGTTTATTGTGATCCACACAGTCAAAGGCTTTGGCATAGTCAAGAAAGCAGAAATAGATGTTTTTCTGGAACTCTCTTGCTTTTTCCATGATCCAGCGGATGTTGGCAATCTGATCTCTGGTTCCTCTGCCTTTTCTAAAGCCAGCTTGAACATCAGGGAGTTCACGGTTGATGTATTGCTGAAGCCTGGCTTGGAGGATTTTGAGCATTACTTTACTGGCATGTGAGATGAGTGCAATTGTGCGGTAGTTGGAGCATTCTTTGGCATTGCCTTTCTTTGGAATTGGAATGAAAACTACAAGGGATAGTGCACGTTAAACATTCAATCCAGCCTGGGTATAAATGCTTGATCTGTAATACTGTTTGGCTTCCCAGGCGGCACAGTGGTGAAGAATCCACTTGCCAATGCAGGAGGCCCAGATTCAGTCCCTGGATGGGGAAGACCCCCCGGAGAAGAAAATGGCAAGCCACTCCAATATTCTTGCCTGGCAAATCCCATGGACAGAGGAGCCTGGTGGGCTACAGTCCATGGGGTCACAAAGAGTAGACATGACCGAGTGACTGAGCACGCACGCACGTAATATTATTAGCTGTTGCTTGTAGTTCCGTGGCAGTTGAGAATGGTTTGGAACCTTCCTTCCACCACATGCTGGCTCATTCTTAGCTATTGCTGTTTGGAAAAGCAGCAATAAAATTTTTTGTTGTAAACATCAGTGATACAGTGACATCCAGTTATATTCAGCTATCAGAAGACCACTTGGGAAAGTCTTATATTTCAGGCATAAGCAAAATCTAGAAAACAGTATAATGAACACTCATGGATATACCACAGAATTTTGACAAATTTTAATATTTTGCCATACTTACTCAGATCTTTTAAATGAAACGTTAGACATTTGGTTGAGTTACTTGCTACCTTCCTTGAGCCCATTCTTCTTCCTACTTTCTCATCTCTGCTCTGAGATAACCACTGTCCTGAATTTGAGCTTCAATTATTACCATTGCATGCATGCTAAGTAGCTTCAGTCATGTCTGACTCTTTGTGACCCTATGGACTGTAACCCATCAGATTCCTCTGTCCATGGGATTCTCCAGGCAAGAATACTGGAGTGGGTTGCCATGCCCTCCTCCAGGGGATCTTCCTTACCCAGAGATCAAATCCTCATCTCTTGCATTGGCTGGCAGGTTCTTTACTGCTAGTACCACTTAATTATTGCCAGATATGTTTTTAAATTTGATATAGCTGAAGCAATAGCTATATATGCCCAGAAGCAACATTTAGTCTTGTTTTATACCAATGTAAATGGTGTATTGAAAAGTCCATCACTGACTTTTTTCATTTAATATTGTGTTTTTATATTTATTCATACTTGTACATTTTAATAAATCCAAATGGATAAATTTTTACTATGGTATAGACTTTCATTCATTCTCTTATTGGTAGGCCTTTAGGCTCTTTCCAGTTTTCCTTTCTGAAACAATTCCAGAATGAAGGTACATCTGTGTGTGTTCTTGTATGTGAGTGCCTGTCGATGGCATGTATCTAGAAATGGAACTGCTAGCTCCTTCAGGGCATACATTTTCATCTTTATTAAATATTGTCAAATTGTTTATACCGCTAGCAGAGTATGAGGGTTTAGGGAGATATTTATATGGAAGGGAATATATTAAATAAGTTTACTCACCCAACTTTCTTTGAGTTTCTAGAAACGATTTAGGAGGTGATAATGGCTGCTCTCTTATAAGCAGCTATGGAGTGCAGGTTATTTTTTTCCTCCCTGTGTTAATTAACCCCTTTGGACTGTGGTCCTGGTGCAGCCCAGTGTTGATAATAGAACGTGCCTGGAGAAAACCAGACACTCAACTTGGGTCAAGAGGTTAGGAAACAAATAGTCGCCTGCAGTCCTTAAATACTCTTCTTCCTGAGGCACCCCCACTAAAATGAAGCTCCTAAAAATAAAACAACCAAGCTGAAAATGGTTCATTAAAGAACTTCACATCTTGAGATGGATGTTCCTTTGATAACAGGGCACACTTACAGAAGGGAAAGGGTAGAGAGAGGTGGGTAGACAATGTTGCATCCTGGACACTTTTTTTAGACATAGTCCTGGCTGCAGCCCTTATTACTGTGCTATAATGGATACGTTTCACATTCCCCAGAGACCCAATGCATTCTTTAAGATTGAAAAGATGCTTGAATGTCTTTAAATAAAGTACAGTCCAGAAATAATTTTACATAATTACACTGGTAAGGAAGCAAATGATTTTATTTTAGTTCTGTGTGAAGTGAGTCACAGGAATAGAAAATTAACAACTAAAAAGAGATGTGGACCAATTTTTCCCAGTTCTTTTGGGAGAGAGCAAGTCCTTCTAGATGACAAAATGGTAAATGTTACATGCACACAATTCCAAAGCCAAATAAAATTATTTTTGTAGTGCTTACTTATTATTTTAAATCATGAGTGCCATTACTTCCCTTCATTCTTCTACCTAATTGTAAGTTGACTGTACTAGGAAATGAACTATAGTTAATTTGACTGTCAACTAGAGACCAAACTGAAGCCGTAAAGGGCAGACTGTTGGCATTAATTAGAGACTTCTGTTTGGCCTTTAGATTTTTATCTCTTTGACCTTGTGCCTCCTATAATCTGGCTGGAGGGTTTCTGGGTCAAATGAAGGCTTCTGAGTTGCTGGACTGAGAACTCCACACTAGCTTGCTTTCTCTACATCAGGGAGCTTGCCTCATGGTCATAATGCTGAGAACTCCCAGCTTTGCCCTCAGGTTTTCTCTGACCCTGAATAGGAAGGAGACGTCACTTCTTTTTCTCCCTATTACGAAACATCTCTCAGTTTACACAGGTCTTGGAAAACAGTCAAAATTTCAATACACACGGGGTACTAAGCTCCCGGTTTTAACTGCTATACCATCTTCTCTCTTGAAAAACTGATGCTTCGTAATGATATGTGCTGAGCACTGAGCTAAGAGCTCATGCATTATCTTTTTCAATACTTATTTTATGATTTAGATACTGTGTATTGTATTATTGGGCATCCCTGATAGCATCATTGGTAAAGAATCCACCTACAATGCAGGAGACCCCGGTTCTATTCCTGGGTCAGGAAGATCCCCTGGAGAAGGGATAGGCTACCCACTCCAGTATTCTTGGGCTTCCCTGGTGGCTCAGCTGGTAAAGAATCTGCCTGCAATGCAGGAGACCTGGGTTCAATCTCTGGGTTGGGAAGATCCCCTGGAGAAAGGAACATCTACCCACTCTAGTATTTTGGCCTGGAGAATTCCACGGACTGTATAGTCCATGGCTTTGCAAAGAGTCAGACACGACTGAGCGACTTTCACTTCACTATCGTATTGTTTTCCAGTCGCTCAGTCGTGTCTGGTTCTTGGCAACTCCATCAACTGCAGCACACCAGGCTCCTTTGTCCTTCACCGTCTCCCAGAGTTTGCTCGAATTCATGTCCATTGAGTCAGTGATGCTATCTAACCATCCCATCCTCTGCTGCCCCCTTCTCCTATTGCCTTCAATCTTTCCCATCATTGGGGTCTTTTCCAATGAGTTGACTCTTCACTTCAGGTGGCCAAAGTATTGGAGCTTCAACTTCAGTCCTTCCAATGAATATTCAGAGTTGATTTCCTTTAAGATTGACTGGTTGGATCTCCTTGCAGTCCAAGGCATCCTCAAGAGTCTTCTCCAGCACCACAGTTCAAAAGCATCAATTCTTTGGCACTCAGCCTTCTTTATGATCCAACTCTCACATCCATACATGACTACTGCAAAAACCATAGCTTTGACTACAGAGTTTTGTCAGCAACGCGATGTCTGTGCTTTTTAATTTGCTTTCTCTAGGTTTGTCATTGCTTTCCTTCCAAAGAGCAAATGTTTTTTAATGTCATGGCTGCAGTCCACGTTTGCAGTGATTTTGGAGCCCAAGAAAATAAAATCTGTTACTGCTTCCACTTTTTCCTCTTCTATTTGCCATGAAGTGACGGGACCATAATCTTAGTTACTATATAGTTACCCCTCAAAATGTAGTGACTCAAACAGGGTAGAAATATATTTTTCTCTTGAATCTAGCAAATACATGCCTCTGTTCCATAGAGTCAACCAGGGACCTAGGATGGTGGGGTGATTCTTCATGATTGCTGCTGATGTTACTGTTGTTACCACTTCTAGCCGCAGGAAGAGGAAAGAGAGCAGGAGAGTGCTCCTCCACCATCCCTACCTCCTGACCTAGAAGTGACACATCTAATTTTGATTCATATTCCACAGAGATAATTTAGTCATGGCCACACCTGGGCATGAGAAACACAAGGAAATATAGTCCAGTTCAGCAGTCATGTATTCCACTATTATTCTACTGTTGAAAAAGGAGAGAAAGGAACACTGGCACTGCTATCTTATTTATGGATATTCACGCTTCTTTGAAATCTTAACAAAACTTATTAACCCATCGAGTCTCTGGGCAACTTGCAGTCTCTACCAGTTATCACCTGTATTTTGCTACTGAGGCAAGTTTGATTTAGCAAGTTTAAATAACATGCCCAAATGTTATACACTTACTAAGCAGAGGCAATGAGATTCAGACCAGGCAATCTGAGGCTAAAGGTTCAGCATTTAAGGACCATTTATACTGATTCTATATTGACAGCTGTATTGAATAATTAATTCATTGGCAAGTTACTTTCCTTTAAACAGATACCTACTTGGCTCTGCAGGAAGAATGAGGTAATCAGGAATTTTCCATTGTGGAAATAGTGAAGATGAGTCCCACAGTTTCCATTGTCGGAGTTCAGGAGGCTAAACGTGTGCAGAGTGATTATCATGTCCTTGGAAGTGAGGTTTCTGTGGTATAGGTAAAATAGCTCTGGATTTTCGTGGTTGGAGGATATTAAGTGACAAAGGAAGGTATTACTTTAAGTCATCTCTAATTAGGTACTTTGGTTTAACACACCCAGTCAAGGATATTTTGAGCTGAAGCTTAAAAAATGCTGCCTTTTTAAGTATAACTCACCATTAATGCTTAGATGAAAGGTATTCTGAACTTGTGGGACCATGGTCCATCAGCTCAACTATGTCACCCATAAAATGACAAGAAAATAGTTATTTTACTCACATTTCTAGTCAGAGGGTTGGGGGAGGGAGGAGCAATTTAGATGTCTCTGAGGGAGAAGGAAAGGGAACCCACTCCAGTGTTCTTGCCTGGAGAATCCTAGGGACGGGGGAGCCTGGTGGGCTTCCGTCTATGGAGTCGCACAGAGTCGCCCACGACTGAAGTGACTTAGCAGCAGCAGTAGAGGGAGAAGAAGGAAAAAATTTGTGTGAAAGATCAATGTTATTGTAATTTAATTAAACGACTGATGTTGATTTTGAGCCACAAGAATGAATGCTAACTTGTGTAACTCAATATACATGTGCCCCAAACAATTAATGACCCTCCTTAATTCAAGCAGGGGCTGTTCTTAAAACACAGTGTGAACTTATGGGAAATTGCTTAATCTTTCTAAACTGCTTCATCTGTAAAATGGGCATACAAATGAATATTTTTTGTTGTGAGAATTAAATGAGACAACTCAGATATCAACATTTGCATATTAAATGGTGATTACTGAATAAATATTAGGGATTATGGCAACCCTCTACAAAATGCATTGCCAATGCTGGTGGGAGGTGCTGTGGATCACTAATTCTGTAAGATTATGAAAACAAAGTTCTGTGGAGGGAGCCTTTAACAAATTATTCAAAATATTAATCCAGAACTTTGCTAATGCCAGCTCTCAAATCTCATGATGGACTAAAGATTTCAGTTAAAGTCTTATTTAATCTTCCCAGGCAAAAATAATCACTCTCCTCCCTGTGATCTCTTTGCTCTTTGTTCATCATTCTGTTATTGTACTTAGCACATTGTGTCACAGAAATTTATTTGCCTGTTTGGATTATTTGCAAACTTCACTGGTGATCAGATGGTGTATGAAATCCTCTAGGTCAGGGACCATATTTCCTGGCTCCAGGCCTGGTGCCCGGGACAAAGCAGGGTCTCCATAAACGTTTCTTTAATGAGTGGCTAAATGGCCTGGTGGAGGTTGCTAGCCCTTTAGACGAGGAGTCTGGAAATGCCCTGGGTTGTATTTTTCTGGTTTGCCAATAATCAAGCCATTTCACACTCAGTTTCCTCATTTGAGAAATATTCCTTCCAATGTGTTTGCCTTGAAAAGATGCTGTGATAATTAATGAGACTCCTTGGAAAGGAGCACTATTCTCTCTCCCTTTGAAGCTGGCTTTTACAAGAAAATCTTTATATACAAGGCTGTAAAAATTCTGTTCTCCTTCCTGCTTTTTTCTTCCTCAAACCCAAAGGTCCGGGAGAGATTATCTGCCTATGAAACTTCCATTTCCTACATGCCTGACTCCCAGGAGCATCACCTGGAGTGTACCTGGGCCACCCGTCCAAGCCCTCAGGGCTTCCCTATTCACAAATCCATGGAAACCCAAGAAAACTGGAAAACCCAGCAACTTGAGGCTTGTCAGAGATGGCCCAGGGGAAGCACTGGTGATTCACAGATGCTTTTTTTAGCTCCTCTGTTCTTCCAAGGGTTGTCCACGGCTTCACTGGAGAACCACCCATGAGGGTTTGTCAGGGACTCTGGATGAGGTGCTGGGCCTGCTGTGCTGGCCTAACACACCGCACATACAGGCGAGTTCTCACATCACGATGGAGTGCTGTCGGGCAAATATTAAGAGCTGTGTACAGAGTGTGTATAGGGCAAGAGGAAACCCAGAGACAGGTGAACTGTGGGCTGCGGCTGAGAGAACGAAGAGCCACATTGGAGGAGATATACCTGGGCCAGGTCTGGGGGATGAAGCAGATGAACTAACTTTGTGATCTTGGACTTAACCTCATGATGCCTCCATTTCCCTCATCCACAAAACAGGTATAATAATGACCTAGGGCTAATAGTGAACTCCAGGAGTTGGTGATGGACAGGGAGGCCTGGCGTGCTGCGATTCATGGGGGTGCAAAGAGTCGGACACGACTGAGCGACTGAACTGAACTGAACTGAGGGCTAATAAAATAGATAAATAAAGCAATTTGCTAATTATAAGATGCTTTGTAAATATTGATTATGAATATATCTTTGAATTACCTTCTGTAAGGAAAGCAGTGAAGATGTGGCATGTAAGACCCTCCCGAGGTTTTTCTGGCGGGGAGGGGAGGAGGTTGTTGTTGCTGCTTTTGTTTTGTTTTGTTTTGTGTTTTGGCGTTTTTTGGCTGCGCCACTTGGCTCGCGAGATCTTAGTTCCCCAACTGGGGATTGAACACAGACCAGACAGGGACTGGGAAGCCTGTGGCAGGCCTTTTCCTACTGGCAGCAACCACCCAAGGGAAGTTTTATAGTTTACAGAGGCACTCTAATGAGAGTGCAAAAGGAATAATCCACTAGGTTTGAGGTGACATCTAGTATTTATAACCTAAGTTGGAGACTGGCAAGATGTTTTTCTGCACATTTGGGCATGACCCCATCTGAGTTGAACTTCCATTAACTGTTTCATTTCTAAATCTCTAAAATCAAAAAGTGTCACTTACTCCCACTCAGTTACTTTCCAATCAACTTATCTTCACATTTACCAAAATGTCTAGCCCCTTGACCCTGACATTTCCTCCAGGCCCTTTCTGACTTTACTTTTTCTACTATCCAGCAATCACTGTCTTGTCAACCGTCTCAACTCATTTGTCCCCTATCTTTTTAAAGAACATGCCTCTCCACATCGCCGCCTCTGCAATGATCCGCTCAAGCTCAGCCCTCTGAGCCTTGCTAGAGATAACTGTGACACTGTGAGAGCACCACTGCTCTGAATTCAGTTTCCAACCTCAGCTGCTGCCTGCCATTCTCCTCTAACAGGACCATATTTTTAAATATTATTGGATGTACTTTCCTTTGCTGGTAGTTCCCGCTGCCCCCATGGAAGCCCAGGGCGTCCCTCGCTGCAGGGAGAAGGCAGTAGTAACCAGCCAAGAACAAAGGCGTCAGTGTTGAGCTTCTCCAAAATAGGCTCTTGAAGCTCAGTTCAGGGAAAAATCGATTTGAAAGCCAAGATTTTCATTGGTAAGAGCCAGGCTTTGTTGAGAGACGAGAGGATGTGTGGGTTCCAAGGAAACAAAATCAAGAACTAGAACATAGTTGATAGAGATCAGCACAGGGCAGGGAGACTGACTGGTACACTCCCACGTGTGAGGGTTTCCTGTCACCCCGGAAGGCAGCAAGACAGAGCTGAGGAAACACACAGATGCCCAGAGGGCCTGATAAGAGGGGTGGAGGGCCAGCGGAGAGAGAGACAGGAGTGTGGAAGGAAGGCTGAGCAGGGCAGGGGTGGAGCGGGACAGAGGAAGAATGGAGATCTGCTGGTGAGATTTGGGAGCCCTGGAGCGGAAGGAATTTGCATAATACTTCTGGACTGGGACTCTGAAAGAAGACTGCCCCTGATGGCAGAGGTACAGTGATCCTGGTAGCGCGGAGCAGCCACAGTCAAGGGAAAAGGCCATGTTTAAGTAGAGGGACGTCCTGGTAGCGGCTGGGTCCTCCCATCCCTTCCATGGCATGGAGGTTATCCAGCTGGGAAGGCAGAGGGTAGAGGGGACCTGGCACCAGAGGGTGAAGGATGCCTCCTCTGCACAGCCCTTCAATGGCGAGGTTTTCGCCAGGCTTCCTCTCCTCAGGCCCTACACTCAGCTCCTGTCTTATACAGATCATTCTCAAATTTGTGACTCTGAGTGGACAGATTCTGCTTAATAACTTTACCCACAGAGCCCGACTTACGATTGAATCTCAGAGTTTATGTTTCTCAGTTGAATGAGTGACCTTTTGTGGGTCCTCACTGAATTGAAATTTCGCAACATCTCTGATACTTTAAAACAATACAGTGTTTCATATCTTTGGCTTGCAAATAAACCTTTACATATATTTGTTGAAATATAATTGTCTCATTATAGTGTTTCACATTTGAGACAATAACTAGTGTATTTGCCATTTGGCAGAAGAAATTTAGAAATAATAATATAAGATTTTTGGAGTAATGTAATGTAACCTAAATGTTAGTTAACCCAAAGCTTCATCTTTGTGATAATAGGTTTCTGCTGCTGCTAAGTCGCTTCAGTCGTGTCCGACTCTGTGCAATCCCATAGATGGCAGCCCACCAGGCTCCCCCATCCCTGGGATTCTCTAGGCAAAAACACTGGATTGAGTTGCCATTTCCTTCTCCAATGCATGAAAGTGAAAAGTCAAAATGAAGTCGCTCAGTTGTATCCGACTCTTAGCAACCCCATGGACTGCAGCCTACCAGGCTCCTCCATCCATGGGATTTTCCAGGCAAGAGTACTGGAGTGGGGTGCCATTGCCTTCTCCTTCCAAAAAGTATCCGGAAGTTACTCGCGGAAATCCCTAAGGGATGCCTAATTTGTGCCCACAAATCAGACTGTTAGGTACTGTCACCACATGATACCCACTCCACTCATCTCTGCCTTTGGCTCTAGAGTCTCCATGTCTGTTAGGCATGAAGCCACTTTGAAAGTGTTGCTTCTGCCACCGCCCATGAGGTGAACAGCAATGCCCATGGCAAAGCTATTTAAATGTCCATCTTTGGGATATCAAAGTATAGCAAAGATATCACAACTTCCACATCCTACTGCGCCTGGCACCTTGTTCTCTGTCTTCCTAGGGAGTTTTGCCACTGGTTTCACCATTTAGCCTCTCCTCTTGGTCTGCTTGTCTCTCAGACTTTACTCATCCTGTTCATCTGCTAGATAGAGACTTGGCTGTGTCTGTCCACGTGCTTGCCTCTTCCTTCTGCTCAAAACAGGCTTCTACCAGCAGGACCCAAACTCTAATCACCCCAAACTAGACCCGGCCCCCAACAAGTCTCCTAATTTTGTACTGAGATCCAGTAATTCCCAGTCTTGTACTGGGAGGGAAAACAATTCCTCTAGATTTTAGCTTTAAAATTTGATGTTTGAAAGAAAATGACATTCTGGAGCTAGATGGTGATAATTTTAGCACACAACTGAACTATACACCTAAAAGTGGGTTAAAACGGTTTAAAAATGATTAAAATGAGTTAATTGTTTCAATTCAGGACATATAAAATGAAAATTGTAAACATTTACATAATTTTAAAGAATTTTTTTTTTGTAACTGCAAAGGACTAGGGAAAGAGAACTAGAAAAGTATCTGTAACATCCTTCAAAGTTATTAAATGAATTGGGTCAAATGTATATGAAATCCTTTTGCAGTGTGCACTTGGATTTGCATAGACAATTTCTATTTTTATCTTTCCCACTTTATTTCTTCCCTTGGTAGAGTTCTAGTATCCATCAAGAGAGAGAAGTTGTAGAAACAAAACGAGGCTTTGTGTGTCCTTCACAAGGGCTGATTTGTTTTGGAAAGAATTTCAAGGAAGTAAGGAATCTTAAAACTGTGTTTTTATATATACAGTATTTAGTTAAGCTTTCTCCTATCACTAAAGGCCCACTTCACCAAATGCATATGTAATTCTTATTAATACTGGTGAATCTGTGAGCAAAAGAGAATTGCATATCACAGGGTTCATATGATTCTCAGCTTATTCAAAGGCCTTGTTTCCAATGGCCAAATACAAATTCTTCATTTACCACAAACCCCAAAATGTGGGAAGAAGATAGCTGAGTCAACAGGAAATAAAGGAGACAACTCTCAAACTCTGTGCAGAGAATTAAAATGTTACTGTTCCCACATTCAGGCAGAGACAAGACCTTGCTTTTAGGAGCCGGGGACCGCCCAGCTTCTGACCAGCTCAGATAATGCACAAGGACACTATAGGGTCACTACATAAGAAGTTTATTTTCAGTGGAGAAAGAGTATAAAATCCTACTCCAGGGTACTGTTTTCACCAATGTCTTGGAAATAAGAACACTGGTGTGTAGTTTGAGTCTCTCATACTTATGACTTCTAACCAAACAAATCCACCCCCTAGTCAGACAAATAATCTTACGTGAAAGCTATATCCGAGGCACTGCAGGCCCTTAAACAACAGCTCACTCATCGTTCTCATGTCTCCTGGAATGGAAACAGAATGAGTATTCCGTATAGATTCAAACACCAAACCACAGAGGTTAAATGATTTACCCAAGGGTCGGCAAAAACAGCTTCTGCCCTGGCAAAGCAGCACTGTTACAATTTCTCAAGAGATCCACACCAGTGCTTATGTTGTTTTGGGAGCCCTTCCTGTGGAGAAGAGTTCAGTTCCCAAACTTAGGAGGTCAATGGCATCACTGTTCTAATAAGCACTTTTCCCAGTCAGATTCTTTTGCTGATGCTTGACTGCATCTCAGACAGTTCTACAAAATGCAAAGACTGCTTCCTTCCCCACCCACCACGCCTCACTGGATATGCCTGGTGTTCATCCTTCACTTCTTTCTTCAGCTTAATTTTTAAAACTGCTGCAGCCTTTCACTAACCTAATGTAAACTCTAATACCTCCTTAGCAAGATGTTTGGGTGCACTATCCTGATGCATAGTGATGCCAGGCAAGGGAGACGCAGAAGGCAAGGTGAACGCTAAAGACACAGGACATCCATGCTATGCGCCATGACAGCAAGGGTCTTTGTTGTGAGATGTGGACAAAGAGGGAAGATTCTAACAGGTAACCCACCCACAGGCATGTTAAAGAAGAGATATATTATACTTGGGGAACCCATTTCCTTACTGCATTTAAACCAATTAAGAAGAATCAGTTTAGGCACATTTTTCTTTAAAGCCATGTATTGGATTATTTAATAACAAATACACCAGAATGTCATCCAGTGATACAGTGGGATTCATGTCCCTGCAAAAATTTAGTACCTCAAAAGCCTGGGTTAGAAGCAATTTCTGTCATCTATTCATTCAACAATGATGTATTTCACTCCTACAGCATGCAATATGGATTTACATGGCTTTTGACACTACATAGAGTAACTGATTTAAAAAGTTATTCTGAGAGGAATATATGCTATATCCTCTCCTCCCATGATCCTTTCAAATATCAGGAAACAATAGCTCACATCTGTTTCTGCTGGGGTAGGAATACCATCCCAGGGTATTCCTAGGAATACTCCAAGGGTTGAGCAGCATTCTGTCATGATATTCTGCTGCTGCTAAGTCGCTTCAGTCGTGTCCGACTCTGTGCGACCCCATAGACGGCAGCCCACCAGGCTCCCCGTCCCTGGGATTCTCCAGGCAAGAACACTGGAGTGGGTTGCCATTTCCTTCTCCAATGCATGAAAGTGAAAAGTCAAAGGGAAGTCGCTCAGTCGTGTCCGACTCTTCGCGACCCCTCGGACTGCAGTCCACCAGGCTCCTCCATCCATGGGATTTTCCAGGCAAGAGTACTGGAGTGGGGTGCCATTGCCTTCTTTAAAGGAAAAGAAATTTATATTAAAACATACATGGGGGAACGCCCTAGTCCTGTCCTATGTTCCTCCTATTACTCCTGACAATAGATACTCATCACCCTCCAAGAACCAGCCTCCCCTGTGCGAGGAGAATACACCCATGTGAGTGCAGGTCGCTGAATTAATAAGGGAGGGGCCCTCATTGCCCCTTTGAAAGACACTAACCCTTTTAGAACCTTGAGACCTCAATACTGGAGATAAATATTTTTCCTGATAAGTGCCCAGATGGAAAATGGTATGCACTTTGCTTTTTTTCAGGGTCCAAACTCAGTTTCAGGCAGAACTCTCTCTAAGTTTCACCAGAAAGGTGAGCCATAACGTGCCGGCCTACCACCAAGCTTCTATAACTTTTCCAGATTGTGGGCATTGAAACAGAACAAAGGGGGCCCAGAAAAAGAGGGACAGACAGAGAGCTGGCAAGACCAGCACCAAGCTGACGAGACCATTCTTCCAAGTCTGCATGGTCTGATTTACCTTGCCACCCTATATTTAAGTGAGCTAAAAAGATAATACACAAAGGGGAAAAAAGTTGATAATATTCCTATCTCATTTACTTAAAGGTATTACCTATGCAAAATTATAGCTCACAAAAGATTTATAAGGTAGTACACCAAATATTATTCATAGTTTATTTAAAAATCTTAAAGTCTGTGACCACAAGAAACTTTAAATTTGATATGCTAACCAAAATAAATAATACTTTGCTTTTAAAATCCCAACACTTTATTTTCATTATGAAAGCTAAATTCAGAAATGTCTTTGCGATGACTATATTATAGTTATCAGGTGAATGATTATACAGAAATAAGTCGTGTAGAAATGGACATATCTCTGTGATTAAACTAAAATGGTTCATCCAATGGTCATGCATAAGCAAACCAGGATTTAAAAATTTCTATGCTAACAGTCCGTGTTATTAGAAAAATTATCCAAAAGTTAATTAATAGTGAGGGGAAAGTAATTCACAATTGTAAAATGAAACCCGTGTTCAAGGGATATTTGCACATTGATAGGGTAATAAATAACCTCCTTGGTAATATCAGACTCACCAATAAAATCCATTTACACTTTCTGGCGCAATTTCAGATGGTAGTTTAGGGTCATAAGGAAGATGAAGCCAGCATCTTGGTCCTTATCCTGTCACTCTCTGCTGCCACTGCATCTGAGGATAGGGTTTTGTTAGCTCACTGCAGAGTTGTGTTTTTGTGTGGGAGGTTTAGCTGGGCATGATTTCCTGCCTTTAAATTCTTGCCCTCCCCTAAAGTCAGGGAGTTGGGCAGCGGAAGGGAAGAAAGAAGATGCTCCATACAGAAGACACCAGCAAGTGGCAACATGTACGTTTGTGACATCAGTTAACACAGCAAACAAACACACACTGGCCTAAGACAGTGTGCCTTGTGCCATAACCTCCCTTTGTTTTGATGAAATTCTATCATTTAGGAGTCTATTCTGCTCTCTCTCTATCAGAGAATGTGGGTGCCCTGGAATGGCAGGAAGAGCAGTCTCTTTCCTTGCCATAGTTAGTTAGTGGTAGTCGCTCAGTCGTGTCCGACTCTTTGCAACGCCACGGACTGCAGCCTACTAAGCTCCTCTGTCCTTGGGATTCTCCAGGCAAGAAAACCCTCCCCTCAGATGGGGTGATGCCAGACTGAGAGGGAGGAGAGACCCAGCATCCCTGGAGGAGGCTTCCGTTTGGGGCAGTCGGAGTCAGTCCCCGCCTGTGCACAGCCTTCAGGAGGCTGGGTGAGGAGGGGCACGGCACCCACTGGGACTGGGTGAGCTCAGGCTCAGCTCCACTGCGCTGCCTCACTCTTGCTCAAGTCCTGCTCAGGGCTTCGTCTGAGGGCCGGTGGAGGGTGCGCTCACCACAGGGGTGCGGGATCCTGCCCGGCTCAGCCTCCGGCCTTCCCTGGACTGCTCCAGAGCTGGATCTGTGGAAACATCCAGGCGTCCAGCCGTGGTCCGGCCTCCCCAGACGTGCCGGAGTCCCCCACCCCCACAGCGCTCCCCCTTCCTGACTCTCACTGCTTTGTCACCCCTTTGTTCACTTCCTATATTTTCACTCAGATGTGGTTTAGTGTTTTCTTTCCAAGGCATATTTTGCATGGAAGAATGCTTTCAGTGCGCTGAGGCCCTAATTGCCAAATCATGGTTGCCAAAACATGTTATTTTGGCTTCAAGCTGGTACAGAGCAGGAGGCGTTTTCCCCTCTTGGAGAAGAAAAAAAAAAAAAAAAAAAAAAAAATCTTCTTCAGCAGCCCAGGGGCCAGCAAAGACAAGGGGCTGAGGCCTCCGTGGCCCATCCAGCAGCCCTTGAGGGTGACCCCACTCCAGTCAGCCTCTTAGGGTGGCCAGGGTGACGGGCCCTGGCGTCGCGGGCGACTCCGAAGTGGGGCAAGGAGGAGGCACAGGGCTGGCTAGGGCAGGGGGGCAGGGGCACGGGCAGAGGGTGGCCTGAGACCAGCTGCCACCAGGGGGATCCCTGCCCTGCCCGGTACTGCCCCGAACACTTCTGCCTGAACACTGCAGACACGCGCGTCCAGCAGGCCCAGGGATTCCAAGGGGAGACAAACCTGGGGCCCCAGGGAAGCAGAGGGGAACCGATCAGTCTGAGCTGTATCGCTGCTAATTAAGTCCTGATCCCCTGGGTCCACTTGAAACCAATTAGGGAGGGGGATCGAGTTCTGAAAGCAGGTGCTAACTGGTTGCAAAAGCCACGTCCGTCACTTCAGGAAAAGGTTTCGCAGGTAGCTGCACTGAGGACCAGCTCAGAGAGCACAGGCTTTGCCGAGAAAATTCATCACTGAACATTGCCTCAGGACACCAGGAGCACGGAAGAACCCTCCTCTTCCTGTCAAAAAGAACTGTTTTCCCATCCTCTGTTTTCCTCTCGGTAGCTGACTTTCTCCTTGCGTGGACAATGGTGTAATTTAGAAGCGAGTCAACACTCTCCCGGAGATGCCAGCGGCAGCCTCTTTGCAGCACAGACAATATGGTATTTGTTGGGGCTCAAATGCCAGTCCAGAGTTGGCCCCACACAATCCGGCTCTCTCCTTTCCCAGACTGTTGAAGGAAAAAAAAAAAATTCTGATCACACATGTGTAAACACACTTCATTGCAAATATTTATTTGAAGGAAGCCTGAGAGTTTTGTGAGTATTGTGTGCGTGTAAAGAGGAACTATGATTGAGTGTTAAGTACCTGGGAATACTCTAGCGTATTTTATTCTTCTTCAGAAACTTTGCCCATACTCTAGAAATTTTGGCCTGAAATAATGGCTGGGCATGAACTGGGCACTTCTGTGTGCCAGGGGCTCTGCCAAGTGTTTTACACAAATCCTTGTTTAATCTTTACAACGATCCTGTGAAATGGGTGTGACTTAGAGAGGTTAAGTAACACATCTAGTAACTGACTGGCCAACTACTTGAATTCTACCTGAGCCTGTATCTTTCAATGCAGACCTGTTATCCTGTCTCCCAGCTCTGGATCCTGAACAGAAAGAGCAAAATACCTTGCACACTGTGCGTGCCCAACAAGTAACAGTCAATGAATGAGTGAACGCACAGGGCTCAGGTAGTATTAAGGATTAGCCCCAGTTTCATATTCAAACAGTAACCTGGGAAATGGTTCTATTAACTGTTAAGTCTACCAGTCTGGAGATCTCATAGTTGGGGGACATATTTGTATTGATTAAATATATATATATATATATATATATATATATATATATTTATAGCAAGGGTCTTCCTTTGATCTTCGTGGGACATGTTCTTAATCCTGGCAGCATTGGACCTACATTTGGCACATTCTGATGAAGCTGCAGGCAAGTTGGCTGAAGTTGCTGGCACTGACTCCAGGAATCATTATCAACATAATTTCCTTTTTCTTATGACATGTAATCCCTTTCCTAGCCTCACACCTGAATCTTCCGACTACTTTTGGTATTGGGAGCCTGCTGCTTTGAGTCATGCATCTAACCTCCGAGCACAGGCTTTCTCTGGAACGCCTTCTGTGTTTATTGCACTATTTATTAGTTTTATAGCAACAGAGCTGAGTTCTTCTTTGGTGTCTTTCTTTGGATTATGCCCACTGTTCAGCTCCATAGAAAGAGTGGTTTGGATTCTCGTGAGCACCTGAACTAACTTGAAAGATAATTGAAAGCATGGATATTTATGTGAAACATTGTTTTATGATTGTTGATTAAAAAAATTATTTCCCTTGATGGTGCTTGGAGATCCTGTGAGATGAGAAGGGGCTGAACTCAACAATTAAAGCACAGAATCAGAAATGGTAAGGGGAGTTTTAATGGCTGGATTTAGCTCTGATGAGGGCAGTCAGGTCCTGATCCTGTTTCGTTTTCCAGCTCTCCCACTGTCCTTTAGGTTCATCTTGAGTAGTTCACAAGTTCTCTGGCTCTTTTTCACTATTGCTGTAATGAAGAAAGAGTACTGCTGGTCAGTGCCTTTTTTTTTTTTTTTTGCCGGAAGGTTTAGTTTAAAAATTGTAATACAAGTTGAAAGTGATTGATTAAGAGAATCCAGGTCCGTATACTCCCACCCACTTCTATCCACCATTTTCTGGAATGCTGTGTTTGCCCACACAGCTTAACTGTGGATTAAATTGCTTTCTTGCTTTCATCCATGTGGGTCCCTGTCTATGCAAACAGACTTCCCTAACTCTTTAGGACCGTGACCTTTAAAGTCTGCCTGAGGAATGTAAGAGAACTGCACATTTTACAAAACTGATGTAAGACTTGTTCAGAACTTCAGAAAAAAACTGCAAGGGGAGGGCCTTACATTGCATTTTTACAAGAGGCCCATTCAACAACACAGGATATGGCGAAAATAAAACAGGATTGGGTGGGATGCCTGTTTGGGTTCTCAGGGGGCCGAAATCAAAGAGGTGTGCAAACTATTCTGCATAAATCCCTGCCATCCGCTTTGATAAACAAGATTACGGACTTGAAAGGTCGATTATATATTCTTAAGGAGAAATGCCAGGTTCTTGTTAATGTTTGTGCCTGTCAGGATCTTAAAATAGACTTGAGTGAGCTAATCACATTGATGACCACGTACAGCAGTGGGGTAAGAGCTTAATACAATTTTATTACCTCCTATGGGCAAATATTTGCCTCTTGAGACACACCCACTCCCTCCAGAATACTCTATTGTAAACAATTGGCTCCCCTTTTACAAGAGCTGAAATCTTTATGATGTTTGGGAATGCTGAAACCAAAAGCTAAACAGCTTATTTGAATCTTGTCTTGCAGCCAGTAATGCTCACCAGTTGATTTTTCCCTCTCTTTTTTCTCACTACTATGCCCAAGGCATGTTTTAGAAAACTAACATTGGCAAAAGTTCTCTTCACCCTTCCCAGTTTTGTTCCTGGGAATGACGAACGGAGGGTTTTTTAGAATTTCGCATGTAGTTCCGGCAGACAAAGACCCTGCCTCCATTTTCCTCTGCCTTCATAGGGCTGAGCATTACTTCAAAGTCTCAGATCTCTGATTGAAAGAGGTGAGAGTTATTTCTGATAATATTGCTGCCAGGATTTAAGCCTACAAGATTTAAGCCAGACTGCTAGCCTGGCTCGTGGAAATGCAATGAGTGTCTCCCCCAAATGCTCTCTTATAATCAAGTGGACACTCGGTTAACATCATTGCTCCTAACTTGTGCAGGTTGTGTTGTGGGGTCATGTGAAGCATTAATTTCAATAATCTTCACTTGGCTCCATTAACAGGGATAAACAGATTAAAAGAATGAGAGTTTTTTTTTTAATGGAGAGAACACAGTATTTTTTTCTCTTGTTAACGTGTGGCTAGATGTGCTTGTATGCATATTTACGTTCATGCTCACTCACAGAATTGCATTTCAAAAATATTTAGTACTGCTTAATATCATTCCCATTGTCAAAACTGGCTTAGTCTAAGCAGATTAATGCAATTCTGGCCCAAACAGGAATCATCTGTGTTCCAGCCAGCTTTCAAAATTAGGAAAGCCTAGTTGATTCATATGTAACTTCTAAAAATGTGTTTGGCTTGTTAATCATGCTTAAATTCTATCAAAGGAAACATTGCTTTTGCACCACCATAGGCCTCCTTTCAAATTATTCTCATACTTTTGGAGCCATGCAAGCTACCATTGTGGTGTATTGACGGTGAGACTTAGAGTCATGTACTATGTGGTAGGTCTAAGTCGTGTGTGTTTATATATGTGACTGTGGGGTATTTGCAAGTTAGGTTAAACTGCTACATAAGTAGAACCAAAACTGTATTATGGTTTAAACCCAACAGGAGTTAATCTCTTGCTCAAGTAAGAGTCCAAGGTGAATGACCCTGGCCAGACTGTGGCTTTCCTCCAAAGTGTCCAGGAAGAGAGGGAGGGAGACCTAGAGTCAATGTCTAGCCGTCTTTACCAGCGTAGGTAGTTGTATGTGTCTAATATATGCACATACTCGTTTGTATTCAGGCAGCATGTGGACATCTACCTGGTACAGAAATCAGTATAAACAAATCACACACACACACACATCTATGCAAACCCAGGAATAATATTAGTTCCTCTTTTACAAAAGCAGTAACGTATATTAGGTTTCGGGAAGACGAAAGCCAATGTAAATGGTCCTGGCAGAGAATGCCTTTTCCTATTTTGTCTGCAGTGGCATTTAATCAAAAGGTAAAAGAAACAGTGGTCAAGAGGGAGAGATTAGTAGGTGGGGGGACTAACGGGAGAGGCTTTCTGCAGCCTCCTCTTTCAGAGTTTTATCACCAGCCGCCCTCCTCCTTCACGTTTCCTCCTGACATCTATTCCTGTTTGTTCGTTGCTACTTGAGAAAGTCTCTGGCCTCCTCTCCTTCAGGCAGTCCTGACCACCCAGGTCTTCAGTGGCAAAAAAAGTTCCTGACTTTTCCTCTCTACACGATGAATATGCCAGATGAGCAAGACCCCAGGAATATCCATTATTTAAAAACATTACTAGATTACTGGCTCTAAGACAAAGGAAATGGCCAGAGTCCTCGTATCTGGTAAAGTCGTGGCCACTGATGTGCCTGATAGTTTTAGAAGGCAGATATCTTGGAAAGAGTCCAGCTTCTTGCGTTGCTCAACACTTCAGCTCATACTGAGCGTGGAAAAGAAGGCAAAAGCTGCAACTTTGCCGAAGGAAGGGGGAAACCCACAAAGAAGCCAACCTGACGTTTATCAGCATGAGCTCTTTTGTTTTGGTGACATAACACACCCTGTCAGTTCCTGGCATGCTTGTTTTCTGGCTTGCCTGAAGTAACAACAATGCCAGTTACTAGAAATGCAGGAGCTATAAATGGTAACTGATAATATTATGCATATTTCTAATGACTTGAAAAAATATGTTTTCAGAAAACTGCCTTGGAGGCGCTCGTTTCAGTTCTGTAACTCAAGGGGTGATAAGATTAAGCCGTGTGAATCTCTGCTTCCTTGGGCTGAGCTCCTCCAACGTCTGCTCAAGCTTCTGGTTGAGTGCTGGGCAGCCTCTGGCCTTGTCTTTGAAACAGAAGTTGGAGGGGACCCGAGAAGGGAGAAGGGCTGGGTGAGGCCTGGACGGCAGCCAAGATTCAGCTGCTTCTGGCATTGGCCTCTGCTGGCTGACTATGTGTGAAGGCCGTTTGGCACTGTGGGCCGGGATGAATTCAGTACTGGGATGTCATCACTGACCCTTGATTGCCCGATTGTGCCCCAAAGTGAGAATTCATCGAGTTGCCGCCTTCAAATATTTTACATAAGAACGTGATAAAAACTTGCTAGGTTGTATCTTCTTCATTTAAACATTGCCACTGGGTTTTCTCCAGAACCCAGAAATATGTATTTCCTTAGTAAACTTTTTGATGTGGAGCGCCTTCTGAAAGCCAAAATCTCTGTCTTGAGAGTTAGTGAGAAGTACCAAAAAGGTCTAGCCCTGCCCAGAGAAGCCTCTGACTTTCTTGAAAGTGAAATTTGTGGCCTAACCTCTGGTTAGGTTGATAGAGCAGATTGTGTCAGGTAAGGTAAGGTAACCTGCCTATCTATTCTGCTTCTATGCGACCACTTCTGATTTCCTCTTTGTAAGGGATCGTTAGGATATCACTTCTCTTTCTTATCACCCTGCCTACATGTCTTATAAACAAATAACTGTTTGGATGTGCCATGGTTTGAGATTCCCAACTTTGCCATCAGTTAGTAGAATAGAGAATCTAGGAACTTTGGACATGGATACAATTTCCCTCAAAGTAAAGTTGTGAGCTTTCTTCACCTTTGTTGGCTATCTTGACACTAAATTTCAGGATGCTTTGCAAAAAGGACAGGAAATTTTGGCTAAAACAAAGTAGAGGATTAAATTACTCTTACTGTTGTTGTTTAGTCATGCAGTCTTATGCAACTCTTTGCGACCCTATGGACTATAGCCCACCAGTCTCCTCTGTCCATGGGATTTCCTAGGCAAGAATACCGGAGTGGGGTGCCAGAGGATCTTCTCAACCCAGGGATCAAACCTGCGTCTTCTGCATTGGCAGGTGAATTACTGCTGAGCTGCCAGGGAAGCCCAAAATACTTCTGTTGGCTTTGAGAAAATCAGATAAACGTTCCATTCAGAAACAATACAGAAAAGTTTAATTTCCATAAAATTTAACCTTAATTGAAAATATTTTTGCATTTAAAAAAATCCGATTTTCTTCCTCTTGATGGGCTGTGAGGAGGAAAGTCTGGTTGAGGACATTCAGGTCTGCTTTTTCTCTGCTGCTGCTGCTTGCATTTCACTGTAAGTCACCAGAAGTTTATGGAATTCACACTCGAGGTTACTACTTGCTAGCAACTCTGGAAAAAAGTAGGTGCAGAAAACATTTGAAATGAATGATTTAAATAAAAATGTTAGATTATATGAGTTTATTTTAATCATTCCATCCCTGACTTCTTTAACCAATAAGTGTACAATCCACATGGCCGTGGAGTCTGTCTGCCTTTGAGGAGTCCTGAAGGCCACCTCTGTACTAAGCCTTTCTCTCACATGGTGGACACATCAGAGCCCCGCCCCTGCTCCCCAAACCACTCATCCTGCCTCTTCCTCTGCCGCTCCCCTGTGTCCTCACTCCCCTTTGTATGGCTCATCTCCCCAGCTAAAGATTAAGCCTCTTTAGGCCAGGACCTGTCTTTAGTCTGTTTTCTCTTGTTGTATGTATGAGAGCCTCATACTTATAACAGTTTGTCCTAAAAGTGTTTGTTGAAAGAACCAGATGAAGTTAGAAACTTATTAAATTCTCCCTAACTCCTTGTGTGTGTTTTTTTTTACCGTACATTCATACTTCACAATTTGCCCTTTTTGTTTTTCTGTTTAGTAGAAATAGGAAAATCAAAAAAATATGAAGAGAAGCAATAAAATATCAGCTACAAGCATATGCCAAAATAATATGCAGTTATTATTGGTATAATAAATACCAAATAATATTTGTTATTATTTGTTAATTGTAAATATTTGTTATTATTTGGTGATTTTTTGAACATATATGTGTGTATATACACACAGTTGGGGGGGTTCTATTACTTGCCAACATACTGTATTACAGTTTTCCATGCCACTTTTTTCACTTAGTTGCAAAATACTTTCCCCGTGTCTTAAGACATTTCGTTCAGGTTATGTTCTGTTCCATCATATGAATACGTCATAATTTATTAGTTAGGCTCCCTTTCAAGTTGTAGAGCCAACTCAACCTAAGTGACATAAGACAAGGGGAGGTATTTATTATAGTGTGATATAAAATGTGACGTACATTAGTGCAATCCTAGGTATACAGTGATCAGTGCCAAGGGCAGGGTGACTCCATGGAGCTTAAGGAGAAAGGATCTCTGGCTGGAACAACTGGACAGGACTTCAGAACAGAGGTGGTATTTGGTGTGGGCACAAAGGCGAAGTCAGGATAATGACTTCAGTGTCTAAGTACAGACCAGGTGACACACTATACTAATCACCTTACACAGATTGTCTTATTTGTTCTTCAAAGCCTTTGCTCCTTTCAAAGAACGATCACAGTGTGATATTTTCCCCATGTCTTAAGACATGATTGGCCCTGTTATTTTCCATCATTTGAATTCTATATATCGCCTCATACGAACATGTACTACGGGAATATTCATTTTTGCAAATAGCTTCTTTTAAATTGCAGAACCAACTCAATGTAACTGAAGCAAAACAAACTTATTACTTTTATTATAAGATGTTTTCATTCGCATTTCACAGATGAGAAGACCAAGGCTTAAAGAGGTTATACAAACTTGCCCGTGTTCCAAGTAGGACTTTGACAGAAAGGAGAACCAGGGACCAAGCTGGATGGTAGGGCAGCAGGAGGCGATTTATAGAAATGAATAGCCTCACCCAAAGCATCAGTAGCCACATATGTCGACACAGTGTCACAGTGAGTCTGCTCCTTGGAGTGCATTTCGTTAGGACCTGCCAGATGGAGAAGACAGGAAATAACTACCTTTCATGGTGGCTCTTTAATGTGGTTCCTTAAACAGCCATCTGTGCTACCCATTGCAAGAAACCGAGGATTTCAAGTCATCTCTTGAAGCTTCTGTGTGACAGTTTCTCCCATAACGGCTCCTTAGTTGAAGATCAAAGGCCACCATCCATTTTAACATAGAGCCAACTTTTAATAAGTGATTTCTGCAAAGATGGGTAATTCAGATGACATTGGAGCAAGGCACACGTTTACAAAATAAAGACTTAAACACACTTTCAGCCTTTAAAATGTATAATCTGTTACAAACATAAAAGTTTGGTCAAACCCACATGCTAGGATGAGTTGGTTCTCCTCACTATCTATCCAAGAAAAAAACGTTTGTCTAGGACAAATGTATTTAGGGCTTTGCAGAGAGCCCTAAATACATCTCCTGACTCATTCTTGCCTCCTTGCATCGGAACTCCCCATGCATATAGGCGAAGTCCGATTTTTGAGTTGCCCTCGACTCACTTGTTGCATGCAGGGAGTCACCAGCTAAAGGCGGCAGCCCCAGGCTGTCGGAATGACTGCAGTGGGTCTGTCTTTGAAGTTCTACCCTGCAGTTATCTCCCATTGCAGCCGGCGGGCTGTAAGCAAGCCCGTTGCATGCAGCTGTCACCATTTAAGCCAGCAGGCGTTTGAAGATGTGCCGTCCCACCCCCACCCCCATGAGGGAAGCCAGAATAGAGCAAAGTGTGGTCTTCTCATGAAACAGTTTGAATGCTCGATAAGAGTGTGCGTCTGCACCTTTCCCCTGGATGGAGCGCTTGCGGGGAGGGGACAGGGAGGAGAGGAAGGTAGCGTTACCTCCCTCTTGGCCAGTGTGGAACACAGGTAGCTGGAACCGCCACGTGTGTTTATCACTGTTCCTGATGACAAAATAGTTTGCACGTGGTGGAGATGGTGGTGATGGCATCAAGAGGAAGAAGGGAGGGGAAGGTGGGTCTCCGAATTTCTGGAGGACTTGTCACAGAAGCCTCCTCCATGCCGTGCTTCTCACCTCTTCCCCTCTGTGTTGAGAGCACAGTTGAGACCCCGCACCCCAATGCTGCTGTTGAACATATGTTCTAAATGAGTGGTGAGATAATGTCGCAGCCGTTGAGGCAATAAGCGTCAGCTGTGGTTTCTGATTTCCTCACCACGTCTTTATCACTTGATGAGTGAGCCGGTGTGTTTCACCCCTGGAGTGTGAGCTAGGACAAATTTTTGCCACCTCTTTTCCCCATACCCGGGGCCTCATCTCACAAAAAAGACAAGTCTTTCCAAAGAAAGCAGCTGTCCAGAAGGGCACTGCATTTGCCCAGACCTCCCAAATGTCTCATCAAAACCCTTCCTTCTGGGTTGACTTCTCTGTTGCTGCAAATACCACACATGGAGAACCGAGAGTGGCTCCATGTGACAAAAGTACTTGCAAGATCCAGGAGGGGAAAGGCGCAGGCCAAGCGCTAGGGGATCGCTCTCTGCTTTCACTGCCCAGCTGTCCCCCTGGGTGAGCCGCCCTCGCGGCCGACTTCACAGGGGAGCCAAGCGACCAACAGCAAATTGCTCATTTTACAAACAAAAATGCAGACAGTAGGAGAGCCTGTGTAAGCTGAGTTACAAATTGCTCTCAGGCCTGAGTGGGGAGTTGGCTGTCTGTGGTGGAGCCTCAGGTTCTCTGGAAGGAAGGGGAGCGACCTGTTACGCAGGCTGGAAGGACAGTGGAGGAATGCCTGGTATGAGAATTGTCGGCCTCTCTCCCCATCTGCAGACACCATGTGGCTGGTCCCTTGGTGGCCCAGGAGATTACATAAAGGGCTGGAAAGCTCGCCGTCTTTGTGAAGGGTAAACATCTTCCTTCTGCCACCAAAGCGGTAGCAATTGTGGTTCCAGGAAGGGAGGTTTCAAAACAAAACTAGGCCACTGCTGCTGGTATTGCTCTGCCTCCAAGAAGATACCATCAGCTCTCATCAGACACCGATTTTCGAGTTTGTGGACTTCCCAGACCTTTATTCTTGCCTTCCTATTTGGCAGAATCAATAAAACAAAATTCAGACAGGACAATTTTTCTATTTGTAAGCAGTTTATGGAAAGAGCTTGGTTGCCGAAGTCATTCAAGCTGCTGACCAGAATTCAGTTTGCAGACCATGTGTGCCTGTAAATGGCTCTGATCTCTTGGGCAGAAGTCAGAGAGGGAATTGAAGGCTTGGCTGAGCAGGTCCCGGGCTCCCTGCTCCTTTCAGCTTAAGCCACTGTGAGGCTAAGAAGAGGGTTAGACCTGTGTTTACTTTAGCACTTTGGGTCCTCTCTGAGATGCGGTTGCCTGATCTGGAAAACTGAGGCAATCATGTCTATGGTAGAGAGCTGATAAGATAATCTACATAAAGTATGTAAGGACTTTTAATAAGGTGGGTCTATAATAAGCACCCAACATGTGTAATCTCCTCTCCCCCACCGCCCCATTTCTCCATGCCCATGATCAATTAAAAAAAGGCACTGAAATATGGGGTTGAGTTGCCTGACTCCAACCTGAAGCTGAAGAGGAACTAGAAGGTTAGTTTGCGAGGACAAGAATGGGCATTGTGTCCAAAGCCACTAGTAAGAATTGATGCTTTTGAACTGTAGTGCTTGAGAAGACTTTTGAGAGGCCCTTGGAAAGCAAGGAGATCAATCCTTTAGATTGATTAGTTAATTAGTTAATTGATTAGTTAATTTCCTTTAGATCAATCCTAAAGGAAATTAACCCTGAATATTCATTGGAAGGACTGATGCTGAAGCTGAAGCACCAGTACTTTGGCCACCTGAGGCAAAGAGCCGACTCATCGGAAAAAGCCCTGATGCTGGGAAAGACTGAAGGCAGGAGGCGAAGCGGGAAGCAGAGGATAAGATGATTAGATAGCATCACTGACTCAATGGGCACGAGTTTGAGCGAACTCCAGGAGATAGTGAGGGACAGGGAAGCCTGGCATGCTGCGGTCCACGGGGTCTCAAAGAGTCAGCCACATCTCAGCGACTGAACAACAATCTCTAGAGCCTGACATCCAGCACGTGCATTTAAGCAGAGACTGAGCAAGGGACTCGACAGTGGCTGCACCATCAGGTGGTGTTCGTGAGGGATGGATAGTCAGCTGTGTCATTTGGAGACTCAGCTGGAACATGAGATTCACAGCAGGCCTTCCAGCCCTTGGGTGGGGGGAGGGGAGCATAAGAATAGGGAAGAGGGGCAGGAAACTCACTCATGGGTATAGGGTGTGAGGTAGGATTCATTTACAGCAGAAAATGGGCAGGAACCTAATTAATGGGGAGTCTGGGATTCCCCCAAGACAGAGAAATTCTTACTCTAAATGAACTAGGAGTTCCAGATTAAAACACTCACATGCACTATGGAATGAGGGCGATAATGGCATAACTATAATATGCAGAGCAAAAGTTGGGTACTGACTGAGTACAAGTCAGTAGGGCGATGTGGTTAGACACCACCAGGAGCACTAGCATCACTGGATGTGTCCCATCCAAGTGTAGAAAGAGGATGGCTCCACTGGTCCTGCTTCGTTAGGGTGCACAGAGAGAGGTGGGCACCTTCATAGGGGAGCAGTGATGGAGAGCAAGCCATCTGGGGGAATGTGGCAGGAAGAGAATGTATCAGTCAGGGCTTATGGTTGCTCACGACAGAAACTGACTCTGGCTTACACAGGCAAAAGAGGAATTTGTTGGAACATTATTGGGTGACTTGTACCATCACCAGGAGACTGGAGAGTCTGGTGGGGAAAATACTCAAGAGCCAGGTGAGGCTGCCTGCAGATCTAGCTAGGATGCTGTGCTAAACCCTCCTCCACTGCCCACTGTGGCCATCACTGCTGGATCCTTCTGTTTTCCACTGATGGTCTTGGGCTGAGCCTGCCCCTCCCCCCTCACATTAAAAACCCTACTCGGTGCTTCCAATTGGCTATGTGACCTTGTGCTGGCTGTCTGCAGGTGAGTAGTGGGACTCCCCAGTCCTCTTTGGCTTCTGGGATGGGAAGTAGGTCTCTGTCTTCCTCAAAGACTCCCAAAATGAAGAATAGCTACAGAAGAAGATGAGTTAGCCCATGACTAGAGAAGCCTGGCAGGCTAGAGTCCATGGGGTAGCAAACAGTTGGATACAACTGAGCACACATGCACACTGAAGTGAACTGAAGTCAAAGGCACTCAGTCGTGTCTCACTCTTTACAACCCCATGGATTATACAGTCCATGGAATTCTCCAGGCCAGAATACTGGAATGGGTAGCCTATCCTTTCTCCAGGGGATCTTCCCAACCCAGGGATCGAACCCAGGTCTTCTGCATTGTAGATGGATTCTTTACCAGCTGAGCCACAAGGGAAGCCCAGGAATACTAGAGTGGGTTAGCCTGTCCCTTCTCCAGCGGATCTTCCCAACCAGGAATCAACCCAGAGTCTCCTGCATTGTAGGTGGATTCTTGACCAACTGAGCTATCAGGGAACCTGCAGGCACACTGGGGCATACATAAACAAATGAAAAGCAAAATCAGGTACAAAGCAGCTATCTGTGATTGCCTGTGTAATACCCTAAGGGGTAGGAAAAAGGTTGATAGATACATGCAATTGTGAAGCAGGTATTCATTTGTTCAAAATATTCTAATGAACAAAACTGGGCCAACATGACTGAACTGCCTTTGGCAGTAGTGAGTTCCCCATTCCTGGAAGAATGCAAGAAAATGCTGGTGACCCTTGGTGAGAAGTGTTCTTTGTGACAATGAATTTCTAATAATAACTCATCTAGTTCTAGCGAATTCCCTGGAAGTCCAATGGTTAGGACTCAACGGTGCTTTCACTGCTGTGAGCTTGGGATTCAATCCCCAGCCGGGGAACTAAAATCCTGAAAGCTGGGTGGCAAGGCCAGAAAAAAGAAATCATCTTGTTGTAAACCAATGTATTTCTTTCTAACTTATTCTCTCTGCATTGTAACAAAGAAGGAAAATATTCAAGAAACTCTTAAATCTTAGACCTTGAAACAGCTTGCATGTGCTTGGGTACAAAGGTGGGAAAAGTTATGCATCCCCTGATGTTTTCTAACAGATGAGAGCATGGTGGAGGTGAGGAGCGGAGGGTGAACATATGTTTCCTCTCCCCAGAAGTACAAGTCAGTCATCCATGCCAGCAACAGGCAGATTGGAGGTGTGGGAAGTTTCTGGCTACTAAATTGGTCCCTAAAACCTCCAAGAGGTTGGAAGTTAGAAACGGGCTGGGGGTAGAGGAAAGGGAGAGAGAAGAATTCTGCTGCTCCTGATGCCAGGATCGACTTCCCACACTCCTGTCACCTCCCACCCAGAAGGGAGGCCCCCCGGGTGGCTAATTGCACCTGGCGCCCAGGGAGCAGCATCTAGGGTCACTGGTGTTTGGCCAGCCCTCTGCCTGGTTCCTTTACTCTGTGTGCTTGGGTCAGTTCCTTCTCTGTTGCCCATAAATATTTACAGCTCCTGCATGCCCTTGCAAATTGGATTAATCTTCACATATTTCTGGGACAGAGACGCGCCTGTCCAACCTTAGTCCTGAGGAATAGGGAGGAGCAATTTCTAACCCACCCATCCCGCCTTTATACCAATTAGTCTCAAGGAGAGTAGGGAGGAAGAAACAAAAAGGGAAGGAGAAGGGGTAGACAAATATTTTGAAATGTAAGCCAGATGTCAAAGGAGATCTGAGCTCAGTGTTTGGGGAGAAAGCTAGGAGAACGGGGCTTGTGAGGGCAGTATCAGTACCAGGTGAGGGGATGAAGAGCCTGGGTGAGTCCAAAAATAGACTGACCCATAATTGTAGTTCCAGAGCACAATGTCGAGAAATTGAAACCCTCTTCTCCAGGTAAAGGAGAGAAGGAATGCCTGGCAGTCTACAGCGTTCTGGAAGTGAAACGACAGATAAAGGAGTTTCTGAGCAAGGTTATTAGTGTGGATAATTACCATAATCATTCAAGTTTTATTTAAATTCATATGATATCTTCGGAAAAGGAATTTTAAAGCAGTTGAACTGCCAGGCACTCCTTCCTTGCAAATTTTAAACTGCCTGAGGTTTCAATCTTTTCAGATATTCACCATTTTCTGTTAAGAAAATGCCTTCCCTTGAAATGTTGACTGTTAAGGAAATTTATCTTTTCCTTCAGTCTTCACAGGAATGCAAGCGATTAGCCACGGAGCCCTTCTCTGTCTAGCACCAGGCATCAGCCGCCCAGCGACGCAGAGGCCATTTGAATGGGACCGCAGAATAATCTTCAGGAGAAAAAGCCAGCTCTCTCGAGTGGCGGCAGCCCATTGTGCTGAGCTAAACACACTGCAGTCTGGTTGGCGAGGTGTGGTGGTAATGACAATGGAGGCTGCAGAGGTTAATATCTGTCTACCAGACCCTTTGCAATCTACTATCCCCTATTACATCCTAATTAAAAACCCTAAACACTTTCTTTTAATTAAATATTTTTGTTTTGTTGGCAGCAGAAGACCTTTAAACCATTTAAGCCTAAACATTATCAGAACTCCAATATATACAACAGATGGTAATATCTGAAATTTATACAACATTTTTCATGTACCAAGCTTTAGATATTAATTTATTAAATCCTCATAACACCCTGTAAAGAAATATTATTGTCATCTCTGTTTACAGGGAGGGAAACCGAGATGCATGAAAGATAACTTGTCTGAGATCATGCGGCTAGGAAATAGTAGGACTGTGACTGGAAGCCAGTCAGTCAGCCTCCGGACCCTCTGATGCTTATGTGGGAGTGGAGGGCTCCGAGCCCTGGCCTTATCCCTCTCTCTTCTTGCTCTCGACTTCCCAGATGGCTTAATGGTAAAGAACCTGCCTGCCACTGTAGGAGACGTGGGTTCAATCCCTGGGTCAGGAAGATCCCCTGGAGAAGAAAATTGCAACCCACTCCAGTATTCTTGCCTATGAAATCCTATGGACAGAGGAGCCTGGCGGGCTATAGTCTGTGGGGTTGCAAAAGAGTCAGACATGATTTAGTGACTAAACGACGACCTCTTGCTCTACAAAACACCTTGGGCTCTATAAAGCACAGTTGAAAAAGCAACTCACGCAGCTCAACTCTCCTCTTTTAGGGATGAAAAAATTGAAACACAGAGAGGTAAAATGACTTTCCTAAGATCTCAAAATCAGCACCCCAAAAAAGGTCACTTACACCCTGTTCTTTAAGTCACTGGTTTCTCTCCTTCACTGGTTCTCTCCTCACTTCACTGGTTTCTCTCCTGATAGTCAAGCTCTGTATTTTCTGTTGAGAAAAAATGCCTCGAGGGTGTGTGAGGTTATCTTGAAGAGAATTTAGATGGATGCAGGAACTCAATTAAGTGTCAAAGTGATCAAAGAGCAGCTTAGGGGAAAACCCAAATTAACTCAATTATATCTTTCACTTCCTCCTCCTTCTTATATGAAACAGAATAAGACAAGAGCAAATGAGACCCAAGTCATAAATTGTCATTCATTCACTCAACAAATAATGATTGACAGCCTACCGTGTGTCATGAACTGATCACATGCATAGATATCCCATGTGTCACATAGTAGGTGTGGGGGCACTGTGGAGAATAAGGCAAGTTCCTGCCCTCTTAGAGATCACAGTCCAGGGCCAGTGGGAGGACCACTTGCCTCTGCGTAGATGTAGCTTTGAGAGGGCTTTGAGCTGGTCTGTACCCTGGCCAGCTGCCTTGTGGCTGTGGCCATTTGTCATCAGAAGACCAAGCGAGAGGACGGGTGACCTAGAACAAATCCGTGACTGTTTTTGAGATGTCTCTGTCTTCCTTATGGTGAACCATTAGGGGATTTGTTAAAAAGATTTTACCTTAACAATTTAAAACTCTGTGCCTCACTTCATCTTTGTGTAGTGAGTACATGTAACGAGTTTTATTTCTGTGGAAGCATACAGTAACCTTTCAGGAATTGATAGCATCTTTTTCTGTCCATTAACTTTAGGCAATGGTCTATTACTGTTGATGGAAAATACAATACTTTACAATTTTCAAGTCATTCCTAGAGCTTGCTGATGATTTAAAGTTTCATAACAGAAATATGATCAATAATAATGTTACATTTTTATGTGGACTAAATTACAATATGTATAACTATTCATTCAGTCATTCAACAAATATTTATTGAATCACTGTGTTCATTTGGAAGCTTTCAATTGCAAATCACTGAAGTTCAAGGTGGCTTAAGCAATAAACATAATTTGTTGGATTACATAACTGAAAAAGTTCAGGGTTATTTCAAACTTCAGAATGGTCTGATCAGGGCTCTGTTTTTTAACCTTCTCTCAGCCCTGTCTCTCCTCTGGCTACTGCCTTTATTCTTGGACTGGTTTTTCTCCAAGTAGAAAAAATGGCTGTTTACTTTAGCCTGTGTACTTATCTGCACACCACCCTAAACTGAGACAGAATTTCTTTCCAAATCAGCAAAGAAACGTCTGGGCTTCACTCTTATTGGACCATCTTGGGTCATATGCCCTCTCTCGACCAATCACTGTGGATAGGAAATTGGGATTACACTGATTGGTCTAGGCTATTTAGGGCCCACCCCTGTTGCTGGAGGAGAGATAGACAGTTCCATAAAAACTGCACAACGGCTATGCCACGTAGGAGAAATGGGTGCTGGATAGCAGCTCAACTCTGTTTTAAGCTACCACATGCCATACACTGTGCTAGTATCACTGTGAACAATTCCGTCTAGCCAAACACCCATAAGCAGATTTTTAAAACGTTCATAGCACAACTTGGAGATGCTTTCTGCTGCTGCTGCTGCTAAGTCGCTTCAGTCGTGTCCCACCTTGTGCGACCCCATAGACGACAGCCCACCAGGCTCCCCAGTCCCTGGGATTCTCCAGGCAAGAACACTGGAGTGGATTGCCATTTCCTTCTCCAATGCATGAAAGTGAAAGTGAAGTTGCTCAGTCGTGTCCGACTCTGTGCGACCCCATGGACTGCAGCCTACTAGGCTTCTCCGCCCGTGGGATTTTCCAGGCAAGAGTACTGGAGTGCTTTCAGTTGGAAGCAATAAGCTTTCCTAGTGGGAATAATACCTTTAAATATTCAGATACATCAAACTAAACTATCGATCTAGTTTATTGCATTGTGTGTTAAACCCAAGTCTTAAGCAAGCTGGTATTCGGCAAAGGGGAGAAGGCACTGCCATCTGTCCATTTTTCCAGTTGTCTGGTCATTTTCTGTGCAAAAAGTTGTGTCTGCAGGGTCACCTGGCAGCCTGCATGTGTGACACTCTGGTCACTAGTGGGTCACCAGGACGTTAAGGCTGGAATTGATAAGAATGCAGAGGCACCCGGATAGTTCTGTTGCTCATAAATACCTGAGGGTATGCAAGTTCTATCTATTCAATAGGAACATATTTCACTGAAGTATGCTGTATTTCTGAAAATCCTTAATTTGCTATCTGAGTAACACTCATTTTATAGATTTCTAAATTATATGATGCCATAGCAGAAACAGTGATCTTTGTCTTATTCACAGTCTTAGCCAAGACGATGGGAATACCAGACCACCTAACCAGCCTCTTGAGAAATCTGTATGCAGGTCAGGAAGCAACAGTTAGAACTGGACATGGAACAACAGACTGGTTCCAAATAGGAAAAGGAGTACGTCAAGGCTGTATATTGTCACCCTGCTTATTTAACTCATATGCAGATAAGAAGACTCTTGAGAGTCCCTTGGACTGCAAGAAGATCCAACCAGTCCATTCTGAAGGAGATCAGCCCTGGGATTTCTTTGGAAGGAATGATGCTAAAGCTGAAACTCCAGTACTTTGGCCACCTCATGCGAAGAGTTGACTCATTGTAAAAGACTCTGATGCTGGGAGGGATTGGGGGCAGGAGGAGAAGGGGACGACCGAGGATGAGATGGCTGGATGGCATCACGGACTCGATGGATGTGAGTCTGAGTGAGCTCCGGGAGATGGTGATGAACAGGGAGGCCTGGCGTGCTGCGATTCATGGGGTCGCAGAGAGTCGGACACGACTGAGCGACTGAACTGAACTGAGCCAAGACTGCTAGAAAGAAAGCATATGATGTTTGATGCTCTAGGATTGATAATGTCAAATCGTACTCAATTAAGTTCCTTAAAATTCAATCTGCTGCCTTTATAGTCTATTACTATTACTATCACTTGTTACTATTACTATAACTACCGTGACACACACATGGACTGTTCATCACCTTATTTTGAGATTCTCAAATTTGAGAGAACTGTAAAGATATGAAAAACTGGGTATTGGAGTTGAAAAAAAGACTAAAGCTTATGACATATACATTTCATGAAAGTTAGTTTAGAACAAACTCTGCATTTTCCCAATGCATCGTAATTATAAAGTAGGTACTTTGGCACAATGTTTCCCTCTTAACTGTTTGCTACAAAACTGGGAGTGGATGAATAATAGCGGACTTCAGATGACTCAATGGCCCAGGAGGACAAATCTTTGTACAGAGGGGAACAGGGCGTATTTTACTGCTAAGGGTTCGATCTCATAATCCTCCTAGTTAAGAGAACTGTGGATGCCCTCAAAGGCACAAAGGGATAGCATTCTGCCTATTAAATGTGCTTCTGCATTAATCCAGAAGTTCTTTGTTGATAACCAGATGCACAGCAACCGCATTTAAATTTCAGAACCTTACAATTAGATGTATTTGAATAAAGAAGAAAAACAGGGAACCCAAAGCTATTAAGTGGAGCTTTTAAAAGTCATGGCCAGGTGCTATTTCAACACAAACATGTCAGTTCCATCCCAGTTAAAGCAGATAAAATCCTCCAGTCTCTTCAAGAGTTGTGCTTGGACAACGAAATGGGAATTTTGTGTAGGGTTTTTCAGGTGTGATGTTTTTAAAAATTTTTGCGAATAATATTTTCAAGGCAATTGCTTTTGAACAGGGCAGCAAGGGGAAGCCAAGTTAGGTTAACAGATCGACCATAGAAAATTCAAGAGGGTCCTTTGCTGGGTGAGAGGGAGTCTGTGGCTTTGCCATGTGGTTGTGTGGCTCCACCAAGTTGCCCTGCCTGTTTTGCAGGGGTTTGTGGTGTATTCACTGACACCTCGGTGGCTGCAGGCTGAGGACGGCTCTTAGGCAGGCTCAGCCAGCTTGGCACACTCTCAGCTCTGGGAAGTCCACGCTGGTTTACAAAGAGCAGGTGGGCGAAAAAGCTCAACACTGCAGGGCACGTTGCGCAGCTGTGAGAGGTGGAATTCCCCTCAAAAGGATCGGCGCTGCTTTGAAAATAAATTCATCATTAAAACAGAAGGATTTCTGAAGCAGTCGACGAACACAGGGCTTGATTGGTTTCAAATTAACTCTTTGTACTCATCTTTCATTCATCCCTTAAGAGGATGTCTCGGCGTTTTCCAGGAGGTAACACAAATAATCCTTGACATCTTTTCAGGGAGGAGAGTGAAAAGTTGGAGCACTCCACCACTGCATCTGCTTTCCATTCGCCCTGCATCTCGCTGCTTCGATGCGTGGCGGGGAGGCACCCGCGCTGCAGTGCAGGCGCTCTGTTTTGCTTCATGTTCAGTATTTAGGAAAAGAGGGGTGTGCTTCTCCCTGGATGGAGGGTCTATGCTTATCCTGAAGGCTAGGCAGTCGCTCCTTCTTCCTCCTCCTTTCCCTTTCTTCCCCTTTTTCTGGATGTCTCTTCCTTCAGCCCCTCTCCCCCACCCCGGCCCCCTCCCTGGGAGTTAAGAATGGCCTCGCTTCTGTTCTTGCTACTAATTTAAAGCCCTTCCTCTCCCTTGTGGAAAATATCTGATAACGCCGTTTTCTCTGAGGGAGGCCATTTGTATATCTTTCGACCACGAATCCCATAAACAATTAAATGCAGAGCAGGCTAGCCTGTGGAAACCTTTCTGGCTACTTAAGTGAAGTTTCCTAATCCTTTTCTGCAGCGACCCAGGCTCTGGGGCCCATTCATCTGCCGTTGCTTCTCAAGCACTTTGATCTCAGGCCTTCATTACAGCTCATTTCAGCATTAAGGATGATCTGAATTCATGAGCTCTTCCCTTCCTAATAAGTGCCATTCATATCCATCCTCAGGAGCAACCACAGCTCACGGAAAACTGGTTCAAACCACACGCAAAAGAATAATGGACTAGCTTCAAACACAAGTGAAAAACGGGGGTTTTATTAGCCGAATGAACCTCTGAATGAGCTGCTTCATTAAACAGAGGAGTCTCGTTTTCAGGGCGCTGTTAAATCCACCAGTTGCCACTCTGAGATTAGTAAGTGTGATTATTTCAATTTTTTTTCAGGTGGAAATCCTGAGGTGGAAAAGAGACTGAAATATACTCACTACACCCAATGCAGGCTACAGTTGATCTGGGGTTTATTTGGCTTCATAGATTTTTTCAGCCAGAGACCCTTTTACATATCTTTCCTGTTAGATTGTCTGGAGTGACGTGCCACTCCTAAAAAGAACCTACTCTTTTTTTTTTTCCCATTTCCTTTAAAAGGAAAAAAAAAAAAAAGAAATTTAATTTGGATTCAGCTAATACCCTGTAACTTCTAAAGCTGTGAAGCAAAAAAGGAACAGATAATTAGAAGATGATGAGGGCTAGCACACAGCCCGGTGGAAGGAAAGAGAGGTACAGAGTAAGGTGGCAAACCTGCCACCTAATCCATTAACAGCCTTTGCTATAATTATGTTTTGCTCTGGCTTTAAACTAGTGAAATCTTTTGCCCACAGAAGAAAGTTCATCCTGTATACCCAGTGAGTAGGGTGCGCCGAAGTGCTTCAATGCACCGTCCGCACACCTCAGTGGTGTGTGCCTCTTTGCGACCCCCACGGACTGTGGCCCGCCAGACTCCTCTGTCCATGTGGATTCTTCAGGCAAGAATACTGGAGTGGGTTGCCTTGCCCTCCTCCAGGGGATCTTTCCATCCCAGGGATCAAACCCAGGGCTCCTGCATGGCGGGCAGATTTTTTTTACCCTCTGAGCCACCAGCGAAGCCCATGAATGCTGGAGTGGGTTGCCATTTCCTTCCCCAGGGAAGCTTCCCGGCCCAGGAATCGAACCCGAGTCTCCTTGAGTCTCCAGCATTGGCAGGCGGATTCTTGACTACCGATTTTAATTGAGCACTTAGTAGGAGCGGTCAACAAAACGGCAGAAACAGCGAGGAAAGAGTGGATGGCATTCGTTTGAAGGTCCTTGAAAGCTCTTCAGCGGCCCTCCCTGCTGCCGCTCTAGTGGTTCGTTTTCTCCCCACCTCCTCATCTTCTCTGCCCTTCCGCGCGGCTCCGATCCTCTCCCCGGAGCTCCTCAACGTGCGTGGCTTTTAGGAAAGGAGGCAAGGGGGCCCCGCGGGCCGGCTCCCTCCAGGGCGGTGCGGCAGCACTGGGGCACAGCGGAGGAGGAACGCCCTCCTCTGCGGACCTGGGGGGACAGAGCCTCTCTGGACCCCGGCAGCCCCGCCCCCTGTCGTGTCTCAGCAGATTTCAGAAGGGGAAGCGCCGCACCGTCTCTCCAGGGGCCCTCGCGGTTCTAGAGGGCTGGGCCCTACGCATCACCTTCACTCCTGTCCATACTCCGTGAAAGGCTAAAATTAAAATTAATGGCAGGAAGAGGAGCTTAGAGATCCCCCTCACTGAGCCTTTCAATTAAGGCTACTGATTAGATCTTAGATTTCCTCACCACATAAAAAAAGACTCAGGGTTCGCTCCTGTGAGTGGTGGTTTGTTTTTGTCTTTCCCACCCCCTACCCGCGTCCCCGCTTGTCCCTGCCGGGTGTTTTTAATTTTGCTGCCCTGCCTAACCAAGCGCTGCTGCTGGAGCAGAGGGAAGCATCCCAGATGACCTTTCTATACTGGGCCAGGAACAAGGTGATTACACCCCCATCCTTCTAACCTCACCCACTTCCCCATCCCTGAACACTGCAACCCCCCCCCACACCCCCTCCCCACAGAGGCATCCTCCCTGGAGCCATCCTCACTTCCAACAGCCAGTTGGATCAAGATTTATACATCTTCATCATGCTATTAAAGGTGTAAACAATTTCTCTTTTTACAACTGACTTAAAAGACGGAATATCAAGACACTTGGGTGTGTTTCATGACAATCAGTAGAACAAACTGTTATTTCTCTTTGTCTGTGTGTAAGGACTGTAATGAGACTTCTTTGATCCCTGGGGCATTATCTGCTAAATTCATGTGTCTATAGTCCTTGGAGGACAGATGTGTTAGAAATAGGATTGCCCCTGGGCCCAAATGTTAGACCAATACTATGGAGCACAAATTAGTGGATTTGACCCTTAACAAGAAGTCATTGTTAATAATCAAGCTTTCAAACTGTCATTCCAAGGCCTGAATGCTTTGGTTGGAGTCCACACAGTTTATGTTCATGAAGAATTACCAGAATGCTTCTGTTTTTGCTATGTAGGCCTGTTACAGGACACCTGAATAAGGATAAAATTGGCCACAGTGGGCTAAGAGGGCTGTTAAGCAATGGACCAGAGAACCCAGGTCTTTGTAACTCATGATGCCGGCAGTAAAAGGTGAGAAGAAATTAGAAGGACCTTTTTTTGTCCCCCAGCTGCTTCTCTTTCCACCAAATATAAAGAGACAGCCACAATGTGTCATTCATTTCTTCCTCATCTGACTTTCATGTGCGAAGTTCAAAATGTAAGGTGGGCAAGTATTAGTGTCATTTTAGAGACCAGGCAACTGCAAGAATGAGTAAATGGACTTAAAGTCGTGAGGATTGTATAAATGAACTCCTATCTGTACCTCCTGACTGCCAGCCCTAGGAAGATGGTGGTTGAGAATGGAAGCTGTGCAGTCAGGACGTTCACTTAAAATGCTGGTTTTCACATTCTTCAAGGTACAGGCTAGTCACTGCAGCTGTCTGAGCCTCAGTTTCCTCATTTATAAAAAAAGGGGTTGTAATAGAATGACTGTACCTCATAGGACTAGTCTAAAAGGGTGCATGAACCTTTTACTAGGTTCATTAGCCTAATACATAGTGAACACCCAATACATGTACTTGTATTGCTACCACTGATGAGGAGACTGCAGAACTGTTGAGGGATTTCCCAGAAGAAAGCACACAATTAGAAGCGCACAAGGCCATCTTTTTGTTTTCGTAGCTTTTGAGCCGGTTCTCCAGCGAGAGCTCTTATTTCTCTTCGAAATACAAGTGTGAATTTCCTCTGAGCATTGTTGTTATTCAGTTTGGTCAGATTCCTAAGAATATACATATTTTAAAACGGGATTAGCTTGCAGAAACAGCCAAATGGAGGGCTGGTCGGAGGATTCCTCCTAATACTGATTCAAACATAAATTTTAACAGTGGCTGAATGCATCAAAGTACAAGGGCTCTGTTTAGTTGGGTACCAAGTGGTTCCAGCAAGTATTTTTCCTAAGGGGCACCCAGGCTGATGCAACTGCAGTTGCTCTAAAAGGCTATACCATTTGGAAATGAGTGAGTCGTCAGATTTGCCAACAAACATGTCTACAGTTCTAAATCCATCATTCCAACACTGCTCATAAAACAAGGTCCAGATTTATTTTGCACTTGGTGTTTGTTCTGCTCATTAATTATATTCATATCTGCCCCTTTGAAGTTATTGAGACTATTGGGAAATGTAAAAGAAAGCTGTATTGATTTCAGTCTTAATATCATTCCATCTTTATTTCCTTCATCTACGAGCTCTCAGGCATGTTGAGTGACATGTGGTGGTGGGTATAGTATGTCGAGCAGAGAGTAGGGCATTATCAACAGAGCCCAGGCTCTCCAGATCTGCAGTCTCTTTGGTGAGAGGGTTTAGATTTAGAACGTCTGGATTGTATTCAACGAAAATCTCCACAGCCTTTCCTTTCAAAATCAATTTCAGTTGTCAAAAAAAAAAAGAAGGGGGGAGTGGTGGTGAGTCACTTTGAAATCATATAGCTTATTATTATCATCATTTTTAAAAAGCTTATTACTATAATTTTTCTCCCAAGGGAGCTGAATTGATTTCTAACCCCACCTTCCTTATCTCAACATGTGGCTAAGTTCAGAAGAGAATTAAAATTGGGGGATTTTTTTTCCCCTTCAGGAAAAACTGATAGAACACACCCCAGTCTCATTTTCAAGTTGAGCAGGAACTTTTTTTTAGCCCCTTGAACTTACTTTAAAAATACACCTACAGCAACTAAGATCATGCCTTTCCCCAAATTTACATATTTTTTCCTGAGCGCTTTGGAAGTGAGATCCACCAGGTAATGGTCTTCACAACTGTGGGCTGTAGGCTCCACAGCATTGCAGTCTATGCTGGGTTGAACATAACTTCCTTGAGAGCAAATATTCTTATCCAGGGGCTTCCCAGGTGTCTCTTGTGGTAAAGAACCCTCCGCCAATGCAGGAGATGTAAGAGATGCAGGTTCAATCCCTGAGTCCGGAAGATCCCTTGGAGGAGGGCATGGCAACCCCCTCCAGTAATCTTGGCTGGAGAATCCCGTGGATAGAGGAGCCTGGCAGGCTACAGTCCATTGGGTTGCAATTAATCAGACACCACTGAAGCGACTTAGCATGCACGCATTCTTATCTGATTTATTCACTGCTGTATCCTAAGCACCTAGAACAGTGTCTAACTCATAGGAGATGCTCAATATTTGTGGCATAAGAGAATGAATGAGGAAGTAACAGAGAGTGAGAGCTGGGAGTAGCGCTGTGGGTTCAGACAGACAGCCCTAGGTTCAAATTGTAACCTTGTACTCATGGGCTTGGTGGCATCGATTAGCCTGCTTAGCTGCAGCATTACCATGTGTAAAATGGGTGTAAGGATAGTGCCTACCGCTTCACACTGTTGGGAGGCCATGCATGGGAAAGGCTTACTGGCCTTCTGAATATGTGAATTCTCCATACATGGTTCATATTCTTGCAAATCCTCCAGATCTGGACACAAAAGTCCCTGTGAATCCAGATATTTGGGGCCCATGAAGCACAATCCCAAACTGCACTTGACACTAATACATAGGAAGCAACTCTAACTTTTTGAAAAGGAAAAGACCCCCGTCTTCCTGGCATTTTCAGCCGTGGTGGATGCAGCCTCTTCTGTGTTCCCAGCAGGGATGCAAATCACTCCTGGGCTAAGGGTCTGTGTCCTGTCATCCTAGGCCCAGCAAAGAGAGAGGAAGAAACTGTTTTCAGCTTGGATGACTGATGGCCTGGGATTATTATTCTTCGGGTTCCAGGACACAGTGCTCCTATTATTTCCAGAGAGTTTTCATTTATTTTTTCACCGTTGAAAGCTCATGCCAGTGTGGTGGTCTGAAACCTCATGGCAGCATATATATGAGACGATCATGTTCCATCTTTGGTTCCCTTACACAGGGTGCTACTGTTGCAGAAAGGAAGTTCCAGGGGTAACTGTTCCCCTGTGACTCCGATGTGGTCAGCGGAACTGTCTTATGCAAAGTAGGCTTTGAAAAGGTGTTTGCTGGCTGGAACACAGGGGCTGGCATTCCCAGCTGGCTTGTTTGCCCATCCCAGCCAGTATCCTGCTTCTCCCGGTGCCAACACCTGATATGCCAGAAGAAGACAGATCTTCCCTTTAGCTCCCTTTCCACGAACCGAAAGAAGCATCCTCCTCCCGCCTCTTCTGCCCTTTCAGGATACACTGAGGGAGCGAGACGTGGGTATGGCCAGAGCCGGATGATGGAAAACCACTGTAGCCCATATGTGAAGCCACGGGCGGTCAAAAGCAGAGGAGTATCTGATGGATTGGTCTAATGGATCGGGGGTACAGAATGCCTAATGGGGTGAGGTGGGTTTCCCACATGCATGAAGAGGGCAGGTGTGAGGCAGGAATACTTAACAATAGGGTAGATATTGGGATAAACAGCAGAGTAACACCTTCCCCAAAAGGGATGGCCATGCCTTAATTTTAACTCACTGTGTGTGGGAATTCAAGCCTGGTGTAGCCAGCCCTTTGGATTCTTAAAGCAGATAATCCGTTTTGTCTGTGAAATCTCTGAAGTTGTAAACATTAGGAACATATTAATTATTATTTTCAAGTGGCATATTGACCAAGTAAAACATACCTCTGGGAATTTAGGTTTCTCTGAAATGGACATTTATTCTGCAGTTATCTGCTGGGTACCTATAATGTGCCTGGCACTGTATTATGAGCAACAGATACAAAAATGCAAAAGATTTGGTTCATGTTTTCAAGTATTTTGTTAAGTACAGGAGACACAGAAACAGATGAATACATAGAAAGTGCTGGAATGGAATGAAATGATAAAGATCAGTGAGACAGTAAAGAAAGGGACCCATCTTAG
Source organism: Cephalophus harveyi (assembly GCA_006410635.1). Taxonomy (NCBI): domain Eukaryota; kingdom Metazoa; phylum Chordata; class Mammalia; order Artiodactyla; family Bovidae; genus Cephalophus; species Cephalophus harveyi. The sequence continues at coordinate 54,951 of SJYT01000684.1, read as the reverse complement.
TTTCCAAGGCAGGAGGTCGTCAGAAGAGGTTTTACCTGCTGGAGAGATGGGGAAAGTGGTGGTGATTAAGAGCATTCACAGCAGAGGGGACAGAGAGGCATGAGTAAGTGTGGGGCATGCACAGCACATTTGGTAAACCAGGAGTGGGCTTGCTGAGCTGAGTGCAGAGCAAATAGCCTGTAGTGAGGCTGGTGCTGCCTGGTGCAGCCTGAATTTCCTGGGTCTCAGGTTGATCCAGAAATGTCAGAACACATTTCCACTTAACTCCATCTCTCCTTGGGGCACCTCGGCTGCCTCAGTGACCAATGGGGAGGCCACGTGGATGTGTTTGCCTTTATCAACATCCAGCCACATCCGTAGCTGTTCCATCTCTCTTTGCCATCTGCATTTCTTGTCCATGGTAACCGTATCCATTCAGCATCTGGGCTGTCCAGTACCCATCCATACCCAGCATCTGTTTCCAGTCGTGCAGGAGTGTGGCCTGGCAGCAGCACTGCTTTCACCAACAGCTAAAACTAAAATTCTAATGTTAGGTAATTGGTTAATGTCCCACAAACTTTAAAAAAAAATCTACTAAATTCCTATGGAAGTGAAAAGTCATTCAGTCGTGTCTAACTCTTTGCAACCCCATGGACTATACAGTCCATGGAGTTCTCCAGACTAAAATACTGGAGTAGGTAGCCTTTCCCTTCTCCAGGGGATCTTACCAACCCAGGGATTGAACTCAGGTCTCCTGCATTGCAGGCAGATTCTTTACCAGCTGAGCTACCATGGAAGCCCCAAAACCTTAATAATCTGTATGATTCCATTTTACTGGTCCTGTCTGAAAAGATGTTTCTTTCAGTGTCTTACCTTTTATCCTCCCACCCAGAGCTGTTAAGGTCATGAGACCCTTATCCTGATTGAAATAGATGTATATTGCCTTTCCTCTCACAGGCTGGTACCTATAGGGCAGTGTTGCATGATGGTTGAAGATCTGACTCTAATCCTAGGGTTGAAATCCCAGCTCCACATCTGACCTGCTGTGAGAGCCTGGGGTGACAACTTCACTGTTATGGTCTGAATGGTGATCCCCTGCCCCCAACAAAAGTCTGTGTTTTGGAGCTCTAATTCTCAGAACCTAGGAACATGACTGTATCTAGAGACAGGGATGAGAAAGAGGTGATTAAGTTAAAATGAGGCTGGTAGGGTGGGCCCTAACCAAGTCTGACTTGTGTCCTTATCAATTCAGTCAGTTCAGTTCAGTCACTTAGTTGTGTCCGACTCTTTGTGACCCCATGAACTGCAGTGCGCCAGGCCTCCCTGTCCATCACCAACTCCTGGAGCTTACTCAGACTCATGTACATTGAGTTGGTGATGCCATCCAACCATCTCATCCTCTATCATCCCCTTCTCCTCCTGCCTTCAATCTTTCCCAGCATCAGGGTCTTTTCAAATGAGTCAGTTCTTCGCATCAGGTGGCCAAAGTACTGGAGTTTCAGCTTCAGCATCAGTCCTTTCAATGAATATTCAGGGCTGATTTCCTTTAGGATGGACTGGTTGGATCTCCTTGCAGTCCAAGGGTCTCTCAAGAGTCTTCTCCAACACCACAGTTCAAAAGGATCAATTCTTCAGCACTAAGCTTTATTTATAGTTCAGCTCTCACATCCATACATGACTACTGGAGAAATTATAACCTTAATTAGATGGACTTTGTTGGCAAAGTAATGTCTCTGCTTTTTAATATGCTGTCTAGGTCAGTCATAGCTTTTCTTCCAAGAGTATCTTTTAATTTCATGGCTGCAGTCACTATCTGCATCTTTTAATTTCATGGCTGCAGTCACCATCTGCAGTGATTTTGGAGCCGCCCAAAATAAAGTCAGTCACTGTTTCCCCATCTATTTGCCATGAAGTGATGGGACCAGATGCCATGATCTTAGTTTTCTGAAAGTTGAGTTTTAAGCCAGCTTTTTCACTCTCCTTTTTCACTTTCATCAAGAGGCTCTTTAGTTCTTCTTCACTTTCTGGCATAAGGGTACTATCGTCTGCATATCTGAGGTTATTGATATTTCTCCCAGCAATCTTGATTCCAGCTTGTGCTTCATCCAGCCCAGGGTTTCTTATGATGTACTCTGCTGCTGTTACTGTTAAGTCACTTCAGTCGTGTCCGACTCTGTGTGACCCCATAGACAGCAGCCCACCAGGCTCCCCTGTCCCTGGGATTCTCCAGGCAAGAACACTGGAGCGGGTTGCCATTTCCTTCTCCAGTGCATGAAAGTGAAAGGTGAAAGTGAAGTCGCTCAGTTGTGTCAGACTCTTAGCGACCCCATGGACTGCAGCCTACCAGGCTCCTCCGTCCATAGGATTTTCCAGGCAAGAGTACTAGAGTTGGGTATGTACTCTGCATATAAGTTAAATAAGCAGGGTGACAATATACAGCCTTGACGTACTCCTTTTCCTATTTGGAACCAGTCTGTTGTTCCATGTCCAGTTCTAACTGTTGCTTCCTGACCTGCCTACAGGTTTCTCAAGAGGCAGGTCAGGTGTTCTGGTATTCCATCTCTCTCAGAATTTTCCACAGTTTATTGTGATCCACACAATCAAAGTCTTGGCATAGTCAATAAAGCAGAAATAGATGTTTTTCTGGAACTCTTTTGCTTTCTTGATGATCTAACGGATGTTGGCAAGTTGATCTTTGGTTCTTCTGCCTCTTCTAAAACCAGCTTGAACATCTGAAAGTTCACAGTTCACGTGCTGTTGAAGCCTGGCATGGAGAATTTTGAGCATTACTTTACTAGCATGTGAGATGAGTGCAATTGTGTGGTAGTTTGAGCATTCTTTGGCATTGCCTTTCTTTGGGATTGGAATGAAAACTGACCATTTCCAGTCCTGTGGCCACTGCTGAGTTTTCCAAATTTGCTGGTGTATTTAGTGCAGCACTTTCATAGCATCATCTTTCAGGATTTGAAATAGCTCAACTGGAATTCCATCACCTCCACTAGCTTTGTTCGTAGTGATGGTTTCTAAGGCCTACTTGACTTCACAGGCTAGGATGTCTGGCTCTAGGTGAGTGATCACACCATCGTGAGGTATTGAAGATCTTTTTTGTATAGTTTTTCTGTGTATTCTTGCCACCTCTTCTTAATATCTTGTGCTTCTATTAGGTCCATACCATTTGTGTCCTTTATTGAGCCCATCTTTGCATGAAATATTCCCTTGGTATCTCTAATTTTCTTGAAGAGATCTCTAGTCATTCCCATTCTATTGTTCTCCTCTATTTCTTTGCACTGATCACTAAGAAAGGCTTTCTTATGTCTCCTTGTTATTCTTTAGAACTCTGCCTTAAAATGGGTTTATCTTTCCTTTTCTCCTTTGCCTTTAGCTTCTCTTCTTTTCACAGCTATTTGTAAGGCCTCCTGAAACAGCCATTTTGCTTTTTTGCATTTCTTTTTCTTGGGGCTGGTCCTGATCCCTGTCTCCTGTACAATGTCACGAACCTCATTCCATAGTTCATCAGGCACTCTGTCTATCAGATCTAGTCCCTTAAATCTATTTGTCACTTCCACTGTATAATCGTAAGGGATTTGATTTATTGGATTTGGTTTACTGGTCTAGTGGTTTCCCCTACTTTCTTCAAGTTAAGTCTGAATTTGGCAGTAAGGAATTCATGATCTGAGCCACAGTCAGCTCCTGGTCTTGTTTTTGCTGACTGTATAGAGCTTCTCCCTCTTTGGCTGTCCTTATAAGAGGAGGGAATTTGATAGACAAGGGGCCAGGGATTTGTGTGTGCAGAGGAGAGAGAAATAAGGACGAAGAGGGGAGGTGGCCACCTGTGAGGAGTGGTTTCAGGAGACACTAGCCCTGTTCATACCATGATCTCATCCTTCAGCTTGATCTTCCAGCCTCCAGAATGGTGAGACAATGCATTTCTGTTGTTTCAGCCACCTAGTCTGTGGTATTTTCTTAAGGTAAACTAATATATTTACCTTTCTAGGTCTGTTAACCTTTAAAACCTCACAGAGCTTTTTAAACATTAAATGAGCTAATATAAGGAAAAGAGTACTTGACCCACAGATGCATTTAAGTCTAGTTAATAGTAGTAATAATATTATTAATATTAATGGTAACATTATTATTTCTAATGGCCCTGAGTCAAAGAAAAGAATAGGTGAATAAGAGTATGTCTTCAGCTGGGCCACACGCTTCTCCAGCTCTGTACCTGAAATGTGCAATTTTTACAGGAGGATGAAGTAGATCAGATGAAAAGGTTAAGAAACATTTTGCCATTTAGGCATTTTAAGTGTGGAATATTTTTTCTTCTTTGTGTTAACTGCTATATGTAATTCTAGAATTCACTCTCGTGTTGGTTAGAATAGGTTTCCTCTCTAGATTGAAGTAATAATAATCTCATTTGCCCCAACTCCAAAGCCCTTTGAAGTTAAACATTGAGAGAGAGGACGGCAGGCCCACTCAGTAGAGATTAGATCTTGTTTTAAACACTAGCTGCTCTGAGAATAATTTCGTTAATTAATATTCACAAGATATCATACACTTGAGACTATATTTTCATGTAACCTACTTGCATATAATTGTTCTTCGCTAAGGCTCTTCACTACATCTGTATCTTCCTTTTGTGTCAGTGTTCAACAAAATCATTTCCATCTAAAAGCAGTGCTGAAGGGGGTTGGGAGGCTCGTCGGGTCTCCCCTTCTGTGTGAAAGCTAGCACACATGGGCTTTCATCTCATTTCTAAAGTTAATATTGTTTCGTGCTTATTCCCATTCTTAACGGGATGCACATGGCTTCCAGGCCCCCTCTCCCTTCTGGAATCAAAGCTGGGACATTCTCAGGTGCTGCCCTCGTCATCTCATGCCATATAGCAGAGAGTTTATCAAAGCCCCCTACAGCTTCCATTGGCCCAGGGGCCTTCCAGCCTCAAAGGTGCCGCATCTGCGATCAGTCACAGCTTCCAGGTTATCAGTGCCCACCTGGGACAGGTGAGCAGATATCCTCAACTGCAGGGACCTCGGGTTATTCCAGGCTTGACTTGCCCAGAGATTGGTGAAAGGAGCTAGAATGACTTGCAAAGAAATCTTCCTGCTTGTCTGATTTTAAAGCCTTACAAGCATCACATACACTGTGAGTAGCTGAAGAATTGTCTACCTTTTAGATACATATTTTTAAAAGTTTAAACAAATTTGCTCAAAGTCACAGTGGAACTCAATATTCTATAATAACCTGTATGGGGAAAGAGTCTGTAAAAGCATATATGTGTATGTATATATCATGTACAACTGAGTCACTTTGCTGTACACCTGAATCTAACACAACATTTTAAATCAACCCACTGATGACTCAGATGGTAAAGAATCTGCCTGCAATACAGGAGACTCGAATTTGTTCCCTGGGTCAGGAAGATTCCCTGGAGAAGGGAATACTACCCACTCCAGTATTCTTGCCTGGAGAATTCCATGGACAGAGGAGCCTGGTGGGCTATAGTCCATGTTGTCTTGAAGAGTTGGACACAGCTGAGCAACTAACACAAAGCAATTATACTCCAATATAAAATGAAAAAAATTTTTAAGTCACAATGAATCTTTTACATTTGAAAGCAAATGCCTCTTATAGTGAAAGAGCACCCCCACACCACACAAACACATATACACACTAATTGGCAGAAATATTTTTTTGCTTTTTTTTCTTCTGTAGGTGTTATATATCATTCTTAAATAGCTGATAACAGTTCTACCATCAAATGACCAATGTTTGAACTAACTCTTAGGACAAATTTCATTTACTGTTTTAAAGGTTTAAAATACTTGAATACTTTTATATAATGTGTATGCTTTTGTTGTTGTCCTTCAGTTGCTAAGTCACCTCTGACTCTTTGCAACCCCATGAACTGTAGCATGCCAGGCTCCTCTGTCCTCTACCATCGCCCAGAGTTTGCTCAAACTCATGTCCATTGAGTTGGTGACGCTATCTAATCATCTCATCATATGCTGCTCCCTTCTCCTCCTGCCTTCAATCTTTCCCAGCATCAGGGCCTTTTCTAATGAGTCCACTCTTCGCATCAGGTGGCCAGGAGCATCAGCTTCAGCATTAGTCCTTCCAAGGAATATTCAGGATTGATTTCCTTTAGGATTGACTGTTTCAATTTCTTTGCAGTCCAATGTATATGCTGAAAAAAAGTGAAAGTGTTAGTTGCTCGGTTGTGTCTGACTCTTTGCAACCCCAATTATTTTAGCCTGCCAGGCTCCTCTGTCCATGGAATTCTCCAGGCAAGAATACTGGAGGCAGTAGCCATTCACTTCTCTGGGGATCTTCTGGACCCAGGGATTACACCCAGGTCTCCTGCATTGCAGGCAGATTCTTTACCGTCTGAGACACCAGGGAAACCTAGTGTATATGTTGTTATATACCAAATATAGTATATACTGTATATAACTGTGCCAACTAAAGAATGTCACTCACCATCCAGCTCTACAAGGATTGTTTGCCACTGCAGTCACTGACCTTCAACACCCTCTGAAAGGAGTTCAGGGCAGAGATCAGGAATGAGGCACTCTGTGTTTTGGGAAAGCTGACAGAACAGGCCGACAGATAGTTAGATATTTTCAGGAGAAACCTTTAAGATTTTCCCAACATTTTGCATTTTCCTATACTTGGAAAGAAAAGCACTAAAACCATTAGCTAAAATATGTGTTCCTGGTGATGAGCCGCAACCTTCTGCTGAGTTATGTGCTTGGTTGCACGCATGTACTCCCTTCACCAAAATCACATGGCGCAACTTCTCAGAGCTCTCTGAGATGCTGTCTCCCAGGCTACAGTCCTCAGCAAGACACTGAATAAACACAACTCACAGCTGCTTCTTTGTGTTTTTTTTTTTTTATTTTTAAACTAGGCTTCTCTTTTTAAAAAAATTATTTATTTTCGACAGTGCTGGGTCTTCATTGCTGTGCGTGGGCTTCCTCCAGTTGCAGCAAGCGTGGGCTACTCTCTTGTTGTGGCGGGCAGGCCTCTCACTGTGGTGGCTTTTCTTGTTGTGGAGCACAGGCTCCAGGGCATTTGGCTTCAGTAGCTGTGGCACATGGGTTTAGTTGCCTTGCGGCATGTGGCATCTTCACTGCTGACCAGGAATCCAATTGGTGCCCACTGCATTACAAGGCGGATTCTTAACCATTGATCCATCAGGGAAACAGCTTCTATCTTGTACATTTTAAGTCAACATGTGTATATTCATTTGTTATCTATCATTGTTTATCTACATGTATTTCCCTCCCTAGATTCAGTAACTGCAAGACCAAATTTCTTTAGTGCTAATAGATTATAAATTCTTACATTGGGAGTATCAAATATTTTCAAGATTTTTTTTGCTTGTTTTGTAACTTCCTGTTTGCTAGATTCTCCTGGAGCATATTATCTGCTAATAATTTTCTCTTTGAAATCATTACCCACCTAGGAATTTTCATGGGAGACATGACCTAGAACTGTTTCTGCATCAGGCTGAAGTTACCACTGTCCATGGTTGCATTGTGTGTGGCAAATAGTCCATGCTTTTTGCTACATGGGCTTCTGATGCTTCACTGTCTTAATTAAGCCCTGTACCTTTTTCTGTGACAGCATCTTCTACTATTCACCTGTGTGGCCAATGAAGTAATCCTTCCACCATTTCCAGACCTGTCCAGGTAAGCATTCAAATATCATGTGCAAGACAGTTCACAAAATAAGAAAATACAAGTGACTGAAGTGTAGGGAAGTTATTTGCTCTGCTTCACTCAACTGAGATTCAATATGTCACCATTTGGATTAATGATTAAAGAGTTTAGCAGCATGGCATGGAGGCGAGTCTGTATAGATAGGCACTCTCCTGTATTGCTGGGAAGGATATAACTGGTGCCATTCTGGTAAAACAATTTGGCAGCATCTTTAGAACTATAACTACATACCTGCTTTGACCAGCAATTTTATTTCTAGGAATTTATCCTGTAGGTATATTCAAATATGAGCTAAATGATGTATTTAGATTATTCATCACAGCATTATTTGTGATAGAGTTTGGAATGTTCAAGAGTAAGGAACTGGTCATGGGTAAACCTATGGCTGATTCATGCTGATGTTTGGTAGATACCAACACAATACTGTAAAGCAATTATCCTTCAATTAAAAATAACTAAAATTTTTTTTAATTAATAAAAAAGAGTAGGGAACTAGTTAAACTCTGGGACATCCAGCCAAAGGACTATAATGTAGCTACTGAAGAGAATGAGGAAATTCTTTTATGATCTAGAGGATCTTGAAGATATTCTTAGAAGGGGAAAAGCAAAGGGAAAGTGTGAGGGTGAGTGGGAGACAGATTATAAATACACGATTGCTTGTATATACACAGAGCATTGCTGGAAGGATTCTCAGGGAACTACTTATACTCATTCCGGGAGTCGGGGATGGTGCTGGGTGGCTTGAGACAAGGATGGTAAGGAAACCGTCACTGTACACCCTTCTGTAACTTCCAGGTTTTAAAATATATGAAACTTTTACCAACGAAAAATTGGAAGTGAAATAAAAATAAAACTATCAAAGTCATGCACACATCTTGCATGTTCATTTCTCTGATGCACAAATTATTTGAAATGTAATAAAACTAGAGAAATTAGAGGAGAAATATCAAAATTATTAAAGGATCTTGGAGAAATGGCTCTCTAAGAATTGGGCTCATTTAGCTCCTGAAAGAAGAGGCCTGAGGAAGATTTATAACCTTTAATAACAAGTCCTGAAATATTCATAAGTAAGTTGAGGGCACAAAAAGTTGCTGTTCTCCTGCGTTGACAGTTAACATTAAAGTTTTGAATAAGGAAAATATAGAAATCCCCAAGTGAGATACCAGATCATCACTTACAGATTATCGAAAGGAAAAAAAAAAATTAAGAATTGGCTTTACAGTTTTGGATTCCCTCAACCAGAGGCCCAAATTGGGTTAGCGAGTGTAGGAGAGGAACAGGGAATGTTGTAAGAAACTCTCCATTCAAGAGAGCTGTGATCCCCACTTACTCTAACCCAGAGGTGTATCTCCTCCCTGGATTTTAGGAGAAGCTGCCAGACAATGGGTCAGAGGACAGGGTGGGCTTGGGTCTGGTGCTTGGGTAGATCTAGGAGGAAGGAGAAAGCTGGTGAATGGTTTTGATGGCAGCTTCGGGAGTGTGATGCTGAGTGGGAATGGGCTGTGCGTCTGATTTCTCAGGGTAAAGGATACATGAGCGCTTAGCAAGGATTAGCTGTGGGCCACATCTGAATGGAGGGGTGCACTGTAGCCTGGTCAAATGTTACACAAGGGGGCCAGCCAGGAGAGTGAGGATTCCAGCTGCAGGCCCACGGGGAAAGGCTGCCAGCGGGGGTTGCAAGACGGCGGATCTCAGGGATGGGAACCTTGGAAAGGGTGGGCGGCAGGCATCTGCTATTGTCAGAATGCACAAAGCCAGTGACCGAAGAAGCACTGTCCCCCTGCTTTCCCGGCCTATCCTGCCCCTCTGTCAGCTGGTTGGAGTTGGTGTGAGTGACCAGGAGTAAGAAAGGAGGTGAGCAGAAACCACCCCAACTCCCTTCCCTTGGGGCCGCCAGCCTCAAACCACAGGCCTCAAGAAGCAGAAAGGGGAGGCGCAGTCTGGTCTTCAAGTCAAAATCCAAGAACTGATTTTCACCATGGCCTGGATACCTTCTCTTTACTGATTTGGAATGAATGGGGACCACAGCTCTCTTAATCATTGAGGATGGCTTGTTATTCCAGAATGAGTAAAAATTCTTGGGGCCTGAGTTTTCGTCAAGTGGCAGTGTGTGTATGCGTGCTCAGTCTGACTCTTTGTGACCCCACGGACTATAGCCCACCAGGCTCCTCTATCCATGGGATTCTCAGGCAAGAGTACTGGAGTGGGTTGCCATTGCCTTCTCCAGGGGATCTTCCTGACCCAGGGATCGAACCCAGGTCTCCTGCATTGCAGGCAGATTCTTAACCTGACTAAGCCACCTGGGAGCCCCCAAGTGTCAGAGGAATAAGTTTTAAAGGAGACAAGATTTGAGGAGACAGAAGTTTTAAAGGAGAGATAAGAATAGGATGACTTTTTGGTTTTCTTCCATGGGACAAGTACTTATTGCATTGATGAGATTTATTTTCATAAAATCTACAGAAATTAACATAAAATGCAGTCAGAGATAGGGAGGCAGATTGGACACCATAGAAAACTTTCTCACTCCAAAATTTACAAGATATGAACTTGTTTACTATGGGAGATTGTGGTATCTTTCTACTTTTTTTTTTTTTAAGATACTTTACTAGTACTATTTTCTTTCTTTTTTATAATTTTCTTTTGAAACTAGTTTTTTAAAAAAAGAATTGATATAAGAAAAATTAAGTAAAAATTAGAATGAGTTAAATGAAAATTTGGCCCAATTCCTGAAGATGGAAAGTAAATGTGGTTTGCAAAATACTGGTCTAAGCCGAGTATGTAGAAAAGTCAGAAAGTAAAATGCTATGGAGTGCTATTTCAAGCAACCAAAAAGGAAGTCTGTAGAATTTTCCTTACCTAAAGTTTTCTCATGATTAGTTCAGAATAATCCATAGATTTCACTAAACGATAATTTCAATCAGTTGAGTCTAATGGTTGGCCCAGAAATAAAGGCAAGAAGCTGCAATGTAGGGGTCAAAAAGCCGGGGGGCGGGGGGGGGGCCAAAAAAAAATCAAAGGTTTAAAATTTTTAAAAAGTGAAAGAACAGAAGGAAGGAAGGCAGGGATAGAGGGAGGAAAAAAGGGAGGAAGGAAAGAAAGAAAGGAGAGAGAAAATGGGTTCTACACAGTAAAATATAGATTGTGAGCACTTAATTGTGAACTCCTTAATTTCACTTTGATGGTTGGCGTTACTTCATAAGACAGTTCGATTTACACTCCTGGTTTAAAATATTAATTAAGCTCTTCTGACTCCATAATTCTGGGCCTTTAACACACAGTCATTGTTCAGTTTTCCCTGTTATACATTAGAATGTACAGACACTATGATTTTATTTAGTTAATTTCAAGATTAAAGATTTCCTTAATTGTAGTCTTCTGTTATTTCTTTGTAGTTGCTAAAACTGCATGCTTTATAGCTCAAGGGAAAACTTGTACTATTTGAGTCCCAGTTAAAAGTAAACCATGGGCTTCCGCTTCCAGGAAGACAGAATAGACATGCTTCTCTCTATTCCTCCCACTGGGTACAGTTAATATCCCAGCATTGTGTATACAGCAAACCTAAGAAGACTCTGAAAGGTGGAGACAGGAGGGCCAACCAGCTAAGGAGTGTGGGACCCTAGATATGATGCAGTGGGCAGTTCCCTGGGTTTTCTTCTTGCCTCATATATCCTGGACTAGGTGCTGCAGCAGTTGGAGATACCAATGGGCCCAGACCAAAAAAAAAAAGCACAAAAGCTGACTGTCTCTAACCATTGGTCCAGGAATGGGGAAGTGTAGCAAAACAGAAAATCTTCGGTGGATAACTTCTCTGCTCCAGCCAAAAACTGTGGGGAAAAAAGCGGTGGTCCTCACCCCCTCCCACAATAGTCCCGACAGAGTGGAGAGCCTAGACATCCACTCTCACCAGCCTGTGATGAGACGCCCGACTCCTGTGCCAAAATGATGCCAGAGAAGGCCCAGTAGGGGGTGAGGACTCTCCCCACTGCCCAGAGGCAGCGAGGCCACTACCCACCGTGGTGTCAGCGGAGGCCAACCACGTGGCGTGCAGTAGGAGGTGCTCCTGCCTCGCCCAGGCAGGGGTCCCTGGAGGCCTAGTAGAGGGCACAGCTCTCACCTCTGCCCAACAGTAACGAGGACTGTCGATAGAGGCCAAGAGGGAAGCCTGGATGTCTGCTCCCCTGCGTAGTAAAAAGGCAATGCTCCCTCCACCCATGCCAGAGAAGAGCCACAGACAGCTAAACTAGACGCTTAAGGAAGATCCAGAGTCTCATCTAATGCCTAGGTTTTGATTTTAAAAATCACTATCTTTCTCTTTTATCTTTAATAGAAAATCACTTCCAGTGAAAATCAAGATCCAGTAAGATTTCAAATCGAATAATAAAGAAACAATCAACAGATACCAATACTGAAATGACACAGCTGTTAGACTTATTTGATGTGATTTTTAAAGGAGCCATCATAAAAATGCTTCAGTGAGCAATTATGAAAATACTTAAAACAAAAAACAGAAACTCTCTGCAATGAAATAGAAAATGTAAAAATGAACCGAATAGAAATTTAGAAATGAAAAATACAACAGCCAACAACAACCAAACTCTATGGATAAGTTCAACAGCAGAACAGAGGGGACAGGGGAAGAATCAATGAACCTAAAGATCAATCAATAAGGAAATATCTATTCTGAACAACAGAGGAAAAAGAGACTGGGCAAAAAAAGGAAGAACAGAGCCTTAAGGACCTAATGTAGAACTATATGTAAAAATCTAATATTTCTGTTAGCAGTGTTCCAGGAGAGGAGAAAAAAAAGATGAAAACTTCCCAAATTTGGTAAAAGACATAAGTCTGTAGATTCAAGAAACTGAATGAAGCTCAAATAGAATCTCCAAAGAAATCTATACCAAGACACATCATCATCAAACTTCTGAAGCAAAGGAAAAACCTTAAAAACAACCCAAGAGGACCAAAACCTAACCTATAGTGAGTGGAAAAACAATTCCAATTTCCATTTTTTTCCTGATGGAAATCAAAACCTTTAGCTCACAAGATCCACCCATTATGAAATATAATTTTATTCTACAAAGTGTTTCTTCATTGCTGGCTCTACCATATGACCCAGCAATTACACTTCTGGGCATTTATCCCAGAGAAATGATAACTTGTGTTCACATAACAACCTGTACATAAATGTTTATAACAGCTTCATTTGTAAAAGCCCCAATCTGGAAGCAACTCAGATGTCCTTTGACAGATAAATAACCAACTGTGGTATAACCATACCATGGACTACCACTCAGCAATAATAAAGGTACAAACTAGTCATTCACGCAACAACCTGGATGAATCTCCAGGAAACTATGCTGAGTGCAAAAGCCAGCCCCCAAATGTCATGTACTGTGTAATTCCATTACATGAAGTATTTTTTTTTCTTTTGATGTGGACCATTTTTAAAGTCTTTATTCAATTTGTTACCATATTGCTTCCCTTTCATGCTTTGGTTTTTTGGCACTGAGGCATGTAGGATCTTAGCTCCCTGACCAGGGATTGAACCCTCACCCCCTGTGCTGGAGGATGAAGTCTTCCCTGGACCACCAGGGAGGTCCCTATGTGACATTTTGAAATGATGAAAGTATGCAAGTGGAGAACACAGCAATTGCCAGGGGTTAATGAAAGGGTAAGAGCTTCCCTGTAGCTCAGATGGTAAAGAATCTGCCTGCAATGTGGGAAACCCAGGTTCGATCCCTGGGTTGGGAAGATCTCCTGGAGAAGGGAATAGCAACCCACTCCAGTATTCTTGCCTGGAGAATCCCATGGACAGAGGAGCCTGGTGGCTACCGTCCATGGGGTAGCAAAGAATCAGACACGATTGAGTGACTAACACACAATGAAGGGGTAGTCACAGGAGGAAAGTAGATTTGGCTATAAAAGGGCCATAGGAGGGATTCTTGTGGATATGGAATGTTCTGTCTCTTGACAGACTGTATCCAGCCTCCTGGCTGTGATATTGCATTACAGTTTTTCAAGATGTTACCATCAGGAGAAACTTGGTAAAGGCTACCTGTGTATGTGCTGTGTGTTAAGTCACTTCAGTTGTGTCTGACTCTTTGCGACCCTATAGACTGTTGCCCATCAGGCTCCTCTGTCCATGGGATTCTCCAGGCAAGAATACTGGAGCGGGTTGCCATGCCCTCCTTCAGGTGAATCTTCCCAACCCAGGGGTCAAGCCCACATCTTTTATGTCTCCTGCATTGGCAAGTGGGTTCTTTATTACTAGCGCCAACTGGGAAGACCCAAAGGGTACATAGCATCTCTCAATATTATTTCCTGTAACTGCACATAAATCTGCAATTATCTCAAATAAAAAGTTTCAGTTCAGTTCAGTTCAGTTCGGTCGCTCAGTCGTGTCCAACTCTTTGCAACCCATGCATAAAAAGTTTAATTAAAATCAAAATATTGTATCGTGTGTATAAGCTCCTCAAATTCTAGCAGGCTGTATGCCCAGTTTAACAAAGATTACTTCTGGGGAGATGGATGTGTTGTTCCTCTGAGGGTCATGGGCTGGTGAAGACAGGACTCTTTCCATTTTATTTCCTTATGAATTGTTTGAAAATAAATTTCTGAACATGAACATGTGTTACTTTTCTAATGGAAGGAAACAAGTTAATAAAATTTTAAAAAATTAAACCACATTCACTTATGATTACTTAAAGAGAATCTTTTCTGCACTTCCCCACATTTAAAAAAAAGTTTTTTGGCACAAGCAACCCTGGTATTTAGGAAATACATTGAGTTCAGCTTTTTAGAGAGGGAAATCTTCAATTTAGCTTTTCTAAAGAGAAACTCACCCCAAAACCTTTAGCTCCCAAGATTATGAAATATAATTTTATTCCACAAAGAGTTTCTCAGATATCTTAACACAATTTCTGACAAAAAGTGTCAAAGGTGGTTGGATATATGGTGCTGAGTCACTCGGTTGTGTCCGACTCTTTGTGACCCCCATGGACTGTAGCCTGCCAAGCTCCTCTATTCATCAGATTCTCCAGGCAAGAATACTGCAGTAGGTAGCCATTCCCTTCTCCAGGGGATCTTCCTGACCCAGGGATCAAACCTGGTTCTCCTGCACTGAGGGCAGATTCTTTACCATCTGAATCACACATCTTCTGAATATCTGTAGAAAAGCTCACACGAGAATATCATTAGGAAGCTCAAGAAAACGTCTTTAAAAGGATAGAAACAAACTTTCACCTGCTGGAACTACTTACAACCAGATGGTATCTTAACACGTTCCTTCCCCACAGATTCAGAATTTGACAGTTGAACCCCTGAGTGTAGTCAGTGACTAAAAAGCTGACCCTGGAAAACTTGGGCATCACCAAAGGACACTTAAACCACAACAAGCACACATTTTAGATGGTAATGTCCTCTGGTGACCCAGGAGAAATAAAGAGCTAGATTACACCAAGAATATTGTCCTACTGCTTTATTCCAATGAACTCCAAATAGTAATTAAATTTACTGGTTACTGAACATCCACTATGTGCCAGACACTGTACTACTAGCTCTTAATTCTCCCCAAAGGTAAGGTAAAAGCCATATGAGACTTCAAGATAATAGAGGAAACCAAAGCTTAACTTGCCAAGATCACAAGATGGTGAGCCCAAGTTGGGATTTGAACCCAGCCCAGTCTGATGCTAGAGCTCACGTTCTTCATTGTATTCTCCAAAGCCACCATTCATACCAGCACGACAGGACTTCAGGAGGTATGCTGTTATATCACTGATGCGATGTGTCATCAAAAATCCTTCAGTCTTTCCTCTCCTAGGAATGTAACCAGCCTGGACAGCAATCTCCTTAAAGAAGAAACCTGACTGCTGTTATTCCCCATTTTCTTTGGCTGTGCTCCACTTAGGAATGTATGTGTCGTGTGCGTTCAGTTGCTAAGTCATGGCCAGCTCTTTGTGACCCCATGAACTTCAGCATGCCAGGCCTCCCTGTCCTTCACTATCTCCCAGAGTTTGCACAAATTCATGTCCATTGAGTCAGTGATTCCCCAAATCATAGAATGTTAGAGCTTGTAAAAGCCCTAGAGAGCCTGGTAAGAAATCTATGAGCATAACATAATGTTTCCCTTACAAGCTTACAGTTCAGTTCAGTTGCTCAGTCGTGTCTGACTCTGCGACCCCATGAATCGCAGCACGCCAGGCCTCTCTGTCCATCACCATCTCCCGGAGTTCACTCAGACTCACGTCCATCGAGTCCGTGATGCCATCCAGCCATCTCATCCTCGGTCATCCCCTTCTCCTCCTGCCCCCAATCCCTCCCAGCATTACGCTTGGAGCTAAAGTCAGAGAGGAAACTGACAGCCTCAAGACCATGCTGGCAGCTAATGGTAAGCAAGACACATGCAGACACACACCCAGACACCAAGGGAGACTGTAATTGAATGTAGGGTTTTGGAGAAAACTCAGCCGTGGAGTAACATTCAGTAACAACTTTAACCACCAGATCCTTCCTCATACCTCTCTTTGTATGGTGGATCTTATTTCATTTGAATGTCAAAGGGAAAAATGCTCTGTTACCCCTGCTTTACTATTTAGAAAGTACTTTCCTACACATCGTCTTAATCATTACAGTAGACACTGCTTTTTGCCAGAGAAAATGGTGTTTTCATGACACATGAGTCAACCAAGGTTAGTGAGATAGTAAGTTGCTTGAGGTAACAGTGTCACCAAATAGGAGAACCATGACCCAAAGTTACCTCCTTCTCCAGTTTTTTAGATTGCTTCCAATACACCCTTTGTGCCTAATATCTGATTGTGGAAACTTAGATATTTTTAAGTTAATGTTTTTCTTACTATAAAAGTGATAAATGTTTATGGTAGAAAATCTAGAGAATAAAATAAGGCAAAAGAAAAGTTACATCTATTATTAATATAAAGTTACATTCATTATCCAAAGATATTGTCACAATTTTGTGTAAATCTTTCCAGTCATTTATCTATGCCTATATATGCTAAAACAAAACAAAGACAAAATGGAGCTGTGGGGCATGTGTTAAGACCTTTCCCTCTTTTTAGTAGTCAGTTCAGTTCAGTTCAGTCACTCAGTCGTGTCCAACTCTTTGTGACCCCGTGAATCGCAGCACGCCAGGCCTCCCTGTCCATCACCAACTCTCGGAGGTTACCCAAACTCATGTCCATTGAGTTCATGATGCCATCCAGCCATCTCATCCTCTGTTGTCCCCTTCTCCTCCTGCCCCCAATCCCTCCCAGCATCAGGGTCTTTTTCAATGAGTCAACTCTTCACATGAGGTGGCCAAAGTCTTGGAGTTTCAGCTTCAGCATCAGTCCTTCCAATGAACACCCGGGACTGATCTCCTTTAGGATGGACTGGTTGGATCTCCTTGCAGTCCAAGGGACTCTCAAGAGTCTTCTCTATCACCACAGTTCAAAAGCATCAATTCTTCAGCACTCAGCTTTCTTTATAGTCCAACTCTCACATCCATACATGACTACTGGAAAAATCATAGCCTTGACTAGACAGATCTTAGTCAGCAAAGTAATGTACTAAATCACTATTATGTAGTTAACATTTTTTCATGCATTTCAATATTCTTCCACATCATATTCAAAAGAGTCATCATATTCTGTTGTACGAATGCATCATAGCCTAACTAGTTAATATCCTATTGTTAAACAATAGTTTGTAGTTTGGGATTTTTTGGTTTTGTGTTTTGCAATTATTATCAATGCTGAGGTGATCATCCCTGTAGCTAAATCTTTGCACATGTCTGTGATAATTTTCTTTGAATAAATTCCTAGAACTGCATTTTATTGGTCAAAAGGCTTGCAAAATACTAAAGTTTTAAGATGCATTTAGATAGTAAGAAAAAGGTAAAGTTAATTTGACATAGGATTTGTTTTAGCAAATTTTTGTAGTATCTCTGAGCTTTCACTAATTGCAATGTCTATGGATTGCTAATTTTCTAAGTCAGATGACAGAAGATTTATATGACTGTTCTACTGTTTCACTCTTTAGTGAGTACTTTTAAAAATTTAGACCTGCAGAAGAAGAAAACCAGAACCAAGGTATGCAGAGGGCCAGTGTACGATGTACAGACCCTAGGTGACCCCAATGATCACATCTCTAGAGATCATGTCTTTGTGTAACCCCCTCTCATTGAGTGCAGGCTCCCAACCTGTATAGCAAAGTGAGGGGATGTCACATATGTGCCTATGTTATGCTATAAGAGACTTCCTCTCAGCAAACTGGAGTAAGAGATGCTCCTTGTGGGCTTCATCAAGTAAATGGCCCCACTGAAGGAGCCCATGTAGCTGCCAACAACAGTGTTAGCTCTCGGACCTAAGGATGGTCCCAGTTGACAACTAGCATGGGGCTTCCCAGAAGGTGCTCGTGGCAAAGAACCTGCCTGCCAATGCAGGAGATGTAAGAGACGTGGGTCCAGTCCCTGGGTCTAGAAGATCCCCTGGAGGAGGGCATGGCAACCTCTTAGGTAGTTAGAATAAGAAAAAGGAGTCGAGAATGGCAGTGGCTAAAAGACAAGGAAGGGAAAAGCCTGCAAAAATAGAACAAAGGAAGGTCCGAAGACGGGAGTGTGGACCTCAGGTAAAACAAACAGCCCTCCTGGCTAGCCCAATTTACATAGAGCAGGCCCAGGGGGTCGGAGAAGGCAATGGCACCCCACTCCTGTACTCTTGCCTGGAAAATCCCATGGACAGAGGAGCCTGGTAGGCTGCAGTCCATGGGGTCGCTGAGAGTTGGATATGACTCAGTGACTTCACTTTCACTTTTCACTTTCATGCGTTGGAGAAGGAAATGGCAACCCACTCCAGCGTTCTTGCCTGGAGAATCCCAGGGACGGCGGAGCCTGGTGGGCTGCCGTCTATGGGGTCGCACAGAGTCGGACACGACTGAAGAGACTTAGCAGCAGCAGCAGGCCCAGGGGGAGGAAAAAAAAAAAACAAACATAAAAAGAAGAGCCAAAGGGCCAGAGGTCTCTTTCCCCCACATTCTCTCTGTCTCTCTCTTCTCTTCGCGTCTTTTGGGTTGGCATGCCCTCATGCCTCGAGGATGTATTTTCCTTTTATTCTCTAAATAAAACTGAGCTGTAACACGGAGCTGTAACGCTGATCTGTCCGAGAGCTATGACACGGTCTGTCTGAGAGCCGAGAGGTATAACACGGTCTGTCCAAGAGCTGAGAGCTATAACACGGTCTGTCTGAGAGCTGTGGGCTTTAACGTCTGTGTTTCAAATTTTTGTTGAGACAAGACAGAACCGAGGAAATTTCACACTCCTCTGACAAACCGACTCCAGTATTCTTGCCTGGAGAATCCCATGGATAGAGGAGCTTGGCAGGCTACAGTGCTTGGGGTCACAAAAAGTCAGACAGGACTGGAGTAGCACATCATAGTTAGCAAAAAGCTGGGCCCTCAGTCATACAGCCATAAGGAACTGATTCTGCCAGCAGCCTGCGTGAACTTTCAGGTGGATGTTCCTCCAGTCGAGTATCTAGATGAAAGCATAGCTTGGTCAACACCTTGACTGCAGCTACTTGAGACCCTGAACAAGAATCCAGCTAAGTCATGCTTGGGCTCCTGACCCAAAGTAACTAGAGAAAATAAATGTATATTGTTTTATGCCACTAAATTTGTGGCAAAAAAAAAAAAAGGCACTGCAGCCATGAAATTAAAAGACACTTACTCCTTGGAAGAAAAGTTATGACTAACCTAGATAGCATATTAAAAAGCAGACACATTACTTTGCCGACTAAGATCCGTCTAGTCAAGGCTATGGTTTATCCAGTAGTCATGTATGGACTGTGAAGAAGGCTGAGCACCGAAGAATTGATGCTTTTGAACTGCGGCATTGGAGAAGACTCTTGAGAGTCCCTTGGACTGCAAGGAGATCCAACCAGTCCATTCTGA
This sequence comes from Cephalophus harveyi, assembly GCA_006410635.1. NCBI lineage: Eukaryota > Metazoa > Chordata > Mammalia > Artiodactyla > Bovidae > Cephalophus > Cephalophus harveyi. The sequence continues at coordinate 35,311 of SJYT01000684.1, read as the reverse complement.
AGTGGGCCCTTGCCAGGTGAGTGGAACAGGGGTGAGTGGGACAGGGCACCTGTCCCTAGGCATGCACAATTCAGGGGCAGGAAACAGACGTAAACAACTAGTTAGATCCAGGTGCTAACTACTGCAAGAGAGGTATATTCAAAGTGTGAGGACGCAGGGAGTAGGGCAGTGGAGGTGGTGGCAGAGGGAGGAGGAAGGGCCTTCTTCAGCAGGAACAGCCTGTGGGAAGGCATGGAGGCCTGAGAGACTCTAGAGGACTCTGTTCTGAGTGAATGTGATCATGGAGTCTAGCTCTCATGTGTGTTTTTCCTTAGTAACAAATTCTTTACCCCCACAATATCGTGCAGGATTCTACCAATCTATAGATACACTTTTCAGCTCCTACTGAAGGAAGTAGCCTCATGTTGCCAGTCTATGGTGCTTTCTTCTTTCTTCCCAGGCTTCTTCCTAAAATATTTTCAAGACTAAAGGACAACTGTATGACGTGTTCTGTGACACTCAGCAGTCCCCTGGGGAGAGGTCTCAAAGGCAGGCCTCCTGATGCAGTCTCAGTAGAAGGCAACAAGCGTGGCCACACGGGGTGCCAGCGGTATGGTTGTGCGTGAATGGCAAACCCACCACTTATTAGCTGTGTGACCTGGCTGAGCCTCTTTCTTTCTGGGTATAATACCTACCCAGGGGAATGGAGGAATTATCTTATAAAGCATATTTATGGCTTACTGTGTGCTAGGCACCATGCTAGAGTTTATTATTCATTATATCACTTAATCCTCAAATAATCCTATGAATGGGATACTACTATTAGCTCTAATTTACAGATTTGAAAACACTGAGGCTCAGAGAAGGAATTTGTACAAGGTCACACAGCAGTGATGGGCAGAAGTCAAAGTCCATGCCCTTAACCGTTCCCTTCCGGGCTACCGCAGGCAAAACATTGGCCCCGGGGTCTGGTTTGAATGGAAGCCTCAGGGAATTCCTCCTCCCTCCCTTTCCTGCTGGCAGAGATGAGGAAGCTGAGTGCCTGTCCTCAGGCCCTGTCCACTGGTGCTAGAAACAGGAATAGAGAAGTCATCAAGTCTGCTGTTTGCCACTTCCTTCTGAGCTTTAGAGATGGGTGGTTTTAGGTGAGATGGGTGTTTTTAGGAAACCTCCAAAGCCAAGGAAAGCCAAAGAGTCCTCCCAAGTGAGGAGGAGACTCACGCTCTCACTGACGGCGAGGGTGGGAAACGGCAGCCCTGCAGCGTTCAGTGTGAGGCTCTCGCACCAGAGGAGCGCCTTGTTATGGAAGCTTCACAGACATCACAGCAGAGGCCGGGCCGGCCTCGAGAGGGGGCAGAGCCTCGGCAGGATGGCCGCCTGCCCGCCGCCCCTCCAGCGCCCTGGCCTCCCACAGACAAGATCAAGTTCAGGAGAGGCACAGCCGGGCAGGCCGAAGCTTGGGAGGATCCCAGCTAAGCGATTCAAACCCTCCCCGAGGGGCTTAGGGCGTGGTGCGGTAGCAGCGCTTTCTTTTTTCCCTCGCTGGGCTTTAGCTCTCCAGCAAGAGCGTGGGGACACGGAGCCAGCTGCCAGGATACCTCCGCGCTCACATCAAAGACGACCGGGCCTGCCTGCACAAGCGCTTGCCGGCCGACCCGCGCACACGCCTCTCACACACATGCTCTCTCTCTCACACACACACTCAAGGACACCCCACACATAAAATACACACACTGAGACAAACTACACATAATACACACACACACTCAGACGAACCACACACATACAGCTTGTATTAATAACACACACCACACCTCTATACCCCAGGTAGCACATATGCCACACCTCACACCTTCGTATCACATGTGTACACCACACACATAAACACACCACACACCATATATACATACCACATACAGCCCACACACCCTACAGAACACACATACCAGACCTCACACCCTTCATCTCATATGTACGCCCCCCACACATATATGAGCCACCCCTCACACCTCACATACATAAAGGCAACACATTATAGCACACTCACATCACACTTTACCCCTTACATCATGCATGTTTACACACCACACACTCATGCTTCACATACATATATACAGGACACTTGCACCATACATAGGCATACACACTACCTCAGAGTCTCACACACCGTACACTATAAGCATCACACACCCACACTGCACATGTACATGTAAACACACACGCACTACAGCACACACATGCCAAACTCTACATTCTCACATCACATATACCCACACCATACCACTTTCACACACACACCAACCGCTAGATATACCCATCACACCAGAGCACACAGACACAACACTACAGTCACGTCACACACATAGAAACACATAGCACACACATCACACTCACTGCATATAGTCTGTGTACACACACACACACACACACACACACAGTTTTGAGTTCATTCACATCTCTGCTGCAGCCCCAACCCAATAGCACCCAATCATTCTAAGGAAAAGCCACAGACAGCCCCTCCAGGGGTTCTTTTCTCTTCCTGGCATCATTAGAGCCTCCTTGCTGGATAAATTAATTACAGAGTTGGAGAAACAGAAATTCAACTCCCACCCACCGTCCCCCTGAAGTATCAACATTGTTGATCTATTTTTGAACTTCAAAATCCAAGGTGTGACGCGCCTCGTTGCCGCGCAGCCAGCGCTCTGGCAGCGAGCTGGGCTCCCGCTTTCATGTGGTGAGCCGCGCAGCGCTGCTCTCAGCGCTCACCTGGGGCGTGTCAGCGCGGAGGAGCGGGCGTGGGTGATGCCCGAGTCAGGAACACGCCCAGCCGTGGGGCTGCAGCGGGCGCGGAGCGCCAGGGGAAGTGGCGGCCGTTCCAAGGCAGATAAAGAATCCGGCCTGTGGGCTGCATGTACTGTTTGGTCAAAGCCAGGGATTTTGTCTGCCCCGGAAACCAAAGGACCAAAGCATTATTGTAACCATACTGTTCAGGCTTTGGGGGTAATTTTTAGGATTGTTCAATTTTGCAATCATATGAAAGAGGATGGCCACTCCTGACCTCGGTGTCATCTTGTCGGATTCATGTCATCTACTTCCCTGGTAAAGCGTCTGCCTACAGTGCGGGAGCCCTGGGTTCGATCCCTGGGTCAGGAAGATCCCCTGGCGAAGGAAATGGCAACCCACTCCAGAACTCTTGCCTGGAAAATCCCATGGACAGAGGAGCGTAGTAGGCTACAGTCCGTGGGGTCGCAAAGAGTCAAACACGACTTCACTTCACACGTTCAGGACACCGGTCTTATTCAATAGGTCTGCTGCCTGGAGGTGCTACATTCTCGCTGAAAGGCCGTGTATGAACTGCATAAACCAATGCGCTACTAAATCCACCTGTTCTAGCAGATGAGACGGGTGAGGCGGTTGGGACCAACACACTGCCGTCCCGGTCAGCCAATGAAACGCCACGGGGGACCAAAGGCCTCTCTCCCAGGGCCCTGAGGGCTGGGACCGCCACCACTGCGCACCCGCCCTCTATTTTCCTGGGCGCCCTTACTGTGTTCTCCAGGCCCCAACTTTTCCGAGAGACCCTCCCAACTTCCCTGGGTCTGGTCTCCCCGAAGAACCAGGGAGGGCAGCAGAGGGAAAGTGCCCCTTTTTCTCCAGCTCTGCAGGGTGCGCGAGGTGGGAGGCAAAAGGCTGAGCCAAGATGGGAGGGTGGGGCTGACTGGGGTAACTGTCTGTTATCTTTAGTTCAGCACTTCAAAGGCAGTTTCCCTGGGTCTGGTCTCCCCAAAGAACCAGGGAGGGCAGCAGAGGGAAAGTGCCCCTTTTTCTCCAGCTCTGCAGGGTGCGCGAGGTGGGAGGCAAAAGGCTGAGCCAAGATGGGAGGGTGGGGCTGACTGGGGTAACTGTCTGTTATCTTTGGTTCAGCACTTCAAAGGCAGTTAGCTTTCATTAGGGGCCAGGGCAGGACACCACCGCCATCTAGATAACGCTTAAAGCCGCAGCTTCTGCAGGTGCCACAAGCGTGGGGTGGGTGGTCATGGCAACCTGTAGGCTGTTGAAGGAACCCTGACGTGGTGGGAGTGGATGTGCAGAGGAGGGAATCGGTGGCAGTGATATTTTGGCAGGTGAAAGAATCGGAGAGCCCTGTGGGATCCATCCTGGAGTCCTCAGGGGTGATACCACCACCGGCTAGCAGGGTGGACTGGGTAAAATTCAAGTCAGGGGTGGGGCAGTAGTTTGGTCAGCACCTTTCATCCCCCCTGAGACCAGGTCCCTCCCAGATAAGCCATTTTCATTTCAAGTTGGCTTTTCCCCAGGCCCATCTCTGTCAGCATTGAAATAAGGTTTTGGTCTAATTGCCAGCTGCTTGAGATGTGTCCATCTTGAACACAGGGAGTCGGGAGGCCTGCGGAGAGGAGTCAGCCAGACAAGTGTTCCAGGGTGAAGCCGGCCAGATGGCTCTTAAATGTCTCGTGAAGGAGCCCGGCCAGAAGCCCCGTGGAAGGTTCCCGCAGCACAGCCTCATCTGTGGTCACATTTCTGAATGCCGCCGCCTGGGAATTGTAGGGTGGGCTGAATAATCCTGCTTCCTGAGGGCGTGTGTGGACCACACATCCCCTGATTTCAAGGAAAAACTCAGGAAATACGTGGTCCGAGGAGAAAGGAGCCTCAATAGGGTTTTTGTTGTTGTTATTTTGCAAGGATCTTGAAGTGAATGCCCACAAACTGCCCACGCAATGAATAGCTGCATTCATCTCCCCGGGCAGCGAGGCCAGAACCCGGCCTGCTGGGGGAGGCTCCACAGCCATTTGCCTTGACGCGGGTCTGGTAGTGTGAGCCTGAGGCGACGGGCAGATACCGAGAGCTCCCGCCCTCTCATCCCTGCCCCGACACTGTCTCTTCTGGGCCCGGGGCCATTTGCTTGGTTATTTCCCCCTCCATTTCTCCATCCATAAAATGGGGATAATGGTGTTTACTTACTTGCCTCATGAGTTTTATGGGAATTAATTACTGTTTGTAAAGTGCTTTGAAGATGAAAAGTGCGAGGTGGCATCATCGTTATTATTGTGAAATATCTTCCACTGCTCCCTGGCCAGGTTCTTCCTGACTCCAGAAAGCATTTCAACCTGGGTTCTAAATGAGACCCTCATAGGGGCCCACGTGAACAGGCCGTGTGTGTACACAGCTGGGTATCTGGAGGCGGAGAAAGCCCTGTCACCCAGGAAAGGTATTTCCCATTTATGGGAGTGTTCAGGGGATCTGGCCAGGAGGAGGGGCAGTGCCTAGTGGCCCCAGGACACACTCACTTACCATGCACAGAAGTCAGCAGTAGCTGAGCCATCTCTATTGCACCACGTGCTCTTCCTGTGTATACAACAGAACAAAGCCTTCGCTACCAAGAATTTTTTCTTTACTCTTGTGATACCAGAAACATAATAGGTTGGGCATATAAAATCTATGCTACCGTGATGTTCTCTAAGATGAAGTGAAACTACCCAATGGCTTCCATGAGGGGCCACAGAAAACAGTCTCAGATTTTCAGTCTCCTAAAGATTATCCCTCTTCTCCAGTGAGTATGATCTATCTTTCTGGAATATATGAAAAAATAAAGTTCTGTGACACTGCCTTTGATTTGGGTTCCATCAGTGTCCTTTTGGCGCAAGTGGTGAAGAACCTGCTTGCCAATGCAGGAGACATTGAGACGTAGTTCGATCCTGGGGTTGGGAAGATCCCTTGTAGAAGGGAATGACAACTCACTCCAGTATTCTTACCTGGAGAATCCCATGGACAGAGGAGTCTGGCGGGCTATGGTCCATGGGGTCACACAGAGTCAGACATCACTGAAGTGTCCCTTGGCTGATGGGGAGAGTGTTTTCTCGTTTTCTTGATCTGTATCTGGCTAAACAACGGTATGGATAGCCGGTTATACTTGATAATGGGGCTAAGCGTGAGAGGACACCTGGGGCAAGATTACTAAAGTGAAGTCGTGTCCAACTCTTTGCGACCCCATGGACTGTAGCCTACCAGACTCCTCTGTTCATGAGATTTTCCAGGCAAGAGTACTGGAGTGGATTGCCATTTCCTTCTCCAGGGGATCTTTCCAACCCAGAGATTGAACCTGGGTCTCCCGCATTGTAGACAGACGCTTTACCGTCTGAGCCATGAGGGAAGTCCAAGATTACTAAAGAAGGGTCTAAACAGGGAAGAAAAATCTATTGCATTAGAGTCTACATCTGACCCTGTCGGTGATTTATTCAGAAGTTCTGTTTCTAATGTAGCATATACAGAATAGATGTCAATCTAATTTTTCTCCAAAATAAAAATAGGCAACATCCCAAATTTCAGAAGATACCATATGTGATTATGCTGTTTGTTTATATAATAATCAAGGTACTTCTTTTCCTTGTAATTATATGGAAGAGGCCAGGAGGTAACTATGCAAATTACCCTGAAGGGCAGGTGGGGAACAAGCCAACTCAAATTATTTATCCAAATAGAGGGTACAAAGTCTTCCCATTTCATGGCAGATTGTGTTCTCGAAATGGGGGTTGAAAAATCTAAATGCTGTAAGTTAAATGTGATTTTTAAATAGAAACAATGGTATAATGAGAAATTATGTCCCTGCTTATAGGTGTAATGGCCAATTTGGTTTCTTTAGTACAAAAGTAATTCATGTTCATTACTTTAAAAATTAAATAAGGAAAAAGAAAAGATACTGTGCATTTAAACTATCCATATTTTTCTGTCTAGAGGTAACCACTGCTAATGTCTGAGTACCATTGTTCTTCCAGAACATGGATGTTTATTTTTTAAAAAAGAATGATACTGAAATAAGATTTAGCAACCTCTTTTATACACTCATTATAACATGTTCCACATCAGTAAAATGTTTTGGTGTGAATTGGTATAACTAACAAATAAGGGTAAAACATATTATCATATGCTTCCTGGCTCGCTCTATATAATTTTTTTCTGACAGGTTCCAAGCCCATATTTCTCAAATGTGGAATTCATTTTATTATGATGATGATGATGATTATCATTAATTCATTAGAGTTTTTAAAATGAAAACATCAACATATTTTCCAGTTTGTTAGCATTTCCTTTTATTTTGACTTGAGAGAAGTGTTTGAATTTTGTATAATCATATCTATAAATCTTTTCCTAATGATTTTTGTCTTGATTTTATGCTTTATAACTTTCTATACTCCAAAATTATGTAAATATTTGCCAACAACTGAGCCTGAAAGTATGTGTATGTATGTGTAGTTCTTCTGAAATTATTTGTGTGCGTCTTGTAAGGAGATTAGAAATACTCCGTTATGTTTGGCAGAAAGAGTTCCAGGAATGTCTTTCTGTCTTGCTATTTTTCATCATTTCCATTTTCCTTTCCTTTCTTCCCTTTAAAATTGTTTCCTTAGTAGGCAAAAGCAGAGTTCAAGTTATTTGGCTCTCTGTGACCTTCCTAAGGCTTTCGTTTCGTTAGCACTCACACCTCCCTTTTTTACAGCAATGTTGTTATGCCATTGTGTCTGTCTTGAGGCTGTATGCCCCGGTCCCCATTTGTAGAGAACCGTCCCCTCCTAATCCCTCCGTACGTTGTTTGTGTCATGTCAGTGTGCCTTCTAAGTCTCTTTAGGTAGTCAAAGTGGAAACTTGATTTGACTCCTGAGTTGGTAAAGCAGAAAAAAATTTCTACTCCTGGCCACACTTAGTGCTTCAGTGATCCTTTTCATTCAGAGTACTCCTCTGTCCCCAGCTGTAGAGTCCAGTGTTGGCCCCTCCTTCCTAGCTGGGTGATATGGAGCATGTTCATTTACTCTCTCTGAACCTCAGTTTGCTCATCTGTAAAATGGGGATTAATAATAACCTTCTTTGGCTACTTCACGACGTTACTGTAAGGATTAAAAGAGATCATGGCTGTAAAAGTGCTTAGTAAGCTGTAAAACAATATATAAACCCAAGGTATTATTATTTTCCTTTTATTTGACATTATAAGGGATTATGATGTATGACTGTAAAATAATAAGGATCATTTTTTCTTAAGTAAGATGCCAGACTATAAACACCCAAATAAATACAATCCTTTCAGTAGGTCTTGTAAGAAGCTTCAAATTTACTTGTACGTTGTCATCTGTGCTCAGAACAGGTCTTTTAACTTCCTTCGTCTTTGGGATGGTCACAGACATTCTCCCTTGGTGGGCTCGTCTCCATCTTATTTACCTACTTCACCTTCCTCTCTGCGCCCTGCCCATCCCCCCAACCCTTTTCCCTGAACCACCTGTTCAGAGGACCGGTAGAGGGTAGAGGAAAGTACACTGAAGAAGATTCAGGGAAGGAAGATACATGGAAGGTAGGATGAGATGAAATGGGCTCCCAGGAGGTCTTCTGGGATTCATCTCAGGAAGGGGACTGGCTTGAACACATGTATATGCTGTTTGCTATAGGTCTGCCTTTAAGGTATAGGCAAGTATACCGTGGATAGGGAAGCGAATCTCTGAATTTCATCAGAAAGCAAATCTCACTCTCTCCAATAGCGTCTGTAGAACTGTAGAAACTGCGCTGGACTTGAGGTAGACAAGCCTGAGTTTTGGTTCTGGTCCTGAAATAAATTGTTGAATAGCTGAGTGACGTCAGGCACTGGGTTTTCATTTCCTTATTCTTACAGTAAGGACATGGATGGTTTTTAAGGTCCCTTTCAGCCTGAAAACACTAGGCTTCCAATGGCCTTCCTCATGATGGTTTTATGGAGGTTCAGACCATCTCCTAGTTCTGCAACTTTTATTTGACATTATAAAGGATTATAAGTTGTTTAGCCACTGAGCTCTCAGTTCAGTTCAGTTACTCAGTTGTGTCCGACTCTTTGTGAGAGCAAGAGTTTAACCTAAACAACCAGGCAAGTTGTTTAGCCTTTCTACATCTCCATTTCTTCATCTCTAAAATGGGGAAAGTAAAATAAATAAATAGGGACATATCTACTTTATAGAACTTTTTTGTGAGAATTAATTGGAAAAGTACAACTAAAAGCATTTGGCACAGAGTAAATGTTCAATAAACATTAAATGTAATTTCATTCTCTTCAGTTTACTATTTTCATGGAGTGGAATCTACTCTAAATCTCTTAAACTTAGTCCTTAAATTTTACTATTACATTTGTTATTATTACAGACTTGTTATGGACGGAACATGTTCCCCCAAAATTCATATGTTAAAATCCCAACTCCCAGAGAACGGATACATGTATATATATGGCTGAGTCCCTTTGCTGTCCACCTGAAACTATCACAACATTGTTAATCAGTTGCACTCCAATATGAAATAAAAAGAAAAAAAGAAAAACACCCCAGCTTCCAATTTGATGGTATTTAGAGGCAGGGCCTCGGAGAGGTAATAGGTTTAGATATGGTCATGAAGGTGGGACCTCCGTGATTAGATTATTGTCCTTAAAGAGGAAACTGAAACGCCAATACTTTGGCCACCTGATGCAAAGAACTGGCTCATTGGAAAAGACCCTGATGCTGGGAAAGATTGAAGGCAGGAGGAGAAGGGGATGACAGAGGATGAGATGGTTGGATGGCATCACCGACTCAATGGATATGAGTTTGAGTAAGCTCCGGGAGTTGGTGATGGACAGGGAGGCCTGGCATACTGCAGTCCATGGGGTCGCAAAGAGTCAGACATGACTGAGTGACTGAACTGAACTGAGACTTCCCTCTCTCTATCATGTGAATCAAGATACAGAAAGAAGGTGACTACAAGCCAGGAAGAGGGTTCTCACCTGTAACCAAATTGGCTGGCATCTTGATTACTAGAGCTTATTAATTAAATTAAATTACTAGAGCTTATTAATGACTTAAGTAACTTTCCAACCTCCAAAAATGTGAGAATATTGTTTAAGTAATGAAGTCTATGGCATCTCATTCTAGAAGCCAGAACTAATTTATTTTCCATCCCAGAAATTTATTTCTGCTACTCTGGGCAGTGGTAGCTGCAGACTTTCAACAGCAGTTTGAGTGATCCAGTCTTTGCCAGGGAGCTATCAAACAGGCACAGGTACCTTCAGACTAATCTCTGGCCTCAGGTTGAGCAGCAGTAAATATGGTAGCATGGATAGTCTCCCTGAAACTCCTTGGTTTTGCCTTTTCAGTCACAGTGGTTCTTCCTCTTTTAAAAAAGTGACTTAAACAACACAAACTTATCCTTTTACAGTTCTAGAGATCGGAAGTCTGGAACCAGTCTCACTGGGCTACTGTCAAGGTTTCACATGGCTGGTTTCTGAGGCTCTGAGGGGAGATGCCATTTCTTTGCATTTTTCAGCTCCTGGTGGCTGCCTGTGTTCCTTGACTGCTTCCTCCACCAAAAGTATATCACTCCAGCCTCTACCTACATCATCACATTGCCTTCTCCAGTGACACTGAGTCTTCCTGTGTCTCTCATAGAAAGACCCCTGTGATTACACTGAGCTCACCTAGATAATCTTGGTTTCTAATATGATTATCCAAAAAAAGAAAAAGAACTAGGGCTCCCAAAAGAATTGGCTGATTCTAGGGCTGGGACATGAAGTACACAAAATGAGCTGGGAAGATTTTTGCAGTGCTCAGGAAGCTCAAAGGATGTAAGTACATCAGAGAGACATAGGAGCCAATCTGAAAAAGCACTCAGGAGCAAAAACTGCTACAATGTGAGGAATTAAATAGATAATGTTATATTGGATTATAATTCAAAATTTACAATAAATAGCCTTGAGTCCATTCTGATGCAAATAAATGACTAAGCAAGGAAATAAATGAAGAAGAGACAAATCTCCTGTACAGAAAAATTCCCAATAATTTGTGTAGATTCTCCTACTTCAAGATGAAGCTTGACTCACCTCTTGAGTGAGCTGTGCTTAGTGACCTCCTTACAAAAACAAGAGTAAGAAAAGAGGGGGAAGATCATTTTACCGTGGAGAAATCTGGCAAACACTTCTTCAACTAGGTGATCAAAGTTATCATTGCCAGTGATAAGTCCTGTTGAAGCATGTACTTCTGACATCATGTGATGAAAATGGGACTTCACATCCATGATCTTCTTCCCCTAAATGCATTATCCTAACCTCACCATGGAAAAAAAAAATAAGAAAAATCAAAGTTCCAGGACACCCTACAAAATACCTAACCACTATTCCTTTGATGTCAAGGCCATGGGGTGGGGGGCGGGAAAGACCAGTCTGAGAATCTGTCATGGTCAAAAAGAAAACAAGAGACATGAAAACTAAATGCAATGTGATATTCTGAAGGGAGTCCCAAACCGGAAAAAGGACGTTAGGGAAAAATTAGTTAAATGTGAATAGAGTATGAAGTTAGTAACTAGTAATCTATCAGTGTTGTTTCATTAGTTGTGACGAAGCTACCATAGTAATGTAAGGTGTTAGCAACAGAGGAAATGGGTGAAGAATATATGGAAATTCTCTGTACTATCTGTGCAACTTTTCTGTAAATGATTCTACAGTGAAATATTTATTTAAATTTTAAAATGTATTGAAAATATTAACCACATAAGATATTGTATAAACAAACATTTACAGATCGGCCCCAATTTCTTGTAACTTGTATTTGAGTGTGTACCAGAAGAAAACCAAGTATGTATGTATGGACACTTAGAGGCATGACTTTTTCTCCTTTATGCTTCTCTGTATTTCTCAAATGCTGTATTTTACAACAAATAGATATTACTTAAACCATTTTAAAATCTATGCTCGAATAAATAGGAGACCATGTAATGGAGCAGTGGGGAAAGGGAGATGGGCCGCTCCTGGAGGACAGTCTATTCTTTCTCAAGCCAGCATCTTTCCTCTGACTCAGGAGCTGATGATTTCTGGGGACAGACTGAGAAGCCTGAACAAGAGCTGAACCCCCGAGTCTCTCTCTGTGATCATCACTTCTGAGTCTCAGTGAAAGACTGGTCCCATCTTTCATTTTGCTAAATTAAGAAAAGTTGGATGAAGTGACTCAAGCAAGGCCACATAGCTAGTTAGCATGCGGAGCCCTCCAGATGTTTTATTTGGGCTAGGCTGTGTTTCAAAATCATTCGACTGTGAATACCTTTCAATAAGTATGTCTTCTCTGCTTTGATGCTCACCAGCTCAGTTCACCTGGTATTTCTTTAACTGCCTGGCCCCTGGAGGCATTTATTTGGGATCTGTGGCTTAGTAAAGTGGCAAAAATGAGAGTTACATACAGGCTTAGGAGTTCTGAGATACAATGGTAAAAGGCAACTTTTTTTAATTTAAGGAGGGAAGAAAAGGGAAGTTCTTGTCCCTGTGGGTTACTTTCTGAGTAGAGACAGCGTAAATCAAGGCTCTGTGTGTTACCCTCTCACGAACAGAGCCCCAGGAATTGTGCAGCCATATGCAGCAGCTCTGACTCTCCATCTGTATCATATTGTAAAAATAGTGTATTTAAGTAATGTTCCTCACTGTCCTGTTTTAATAATATGTGGTTTTGAGTCACATCTCAATTCAGAATCCTTCTCAGTCAAAGGGAATCCTCTCATACTGTTGGTGGGAATGTAAATTGGTATAGCCACAATGGAAAACAGTGTGGAGGTTCCTTAACTAAAAATAGAGCTACTGTATGACCAGGCAATCCCACTCCTGGGCATATATCCAGAGAAAATCATAACTTGAAAAGATACAGGCACCTCAGTGTTCACTGCAGCATTGTTTACAATAGCCAGGACATGGAAACAATGTAAATGTCCATCAACAGATGAATGGGTAAAGAACATATGGTATATCTATACAGTGGAATATTACTCAGCCATAAAAAAGAACAAACTAATGCCATTTGCAGGCATGGATGGACCTAGAGACTGTCATACTGAGTGAAGTAAGTCAGATGGAGAAAAACAAATATCAAATGATATTGCTTATATGTGGAATCTAAAAAATGAGGCAATGAACTTATTTATAAAACAGAGTCACAGATGTAGAAACAAACTTAGGGTTACCAAAGGGAAAAAGTGGGAAGGATTGAGATTAACATATACACACTGCTGCTGCTGTTAAGTCACTTCAGTCGTGTCTGACTCTGTGCGACCCCATAGCCGGCAGCCCATCAGGCTCCTTCATCCCTGGGATTCTCCAGGCAAGAATACTGCAGTGAGTTGCCATTTCCTTCTCCAATGCATGCATGCATGCTAAGTCGCTTCAGTCGTGTTTGACTCTGTGCGACCCTATGGACAGCAGCCCACCAGGCTCCTCTGTCCCCGGGATTCTCTAGGCAAGAATGCTGGAGTGGGCTGCCATTTCCTTCTCCACATATACACATTACTATGTATAAAATAGATAACTAATAAGAACCTACTGTATAGCACACGGAACTCTGCTCAATACTCTATAATGACCAAGTGGGAAAGGAATCTAAAAGAGTGGATATTCTTTGGTCACCTGATTTGAAGAGCTTACTCGTTAGAAAAGACCCTGACGCTGGGAAAGATTGAAGGCAGGAGGAGAGGGGGACAACAGAGGGAAAGTTGGTTGGACGGCATCACTAACTCATTGGACATGAGTTTGAGAAAGCTCTGGGAGATGGTGGTGGACAGGGAAGCCTGGCATGCTGCAGTCCACGGGGTGGCAAAGAGTCAGACACGACTGAGCAAGTGAACAGCAAGATAACTGATTCACTTTACTGTACAGCAGAACTAATGCAACACTGTAAATCAACTATCCTCCAGTAAAAATTAATTTAAAAAAAAACAAGCAACAAAATCCTTCTCAGTCAACATCATCATCATGGCCTCATAATATTTATTGAACTGCATCCCAGACTCCATGTTATCTCATTTATTTCTTATACTGGCATTAACCCAGAGTTCTAGTGTTATACCTGTTTTATAGATGAGAAAATGGAGACTTGGAAAAGTAATTTGCCCACGATCAGGCTGTGGGGCAGGGATCTGAATTCCAGCCAGTCTGACTCTATGGCCCAACTTCTTAACTGCCAAACTATGTAGAACTTCTCACAAAACTTCTTCCCTTTCACCCAGGGCAGTGCAATATTTGGGCCCTTCAATAGTTAGGAACCCTTCCTGAGGTGCAATACATTTATGAAGATATTAGAGTTAAGTATTTTGCCTCATTTATAAATAACTGCTATTTTAGTCTACATGGCTCATTGATTTTTCTGAACAAATTATTACATATAATTTTGAATATTATTATGAATAATTTTCTCACTCATTTACTTAGGTGAAAGTAACTATATTATGACCTCCTCTTTTTCTCTGTGCTAGATTTTGCTTTTCACATTACATTATTTTCTTGATTATTTTCAATAAATGCAGTATTTCAGTATTTGTTGTGCCTACTTTTCTGTGTAATGGTTTAAAATTTCCTATCATCATACTTGTCTCTTTTTTCAAAAGAATTGATGCAGATATTTTTAACTTTGAGGACTCACAAATTTTTGGCTATATGGATGCTAATTTATATTAAAAATCTATCAACTGGTCTTCCTACTTAATCTCCTCCTGCAATGGGCTGCAAAATCAAGTGGATTTGCAAAGAGAACATATTGGAACACAGATGGCTTTTTGGTCTCTCTCAGGGAAGTCAAGAGCTTGGGGAAAACTAGAGAATTATAGTATTTGAAGGGAGAAAAAAGAGTTGTCTCCAAGCAAAGTGCCAAAGCTGTTGGATTTGGTACTTAAAGCAGCAAGCCTGCAAAGGTTTCCTTGGGTCAGAGTCAAGGCCAAGAATCCCTCTGATGGCTGCATTTATGTCATCTTTAGAATGTGCAGGACAAATGCTGCTACCACAAATGTAGCTTTGCTTCTCAAGTTCACTAAAATGAAGACCTTTCCTCAGTGAACACATCCCCCATGAATGAGCTACACATATTCCACAACTTCTAGGAACTCTCAGATCTGCATCTTCTGATGATATTCCTTTCGAAGACCCAGCCCTGTGTCCAGCTGTTCACTGTGCCTTCACTGGGATCCCTTACCCAGACCTCAAATTCTTCCAATGCTAAGCTCGTCATCACCATCTCACCCCTACCCACATAACAGTAACAACCACAACAGTCACAACCACAACTCAATTCCACCTCATATATTTCCCATTTAAGGCTTAGAAAAATGACTCCCACAAATTAGCACCTTTCTCCAATCTCCCAATCCAGCTGATTATCAACTCATAAGGATTCTGTTTTCTGAATAGCTCTCGCATCCATCTGTCTCGCATTCCCAGGGCCGTCTTGTATGCCTGTCTTCCCTGTGTTGACTGTGGATGCCTTGACACAGTGTCTAGCTTACAGCTAAGACATTTATTAGATCCCTAACACCATCATCCAGATAGTGACCTACAAAATGTTTGCTGTGAGAAAGGAGAAATTAACACATTTGATGCGGAGTTATTTCTTTGGGAAATGAGCTCATTTTTGGTTATTTGAATCCAAAGTGGAGCAATTTTTGTTTCCTTTTGTTGTGACCCTCCCATCTAGAGCTTTGAGAGCCTTTTGGAGTTTTTCTTGGATTCATCTGAAAAAAATTTCCCTAAACTTTGCGACTGTGTGAAAGATAAATTTTAAGCACGTGCATTTATTTTTAAAGTATATTAATCATCTGTGCTTCTTGAAAAAGGCATTTTATCTAGCTCCTCTGACTCCAGGCCTTTAGGTGTGGTATTTCTCTTACAACTTTCATCAGCCAGTTCCGAGAGGGAATTAAGCCCTAATTCCTGGAAGAGATATCACTTGCCCATACCGAACTAACTTCTCTTGCACTTTCCAGAATAACACAAGCTCTCTGCCATTCTTGGGAGAACTGAGAATATAGTCGCTCAAGTCATGTTCTGTCTCATGGTTCACAGGAGGAACCCCATGGAGAAAAGCTTCAAGGTCTAAAAAGAAGCCTTAGAAGTTTTCCACAGTCTGATCAGAGACTGTGATTCTCCAAATAGTGGGGCAGTCTCCTCTTTCCCAAGCCAGCGCATCCATCCTCTACCTCCTGTCCCAGAGAGCAAGAAAGCCCCCATTCTCCTCATTCTTTACCTCCTAAGTCCTCTTTAAACACTCAACCAATATTTAGCCTCAGAGTTGGAAAACTCTTCTGCTAGGAACTAGGCTGGCACGAAAAGAATAACCATCATCAAAAGCTGTATTTTCTTTTGCTTTTCTTTGGGGAGAAATAGTTAAGAATAAGAACGGTGATGGCAGACTTGAAAGTAATCCCCAGCCTTGACAATTGGCCTCTTTTGAAAGACCTTCCCTTGACCTCTGTTCCCTAGGAAAAGGAAGGTGGCTAACAGGAATATTACAAGGTTCCATTGATGAGGTGTCTCTCCAACCAAGCTATGTATGATGACAACTAGTGGGTGGAAAAACTTCCCTCAAACCAGGACTGGCTATCTGCCTTCCAAATTACTTCACTGCATGCCAAAAGGTTATCTCTGAGGAACTAGGAAAGGAAGTGTATTTGAAAACATCACTGGGACTTGTATACAACATCTTAAGGTGTTTGATCCTTTTATGAACTGATGACAGCTTTTTGCCATTGAAGTCTATGTGAGAGTTGCCAGCCAAGCAAAAAGAGGAAGCAGGGCCAGCCTGTTTGACCAAAGAACCACTGAGAGCTGTTTAGATCACAAGACATGAGACGGCCAGAGAGAGGGAATGGCCCAGGATCCCAGAAAAGCTCAGGCAGCTAGCTGCATTAGCAGTTTCAACAAGACCTGTTCTGGCTATTTGAATGTTTCCCTTTGACTGTGATGTCCTTTTCATTTCCGGAATCATCTTCATTCATCCAAGGATCCATGCCAATGGTCATTCCCAGAGCACTCAGAGAGGCATGGAAGAGCTGAGAAATATTAATAATCACTACAGTGCCCTGATCAGTGAATGCACTTAATCAGGCCATCACCAGGCAAGCTTGAACATCACAGAGCAAATTCATTTGAGTTTCTTAATGGCCATGACAGTTGCTTAATTGGGATAGTAACTCTGCTTAATTGGCACTCTTTTATTCCTACTCTAGCTAGGGTGTCTTTCCCCAGCTCCAGGCGGGTCTGTATACACTTCCCGAGGTTCTCAGTATTTCCATGAAATATGCCCGATGCCAGCTGTTCTCCTGTTCCTTCCTGTGCAGGGAAGTGCTCTGGGTTATGACTCGCGCTGGAGACTCTTTACTGATGTTAGATTAACAAGCCATCGGTGGGGGGCCCTTAGCTGACAAAGGAATATGTCGTACTCATTCTCAGTACTGACTCTAGTAAATCTAATGGATACTTATAAATCAATAATAATGCAAAGCTATTAGTATGGTGGAAAGAATTTTTTCCCGTGCTTCGCATTAACCACTCCTACTCTCAGTCTTGGTCTCTACCCTGTCCTTATTGCTCCCTTTTTCTAGCCGGCTCATCTTTCCAACACAGGCTTTGCATTTCTCCAGCAGTTCAGCTCACAGCTCAGGCTGTATATAATACACAGTTCTTTCCCACACTTCTCTTTAGCTCCTTCCAAAAATCGACCTTGTGTCACTAGGCTTGTTTGGGTTACGTACTCATTAGTGACCCATTTTATATGAGATATATGGACACTGATGTAAACACACACGTCCTTTTCATTGGTGTCTCCTGGTCACGGTTGTTACCACACAGTGCCAGACCATATCATGGCAGGAGAATTCCATCTGTGCTATAAATTCTGTCATTGTAAGAGAGCCAATAGAGACTCTGCAGGAAAGGCAGTCTGGTTAGGTGGTCACGGTGGTTTGGGGCTGAGACAGTCTCCTCAAGAGTAACTGCAGGCCTCTGCCACAGTCGTGCCACTGGCCTTCGTTTCCTTCAGCCTTCTCTCTCACCAAAAGACTTTCCTGTCCAGTTATAAGGTGCAAGTTGTTTCCCCAAGGGAGTACTCTGTGGATCAGCACCTGTGGGAAATGAGCTGCACCACATCCCAACAAGGACCTCAGTTAACCCCATAGTTATGCAGAGATTTTATCACGCCTCTGGAAGCCTGAGGTCTTCTGCTAGGGTTTAGTAGATGTTCTGTGAGAACCAATCCACATGTCAATGTATTTTTGATGTATTTTGTGGGACAAGGTAAGCGCCACATCTTACTCCTCCACCTTCTTGATGCAATCTATTCACCAAGTAGATTTTCAAAAAAATTTTCCATACGGTCAAATTGATGAAGCATCTCTTTTACATAAGAATCATAGCCTTAAAAATGAAATCTATCGAGAACAAGATGACAAGGGAGTAGGTGGACAGAGTACATCTGTCTCCATGGATACATCAGGAATACACCTTCAGACACAGAAGTGCATGCAGAACACCAGCTGAGAGCAGACAGGATTATCTGACCAGTGGAAAAGACTATATTAGTTCAGTTCAGTTCAGTTGTTCAGTTGTGTCTGACTCTTATAGAGCCATGCAAAACTTGAGATCAAGCCCTGAGCCTTTGGAATGGGAGCACTGACTTCAAGACCCTAGACTACCAGAGAACCAACCCTGCTGCTGCTGCTGTTGCTGCTGCTAAGTTGCTTCAGTCGTGTCAGACTCTGTACGACCCCATAGACGGCAGCCCACCAGGCTCCCCCGTCCCTGGGATTCTCCAGGCAAGAACGCTGGAGTGGGTTGCCATTTCCTTCTCCAATGCATGAAAGTGAAAAGGGAAAGTGAAGTCCCACTCAGTCGTGTCCGACTCTTCGCGACCCCATGGACTGCAGCCTACCAGGCTCCTCCACCCATGAGGTTTTCCAGGCAAGAGTGCTGGAGTAGGTTGCCATTGTCTTCTCCAGAACTAACCCTAGGGGGTATCAAATAGTGAAAACTCACACAAAGGAAACTACTGGAATACAAGACCCAGCATCACCCAACCACCAATAACACCCTGTGCAGGACACCTTATCTAAACAACAAACAAAACAAAAGCACAAACCCAATCATCAGCAAACAGGATTACCACCTCACTCAGCCTTTCCCATCAGAGGAAAATCAAACAAACAAAAATTCAGCACAAATCTCACCCTATGTGAAGCTTACACAAACCACTGGACCAAACTTAGGAGGGCAGAAACCAAAAGGAAGAAAGAATTCAACCTTGAAGCCTAGCAAAAGGAGACCTCAAACACAATAAGTTAAAAAAAAATAATGAAAAGGCAGAGAAATACTATGCAAATGAAGGAACAAACTAGAAACACAGAAGTCCAAATAAATGAAGAGGAAATAGGCAAACTACCCGAAAAAGAATTCAGAATAATGATAGTAAAGATGATCAAAAACCATGAAAACAAAATGGAGAAAATGCAAGAATCAATTAACAAAGACCTAGAAGAATAAATATGCAGATATACAGAGACAAACAACACAATACTGAAGTTAAAAATACTGTAGAAGGAATCAATAGCAGAATATCTGAAGCAGAAGAACGAATCAATGAGCTGAAAGATAAAATGGTGGAAATAACTTCTGAAGAGCAGAATAAAGTAAAAAGAATGAAAAGAACTGAGGATAGTCTCAGAGACCTCTGGGACAATATCAAACGCATCAACATTCGAATTATAGGGGTCCCCGAAGAAGAAGAGAAAAAGAAAGAGTATGAGAAAATTTTTGAAGAGATTATAGTTGAAAATTTCCCCAACATGGAAAAGGAAATAATCAAGTCCAAGAGGCTCAAAGAGTCCCATACAGGATAAACCCAAGGAGAAACATGCCAAGACACATACTAATCAAACTAACAAAGACTAAACACAAAGAAAGAATATTAAAAGCAGCAAGGGAGAAGCAACAAGTAACATACAAGGGAAAATCTCATACACTTAACAGCTGATCTTTCAGCAGAAGGGAATAGCAGGATATGTTTAAAGTACTGAAAGGGAAAAATCTACAACCAAGAATACTGTACCTGGCAAGGATCTTATTCAAAATTGATGGAGAAATAAAAAGCTTTTCAGACAAGCAAAATTTAAGAGAGTTCAGTTCCACCAAACCAGCTTTACAACAAATGTTAAATGGACTTATATAGTCAAGAAATACAAGAGAAGAAAAAAGATCTACAAAATCAACCCCAAACACAATTAAGAAACGCAATAGGAACATACACATCAATAATTTCTTTAAATGTAAATGGATTAAATGCTCCAACCAAAAGACACAGACTGGCTGAATGGATAAAAAAACAAGACCCATATATATGCTGTCTACAAGAAACCCACTTCAGACCTAAAGACACATATAGACTGAAAGTGAGAGGATGGAAAAATACATCCCATGCAAATGGGAAGCAAAAGAAAGGTGCAGTCTGCAGCAACAATCCTCATATCAGACATAATAGATGTTAAAATAAAGAAGAATACAAGAGATAAGGAAGGATACCAGATAATGATCAAGGGATCAATCCAAGAGGAAGACATAACAATTGTAAATATCTATGCACCCAACATAGGAGCACCTCAATACATAAGACAAACTCTAACAGACATAAAAGGAGAACTTGACAGTAATGCAATAATAGTAGGAGAGTTTAACACCCCAACCACACCAATGGACAGATCATCAAAACAGAAAGTTAATAAGGAAGCACAAGTATTAAATGATACATTAGATGAGATGAATCTCATTGATATCTTCAGGACATTCCATCCAAATGCAGAAGAATACACCTTCTTCTCAAATGCACATGGAACATTCTCCAGGGTAGACCATATCTTGGGTCACAAATCAAACCTCAGTAAATTTAAGAAAATTGAAATCGTATCAAGCATCTTCTCTGACCACAACATTATGAGACTAGATATCAGTTACAAGAAAAAAACTGTAAGAAATACAAACACATGGAAACAACACGTTTCTAAATAACCAACAGATTACTGAAGAAATCAAAGGGAAATAAAAAAGTTTCTAGAAACAAACAGCAATGAAAACACGACAACTCAAAACCTATGGGATGCAGCAAAAGCAATTCTAAGAGGGAAGTTTATAGCAATACAATCCTACCTCAAGAAACAAGAAAAACATCAAATAGACAACCTAACTTTACACCTAAAACAACTGGAAAAAGAAGAACAAAAAACTCCCAAAATCAGAAGAAGGAAAGAAATCATAAAGATCTGAGCAGAAATAAATGAAAAAGAAATGAAAGAAGCAATAGTGAAGATTAATAAAACTAAAAGCTGATTCTTTGAGAAGATAAACAATTGACAAACCTTTAGCCAGACTCATCAAGAATAAAAGAGAGAAGAATCAAATCAACAAAATTAGAAATGAAAAAGGAGTGGTTATTTTCAAAAGCAGAGACCTTACTTTGCCGACTAAGGTCCGTTTAGTCAAGGCTATGGTTTTTCCTGTGGTCATGTATGGATGTGAGAGTTGGACTGTGAAGAAGGCTGAGCGCCGAAGAATTGATGCTTTTGAAGTGTGGTGTTGGAGAAGACTCTTGAGAGTCCCTTGGACTGCAAGGAGATCCAACCAGTCCATTCTGAAGGAGATCAACCCTGGGATTTCTTTGGAAGGAATGATGCTGAAGCTGAAACTCCAGTACTTTGGCCACCTCATGCGAAGAGTTGACTCATTGGAAAAGACTCTGATGCTGGGAGGGATTGGGGGCAGGAGAAGAAGGGGACCTGTCTCTTATACACATCTAGATGTGTATAAGAGACAGCTCATAACCCTTTGTTATGTTCGTTCCAGCTTCCAACCTTCGTCATGAGTGGAGCAAACACATTTTCAGTATTTGCTTAAAGCCTTCTAGCTCCTCCACAACACACCTTCTTGGCAAAATGGTAGCAACTCAACAGACAATGCAGAAATACAAAGGATTACAAGAGACCATTATGAGAATCTATATGGCAATAAAATGGAGATAAGCTGGAAGAAATGGACAGATTCTTAGAAAAGTTCAATCTTCCAAGACTGAAACAGGAAGAAATAAAAAGTATGAACAACCCAATTGCTGCTAAGTCACTTCAGTCGCGTCCGACTCTGTGCGACTCCATAGAAGGCAGCACACCAGGCTCCCCTGTCCCTGGGATTCTCTAGGCAAGAACACTGGAGTGGGTTGCCATTTCCTTCTCCAATGCATCAAAGTGAAAAGTGAAAGTGAAGTCACTCAGTCGTGTCCGATTCTTCGCGACCCCATGGACTGCAGCCTACCAGGCTCCTCCATCCATGGGATTTTCCAGGCAAGAGTACTGGAGTGGGGTGCCATTGCCTTCTCCGAACAATCCAATTACAAGCACTGAAATTGAAGCTGTGATCAAAAATCTCCCAAAAAACAAAAGCCCAGGACCAGATGGCTTCACAGGAGAATTCTATCAAACATTTAGAGAAGCGCTAATGCCTACCCTTCTAAAACTCTTTCAAAAAAATTCCAGAGGACAGAACACTTCCAAACTCATTCTATGAGGCCACAATCACCCTGATACCAAAACCAAAGACAACACACAAAAAAAGAAAACTACAGGCCAATATCACTGATGAACATAGATGCAAAATTACTCAACAAAATTTTAGCAAAAAAAATTCAGCAACATATCAAAAAGCTCATACACCATGATCAAGTTGGGTTTCTTCCAGGAATGCAAAGATTCTTTAATATACGGAAATCAATCAATGTGATACACCGTATTAATGAATTCAAAGATAAAAGCATATGATAATCTCAATAGATGCAGAAAAAGCCTTTGAAAAAATTCAGTACCCATTTATGATTAAAATTTCAAAAAATGGGCATAGAAGGAACCTACCTCAACATAGTAAAGGCCATATATATTAAGCCTACAGCGGACATTATTCTCAGTGGTCAAAAACTGAAAGCATTCCCCCTAAGATCAGAAACAAGACAAGGGTGTCCACTTTCACCACTATTATTCAACATAGTTCTGGATGTCTTAGCTACAGTTATCAGAGAAGAAAGAAAAATAAAAGGAATCAAGATTGGAAAAGAAGAGGTAAAGCTCTCACTGTTTGCAGATAGCATGATACTGTACATAGAAAACCCTAAAGGTAGTATCAGAAAATTACTAGAGCTAATCAGTGAATTTAGCAAAGTTGAAGGATATAAAATCAATACACAGAAATCACTTGCATTTCTACATATTAACAATGAAAAATCAGAAAGAGAAATTAAGGAATCAATCCCATTCACCACTGCAACAGAAAGATTTAAATATGTAGGAATAAACTTGCCTAAGGAGACAAAAGAAATGTACACAGAAAATTATAAGACACTAATGAAAGAAATCAAAGACAACATAAACAGATAGAGAGATATTCCATGTTCCTGGGTAGGAAGAATCAATATTGTAAAAATGACTGTACACCAAATGCAATCTACAGATTCAATGCATTCCCTATCAAATTACCAATGGTGTTTTTCACAGAACTAGAACAAAAAATTTCCACAATTCATATGGAAACACAAAAGACCCTGAATAGCCAAAACAGTCTGGGAAAGAAGAATGAAGCTAGAGGAATCAACCCTCCTGACTTCAGCTACAAAGCTACAGTCATCAAGACAGTATGGGACTGGCACAAAAACAGAAATATAGACAAATGGAACAAGATAGAAAGCCAAGAAATAAACCCATGCACCTATTGGGTACCTTATTTTTGACAAAGGAGGCAAGAATATACAATGGGGAAAGACAGCCTCTTCAACAAATGGTGCTGGGAAAACTGGACAGCTACATGTAAAAGAATGAAATTAGAACACTTCCTAACACCAGACACAAAGATAAACTCAAAATGGATTAAAGACCTAAATGTAAGACCAGAAACCCTAAAACACTTAGAGGAAAACATAGGCAGAACATTCAATGACATAAAAAAAGATCTTCTATGACACACTTCCTAGAGTAACAGAAATAAAAACAAAAGTAAACAAGTGGGACCTGATTAAACTTAAAAGCTTTTGCACAGCAAAGGAAACTACAAGCAAGGTGAAAAGACAACCCTCAGATAGGAGAAGATAATAGCAAATGAAACAACTAACAATTAATTTCCAAAATATATAAGCAGCTCATACAATTCAATACTAGAAAAGCAAACCATCCAATCAAAAAGTGGGATAAAGACCTAAAGAGACATTTCTCCAAAGCAGACATACAGATGGCTAAGAAACACATGAAAAGATGCTCAACATCACTCATTATGAGAGAAATGCAAATCAAAACCACAATGAGATATCACCGCACACCAATCAGGATGGCTATCATCAAAAAGTTTACAAACAGTAAATGCTGGAGAGGATGTGGAGAAAAAGGAATGCTTTTGCACTGTTGGTGGGAATGTAAATTGATACAGCCACTATGGAAAATGGTATGGATTTTCCTTAAAAAAATAGAAATAAAACCAGCATATGACCCAGCAGATATTAAGAGGTGGCAAGAATACACAGAAGAACTGTACAAAAAAGATCTTCATGACCCTCAGCAGTGGCCACAGGACTGGACAAGGTCAGTTTTAATTCCAATCCCAAAGAAAGGCAATGCCAAAGAATGCTCAAACTACCGCACAATTGCACTCATCTCACATACTAGTAAAGTAATGCTTAACATTCTCCAAGCCAGGCTTCAGCAATACGTGAACCGTGAACTCCCTGATGTTCAAGCTGGTTTTAGAAAGGCAAGGAACCAGAGATCAAATTGCCAACATCCGCTGGATCATGGAAAAAGCAAGAGAGTTCCAGAAAAACATCTATTTCTGCTTTATTGACTATGCCAAAGCCTTTGACTGTGTGGATCACAATAAACTGTGGAAAATTCTTCAAGAGATGGGAATACCAGACCACCTAACCTGCCTCTTGAGAAATCTGTATGCAGGTCAGGAAGCAACAGTTAGAACTGGACATGGAACAACAGACTGGTTTCAAATAGGAAAAGGAGTACGTCAAGGCTGTATATTGTCACCCTGCTTATTTAACTTATATGCAGAGTACATAATGAGAAATGCTGGACTGGAGGAAGCACAGCTTCCTGGAACCAAGATTGCTGGGAAAAATATCAATAACCTCAGATATGCAGATGACACCACCCTTATGGAGCCTCTTGATGAAAGTGAAAGAGGAGAGTGAAAAAGTTGGCTTAAAACTCAACATTCAGAAAACTAAGATCATGGCATCTGGTCCCATCACTTCATAGCAAATAGATGGTGGAAACGGTGGCTGATTTTATTTTGGGGGGCTCCAAAATCACTGCAGATGGTGATTGCAGCCTTGAAATTAAAAGACGCTTACTCCTTGGAAGGAAAGTTATGACCAACCTAGACAGCATATTAAAAAGCAGAGGCATTACTTTGCCAACAAAGGTCCGTCTAGTCAAGGCTATGGTTTTCCAGTGGTCATGTATGGATGTGAGAGTTGGACTATAAAAAAAGCTGAGTGCAGAAGAATTGATGCTTTTGAACTGTGGTGTTGGAGAAGACTCTTGAGAGTCCCTTGGATTGCAGGGACATCCAACTAGTCCATCCTAAAGGAGATCAGTCCTGGGTGTTCTTTGGAAGGGCTGATGTTGAAGCTGAAACTCCAATACTTTGGCCACCTGATGAGAAGAACTGACTCACTGAAAAAGACCCTGATGCTGGAAGGGATTGGGGGCAGGAGGAGTAGGGTACGACAGAGGATGAGATGGTTGGATGGCATCACTGACTCAATGGACATGGGTTTGTGTGGACTCTGGGAGTTGGTGATGGACAGAGAGGCCTGGGGTGCTGCAGTTCATGAGGTCACAAAGAGTCGGACATGACTGAGTGACTGAACTGAATTGAACTGATGACCCAGAAATCCCACTCCTAGGCATACACCCCGAGGAAATCAAAATTGGAAAAGACACATGTATACCATTGTTCATTGCAGCACTATTTACAATAGCTAGAACATGGAAGCAACCTAGATGTCTACGGACAGATGAATGGATAAAGAAGTTCTGGTATATATACACAATGGAATATTACTCAGCTATAAAAAGGAACACATTTGAGTCAGTTCTGATGAGGTATGAACTTATCATACAGAGTGAAGTGAGTCAGAAAGAGAAAGAGAAATATTGTATTCAAATCCATGTATATAGAATCTAGAAAAACGATACTGAAGAATTTATTTACAGGGCTGCTGCTGCTGCTAAGTCACTTCAGTCGTGTCCGACTCTATGTGACCCCATAGACGGCAGCCCACCAGGCTCCCTCGTCCCTGGGATTCTCCAGGCAAGAACACTGGAGTGGGTTGCCATTTCCTCCTCCAATGCATAAAAGTGAAAAGTGAAAGGGAAGTCGCTCAGTTGTGTCCGACTCAGTGACCCCATGGACTGCAGCCCACCAGGCTCCTCCGTCCATGGGATTTTCCAGGCAAGAGTACTGGAGTGGGGTGCCGTTGCCTTCTCCAGTGGAGAACCAGACATAGACAGTAGACTTATGGACACATGGGGAGAGGACAGGAGAAGGTGAGATGTATGGAAAGAGTAACATGGAAACTTAAATTACCAAATGTAAAATAGATAGCCAACAGGAATTTGCTGTATGGCTCAGGAAACTCAAACAGGGCCTCTATATCAACATAGGGGGGTGAGATGGAGAGGGAGATGGGAGGGAGGTTCAAGAGGGAGGTGATATATGTATACCTATGGCTGAGTCACGTTGAAGTTTGGCAGAAAATAACAAAATTCTGTAAAGTGATTATCCCCCAATAAAAAAATAAATTAAAAAGGTAAAAAAAGAGAAAACCAATAGCTTAAAATCAAATTGTAATAATCATACTGATGTTACAGAGAGCCAAACAACAACACAGTTAATAAACAGGTTTTCTACAGGTTTACAGTCCATCCTGCGTTCACAATTTGGAGAAGGGAGTCATGAATTCTACATGTTCAAGTGCATGTTGCAACCACCTGACCACATTCAACAGGAATAGGGTTTCTTAGAAAAGCCAGATTTCCTCCCAAAACAACTCTGTTTTTTTTTTTTTAAGACTTAATTATTTCTTTTGCTTCATTCAACAGGCCTCCAATTATGTTTGCTTTTTAAATAAGTTTGACTCATTTTCATATTAAATTGCTTGATCATTTCTTTTAAGTTTGTAAGGAGTTTCTGTGCTTTGAAGTACAGTTTTTGGGTTTTTGGTTCCCCTTCGGGGTATGACAAACTATTACATTGTCTTGAGAATTGAGGATAAATTGGATCAGAGAGGCAGGACAAGTGGAGCTCAGGGACATGATTTTTAAATAACAATTCCCATGTGAATGCTCCTACAGCATTTCCCTTTTACTCATGTTTTTGTGTTGGTGTTTTTGTTGTGGTCTGGGTAGACTGGGGCAAAAATGCAATAGTAGATCCAGATGTGAAATGAAACTTTTGAAACTGATGTAGACATATATGAAAGTGAAGTTGCTTAGTTGTGTCCGACTCTTTGCGACCCCATGGATTGTAGCCTACCAGACTCCTCAGTCCATGGGATTTTCCAGGCAAGGATACTGGAGTGGGTTGCCGTTTCCTTCTCCAGGGGATCTTTCCGACCTAGGGATCGAACGCAGGTCTCCCGCATTGTAGGCAGACGCTTTACCGTCTGAGCTACCAGGTTCCAAAGGGTCTGTAGTTAAAGACCTCTAGATAAGAACAGGAGAAATGAAGAAACCCTAGCTTTAAGGTGAAGTTGCTCAGTCGTGTCCGACTCTTTGCCACCCCACGGACTGCAGCCTACCAGGCTCTTCCATCCGTGGGATTTTCCAGGCAACAGTACTGGAGTGGGTTCCCATTTCCTTCTCCAGAGGATCTTCCCGACCCAGGGATCGAACCCAGGTCTCCTGCACTGTAGGCAGACACTTTACCGTCTGAGCCACCAGGGAAGTCGGATCTAAAAATCAAATCGCTTTTTAATAAAAATACATCTCCTCTATCGCACAAATGATGAGTTTGACAGATTTTCAGTTTTACGTTATTGAATTGTAGATCTTAATTTCTGTGGTTTGAGAGATAGTGTGTCATGGGGGAGAAAAGAACTTTGAAGTCAGTGGATCTGAGCTGAGGCCTGACAGTAGGTCTTGACCTTGAACAAATAATTTTCCCTCAATGAATTTCAATTTCTCCAGAAAGCATAAACAAAATAGGTCATTGTACATTTTAAATGAGATTATGTACAGAGCACAGAGTGCTGGGCCCCCTTGGGGTGCTCCATAGCGCTTAAGCTGCCTAGAAGCCTCTTATGGTCCATCCCACTCCTAGGGAGCACCCACGTGACTGTGGCTACTTCTGTTCAAGTGCACAGTGGTGCCCTCTGCTGGTGAGGCAGTTGACCCCAAAGATAGGAAGTTTTGCAGCTTGAGATTTAGCAGAGTTTGTTAATAAATGTCTCAACAGAGCAGCCTATATCCTTATGTAATATGCAGTAATCCATGGATATTTAATTTGCAAAAGTGTCAACTGAGTGACTAGACCCAGTGGGTGAGGTGGGCATCCAGTGCATAATCTCCTACTAGAATATAAGCTCCATGGACAGGTACCATATGTGCTTTACTTACTACTTTATCTTGAGAACTTAGCATGGTTCCTCAGCCATGACAGATAGTCAAAAACAATATTTTGCTGAATGACAGAGCCAATGAGTCCAGCCACAACCTAAGAAGATGGCATGACTTGATCTTTTAAAGGTTTTTCCTATGGAAGAATGCAGAATTCTCTTGAAAATTTACTCCCCTACATTTTAGTAGGATTAGAAATGGAGATTTCAGTTCAGTTCAGTTGCTCAGTCATGTCCGACTCTTTGTGACCCCATGAACCACAGCACGCCAGGCCTCCCTGTCCATCGCCAACCCCAGAGTCCACCCAAACCCATGTCCATCCAGTTGGTGATGCCATCCGGCCATCTCATCCTCTTCGTCCCCTTCTCCTCCTGCCTTTAATCTTTCCCAGCATCAGGGTCTTTTCCAATGAGTCAGTTCTTTGCATCAGGTGGCCAAAGTATTGGAGTTTCAGCTTCAACATCAGTCCTTCCAATGAACATCCAGGACTGATTTCCTTTAGGATGGACTGGTTAGATCTCCCTGCAGTCCAAGGGACTCTCAAGAGTCTTCTCCAACACCACAGTTCAAAAGCATCAATTCTTCAGCGCTCAGCTTTCTTTATAGTCCAACTCTCACATCCATACATGACCACTGGAAAACCATAGCCTTGACTAGATGGACCTTTGTTGGCAAAGTAATGTCTCTGCTTTTTAATATGCTGAAGGAGATTGTTAATGGTTTTTCTAACCCAAATATGGCTGTTGTTTTTTTTTTTTTTTCCACCCAGAGTCATTGGGTAGACCAGGGTTTCCATTTTCACTTTGAGGCAAAACATGGATTATAAACTCTTAGGTTTTTACCTTCTTTCCAAACCCAGTTATCACTACCTTACTTTCTCTTGTCCCCTAGGAACAAGAGCAGTGAAAGCAGGCTTCAGATGAAACAGATTCCAGAATGGTCACCATCAGAGAACAGTTATTGAAATATTAGGTATGAAGGGAACACTGGTGGTTCTCAGGCTGGCTATTGAATGCCTGGAGTATTTTCAGTCCTGAACAGGCGAACCATGTCAGAGGGCATTGGCAAGAGCTGATATGTTTTAAACATTCCCTACTGTACCACCAGCCAGGATGGGTGTAACGGAGTCAGAGGCCAGAAGAGCCGGAGGAAAAGGAAGGAAGCAGGGCGTGTTAGCCACATGACTAATGTGATAGGGTATATGGTTCTTAAGCAGGAAAAGACGTGTAGGCTGGACAAAAATGTAAACAGTGGTGGCGTTCGAAATATTCAGGAGGGCTGGGAATGAAAAGCTCTGTGAGTCTGGTGAAAAGAAAGGGTGGCTTTGATGTGGAGCAGATTTTTGAACTGTTGCAGAGTTGCCATCTCTTGGGGCTGTCAAAAGAATATTTAAAGGAAAAGTGAGAGGGTGCTTTTTTGCTTAAGGGTGTCCTATAAGGGGAAGAATTCTAAATATTTTCAAGTTAAAGAAGAAGAAACTATTAAGAATCTAATGCAACTGAGAAGTCCGATCAGCGGCCACCAAATGCTGCCAGGCCATTTTGGCCACTACTTGACCTCCAGGTTGATGACTGACAGCTCCGGCAAGGGATACAGCCTGCAGTGTCTGGGGGGTGCCACTCACCAGTTGAAATGAGGGCTGTTCGGTGGGTTGTTCTCACACTGGTCCCACACAGGGCCTTCACCACCAGGCAGGACAGGCTGTCTCCTAGAACTGATCATCCCTTGAGAGGAATGAGGAAAGAAGCATGACCCCACAGCTAGAAAGCTCCACTGGGAAGTCCATTCTGGGGGTCACTTCCCATCTGCCCGAGCAGGGTTGTACCCAGGCATGTGAACAAGGATCACATGGGATCCACAGGGGATCGGGATCCACGCGCCCTCGGGTTTATTGCAGCTCACTTACTTTGTGACCTTGGGCAGATCATTAGAATTTTTAATTCAGACTCTTACACTTCAAACCTCCATGATTCCATGGTTCATGTGTAGGTCATAGGCTGTGTTCCACTCTTGCTTCTTTGTATAACTTTGGGCAAGTATCTTATTCCACCTAGAGCCTCAGTTTTCCCACCTATAAAGTGGAAGTCATACTAGTAATGTAAAAATCATACTAGCTTTACAATATTTTGAGAACTTACAGATGAAGTAGTATGAAACTGTCAGGCTTCCCTAGTGGCTCAGCGGTAAAGAATCTGCCTGCCACGCAGCAGCCTCAGGTTCCATCCCTGGGTTGGGAAGATCCCCTGGAAGAGGACATGGAAACCCACTCCAGTATTGTTGCCTGGAGAATCCCATGGTCAGAGGAACCTGGCAGGCTACAGTCCACAGTGTTGCAAAGAGTTGGACACAACTGAATGACTTAGCACAGCACACAGCTACTATCAAAGCCTTAAAGACAATTATAATTACTAAACTTTTCAACATCCAGTTTGAGATGGATGAGTTTTTGTCATTCTCTCCTGAGTAAACATTATTTGGTTTTGCTGTTGCTGTTTGTTTTCTTTTTATAACTTTAATATTTGGGGCTGAGCCGAGTCTTTGCTGCTGTTCAGGCTGTGGTCTAGTTGCAGCGAGTGGGGCTGCTCTCCAGTTGCAGTGCTCAGGCTTCCCATTGCAGCGGCCCCTCTTCCTGTGGATACAGGCTCTAAGGGCGCACGGGCTTCAGTGGTTGCCGTGTGAGGCCTCAGTGGTCGTGGTTCCCAGGTGCTAGGGTACAGGCTCAGTAGTTGTGGCTCACGGAATTAGTTACTCCGTAGCGTGTGGGATCTTCCCGGATCAGGGATGGAACCTGTGTCTCCTGCATTAGCTGGTGGATTCTTTACCACTGAGCCACCAGTGAAGCCCCATTATTTGTTTTCATCTTGCTACAATTCTGACTGCTCACTCCAGCTTTCCACTCTGGTCAGTGTGAGCTGGGATGCTGGTCCACTTCACCTCCTCTTGTGAACTCTCCTGTCATTATGCCTGACTTCTGTAGAGGAGCCCCTGGAGCTGTGGCTTGGGTCAGGACCTGGTGTTCCAGAGACCTGTGGACAGACCTTTTAGTTCTCTCTGCTGTTAATAACTTGTGTGACTCTGAGTAAGTCACATCATCTCTTTGAGCCCAGGTGTCTTGGTCTTCAAATGACATGGAAATAAGGCCAGATAACTTCAATGGTATCTCCTGGAGTCAAAGTGTAACTTTTGAAACTACCTTGGATCTATCGTATAAGTTTTGGTCTCTGTAATGAAACGGTTGTTTCCAGGTAGATCAGTTCCGACACCAAAAAGGTCACCAGCACATACCTACACTCTCAACCTGACACTTCTTTCGACTCGTGACTTCTTAACTACGAAAATTTGACACCATAACCTCTTCTGAGAACTCTCAGGGAACCTGACGTTCCTCTAGGTTGGTCAGGTAAGATTTCCTCTAGTCAGGACCCACAAGAAACCTTCCTTACTACAACCTCGACTTTGAGGTCATGAAACCGGTAGAGTACACTTCTCAACTGAGTAACCCTTTCTGAGACTACGACCCTCCCCAACCCCCGTCCTCCTCTTCCCCTACTCTACCGACCTGTCGTAGTGGCTGAGCTACCTACACTCAGACTCACTTGAGGCCCTCAACCACTACCTGTCCCTCCGGACCGTACGACGTTAAGTACCCCAGCGTTTCTCAGCCTGTACTGACTCACTGACTTGACTTGACTTTCTTTACCTCTTCTCCTACTCCGTGTTTATTATATCAATAATATACATGGAAGCTTAGAGTAAGTTTACACAATCCTTTGTGGCACTGTTAAACTTTAGTGCCTAAAATATTATTAATATGTTGCAGTGTTCTGCATGGGCTTCCCAGGTGGTGCTAGTGGTTAAGAACCCACCTGCCAATGCAGAAGATCTAAGAGATGTGAGTTCAATCCCTGGGTCGGGAAGATCCCCTGGAGGAGATCTTGGCAACCCTTGCCAGTGATCTTGCCTGGAGAATCCCATGGACAGAGGAGCCTGGTGTGCTGTAGTCCATAGGGTTGAAAAGAGTCGCACATGACTGAAGTGACTTAGCACATGTTGCAGTGTTAAGTGTATGTGTGTGATTCAAATCCCAACCACGAGACTGCCTGCTGCACTGACTGTAGAAATCGAATGAGAAGGAAGAGGGGAACTGAAGTCTTGGGATTTATACATGACATCTTGCAGTGTGGAATCAGGCTGACTTGTATTTAAAGCAAATAAGTTGCACTTAAAATGGAAAACAACCTTGTTGATCTTTGAATATCTGTGGTGGAGAGTAGCTCTAGTTGGTTTGCTCTCTCAGGAACTGTCTCCCCCCGGCCTGCAGAGTTGGTCTGAACCCTCAGCCACTCACTGGCTTTTGTGTCTTTCACAAGTTTTGCCATGCACCAAACACAGGCTTGGCGGTTTCCTTTGGGTTTTCTAGAGTTATTCTTACTAGTGAGGCAGAAAGACCTCTCTTCCCAGCTACACTTTTGGCCGTAGATTGCGTTTTTTTGTATGTGGTTTTCTTCCCCTGCCGTTAGACTAAATGCCCCTCTATATTCTCTATACTTGCTGGAGGTGTTGAATGGCACCCTTCACCCGTGCATCCCAGTTCCCCTGCAGTAGGGAGCCATGGCTGCTCTGGACCGACTCTATGCCTTCAGATAGAATGCCCTGCTCAGCAGTCTCTCCAGGATTGATCAGAAAATCTCCATGACACCAAGTTCGAGTTTGCAGAGGTGTCTGCCAGGGCTGGGGCCTTCCCCAATGACTCAAGCAGCAAAGAATCTGCCTGCAATGCAGGAGACTTAGGTTCGATCCCTGGGTCAGGAAGATAACCTGGAGAAGGTAATGGCAACCCACTCCAGTACTCTTGCCTGGAGAATCCCATGGACAGAGGAGCCTGGTGGACTATAGTCCAGGAAGTCACAAAGACTTGGACATGACTAAGTGACTGAGCTCACACACACACTGCCAGGGCTGTTGCTGTCCCCCGTCTTCCTGATCCCCAGCATAGCCGCCAGGAAAAGCCACATCATTGCCACTTGCTCCAGTGTCAAATCCTACATGACCGAGGACAGCCCCCAGCCCTGAATTTCAGAGAAGTTTTATCCAGTGATTTAGTATTTGATGTTTTCTTCTTGCTCGATTTTCTCTTTTGGAAAATCCAGATACTGAAGAAGGTCTCAGATTTTTTCATAGTGAAAGAGATTTCTCTGGTTTGTGATTAAAGGTATCCATTTCTTAAAACTCAGTGCTTTAAAGCTGAAATCCTGGTGTTTTACAGCACGGAGGTAAGTCTGTCACTTGACTGCACCACCTTGAAAGTAAAAGCTCTGAGGACATGGTGAATTGTTAAGCAGGTAGAACCATAAAAACTACTTTCACCCAGTTTAATTGAATTGGAATGTAGAATATGGGCAGTTGGAGGAAGATGGAGAATTGTGCTGCTTAGAGCCTTCTGATTGTTAGCGACAGAGACCCCATTCTTCTACAGCTTAAGCAAAGATGTGGTTGTGATGAACTGCCATAACCAGATGCCAGAAAGGGGACCAGGGATCCCCTCAGTGCGATCGGGATCCGGCGCCAGGAGCGCCATCAGGAATCTGTCTCCCCCTGCACTTCTCTCATCTCGGCTTCCTCCTCAGGCCTGGCCTCTTGCTCACCAGCCCTTTGGCTTGCTAGGGGGCTTGAAGACAGGTAGCTCCAGGGCTCCATCCTTGTGACTAGAGTTCCAGAGGGGAAAGAGAAATATCCCTGCCAGCTACCATTTGGAAAAGCTGAGACAGCCTGGAGTTGGCCCTGGCCGAGTCACGTGTTCACCGCCGGCTCATCCCTGCGGTCAGGCGGGTGAAGAGCTCTGAGTGGCTGCCGCACCAGAATTACAGGACAAGAGGCTGCTGGACTGGTGAGGAGAGAGGAGCAGTTACCTCAGCAAGAGTGCTGGCAGTTGCGATCCCTGAGAGAAGAAGGAAAGGGTTCTAGAAAGCCCGAAGCAACTGTTAAATACAAAAGCAAGTGCGGAACTTAGCCTACGACCTTGCTGGGAACCATAGCATCATGGACATTTGAAATGGATGGTTCCATCCTCCAAGTGTAGAAGCTGAGGTGCACAAAGGTCTAATGATCTGCGTAAGGCTACGAGCAACAGATACCCACTCTATAGGGGCAAGGACTGTTGGGAGCGTTCCTCTACAGCTTGAGCTTAATTTCCAGCTAAATGTTTCATCTAAAATCCAAACTTAATAAATTTGAGTTTCTGCTCCAAACTCAAGAAGTCACAGAAGTGTAAAACAGGCAATATGATAGTTAACATTCACTGGACATTTCGTTTTCTCATCTCTAGAGACATGACTAGTCTCTGGCAGCTAATAAAATCTCAGAATCTTGAATTAAAACACAAAACAGAAATATAGGTAAACCCTTTAGAAAAGGTAAGCTGAAGTATTTAAATTATATAATAATTAAACCCTTGATTAACACTAACATTACTTAAGTAACTTACATTTATTTCAAAGTTATACTCACGTGTCCAGCCCTGGCAGGTGGATTCTTTATCACTGAGCTCCCAGGGAAGCCCTGCCTGTTACATATTGCTGCTGCTGCTGCTGCTAAGTCGCTTCAGTCATGACCGACTCTGTGAGACCCCATAGATGGCAGCCCACCAGGCTCCCTCGTCCCTGGGATTCTCTAGGCAAGAACATTGGAGTGGGTTGCCATTTCCTTCTCCAATGCATGAAAGTGAAAGTGAAAGTGAAGTCACTAAGTCCTGTCTGACTCTTCGAAACCCCATGGACTGCAGCCTACCAGGCTCCTCCATCCATAGGAGTTTCCAGGCAAGAGTACTGGAGTGGGGTGCCATTGC